>JADLZN010011946.1:0-589384 GCA_018155175.1 Sinocyclocheilus anophthalmus | reverse complement strand
TATGGTATCACGTTTAATAAGATGAATATGCGCTTGGGGGCGGCCACTATTTCATCTCCATTTTCCAAAGAGAGGCACTGAAATGTCTGTCATCAATTATAATAGCCACTACAGTTCTAAGGGTCTATAAGCTCTCTGTTGTGCTATGTAAGAAGTTTAAACCAGGCAGGTCAAAAACACCTGCACCCCTCCGTCCTTCAAATGCTGGGTGAAACCTTAGACAACAGTTGCAATGAGAATACTTAGCTCTTCTTTGTTGTCAGTCATCTCCCTGAACTCTCTTGTGACCAGACCTCCTAAAAAACCCATGGGAGGATCATCTAAAGCAAAGCTAGATGGATTTGCATTTTGCCATTTTCATTTCAAGCACTTAACCCCTGCAGCTATGAGTCTATATGTGCGTATGAGCAACATTGTGCCTGTAACCGCTATGTGAAAGGTCAGTGAGGTAGGCTGCTATGGGATAAGAATCATAACCAAGTATGAAAATGGGTGGACCTCGAATGATTAGACTGCATTACATTGTCATGGGCAATAAAGATGGAGATCTTTCAGAGCGGTGGCCGATTGTTTTATTCAATTGGAAGTTGCATAAGCCACTTAGATGTTATATTTTATGCCAGGGCTCAAAAGAAGAATCCTGAAGGTGTAGATAGGCTTGAAAGGACATGACATTTAAAATGGAAAAACTTTTCCATTTTAAAAACCTAGAGTTCTTCATTCTTAAAAGTAAAGGTTCCAAAAAGGGGGTTTCATAGCAAATGCCTAGAACAGTGGTCACCAACCTTTTTAGGCCCAATATCCCTGACCTCGGCCTTTATGAAAGACAAGATCTATCTATTGAAGAATTGATAGAAAAAGAAATCCCAGATTGTACTTCAAATTTGAGGCCTTTACTTAGTATTTTAATTAGTGATGCACCGGTCATAGCTGATTCAGAATTCATGTAAGGGGGGGTGGGGGGGGTTGATGTCGCCGGTCAATCTGATTTTCAGAATTCAGATTTTCTTCTTTCTTTTTTTAATACAAATCGGATTCTGATACTGATACTGTTTTTTAAGCAAATTTATTGATTGCTATTTGCTTTATAACCACAAACGGGCTTTAAAACAAAAACAATATCTAGGCCATTTGAAATTAACTCGCAGATGGTAAATGTTCCTCTAGAGTGCTTTTTTGAGTGCTTAGTTTCCAAAGGAAGCAGATGTCAGTGAATTTAAAAGGCTGGTATCCCGTGTGTGTATGTGTGTATTTGTTCTCTCTCGATGACAGTAACACAACAACATTGTGTATCCCATAAATGTGGGCAGTGTGTACAGAAGGATTGTGAGTGTCCATGGGAGAGGGCTGATGTGTACGTAAGTGTTATTTATTGGGCGATCGTGAAGGGTTTACTGCAGGGACAAGAGACAGTGTCAGTCCAGTCTAATCCCTCTACCAACAGCAACACCGTCCTTTTTCTCTCTCTCCATCTCTTTCCCCTCAGCTCTCTCTTTTAATCTGTCTGAACACACATTCTGCAGGGTTAATGGACTACATCTTTCTCTCTCTCCTGCTCTAAATCATCCTGTCTTCATTTAGTCGCTCTCAGGCAGATGTTTTTAACCGAGAGGAGTCAGGGTCTCGCTCACAGACCGGGTGGACCTAGCATGGAAATGACCAACAAGGTGCGCCAATAGAACCACACACGCTGTCTTGTGCGTGTGCGTGAGTTGCATTAATAGCTGAGGCACGTTCAATAGAAGGGAGGAGGAAACACGCTTTAGTGCCAGAAGATGAGAAAGTTCAGCCAAAGTGACTGGATTAGCATCTCTTTTGCACTCAGGGCAGAAAGTGACTGGATGTGTGTGTGCATCAATATAGAGGAGAACATACAGCGTTCACATTTTCTGCCACTTGAAAACCACGCAACATTCAGCTGCATAATTTATTTATGTAGCTAGATGTAATATGAAGATGTAATGCTGACTAGGTATTCATTTCTTGACATTTGCTTGACATTTCAAAGGAACTAATTACGTTACAGGAAGTAGAATGTTGAGTTACTTTTGTATTACTTTATCGCACTGTCAGCTGACTGAGACACTGCTGCATCCAAAATGCTTGACTTACAAACTTTTTTTTTTTTTAACATTGGAAAATATTAATATCTCCCGACATAGTGTGCATGGAACATAATGGCAAGAAAAAGTGCCAAAAGCACCATAATTGTATTTACACAGGATTAATCACAATGTTTCACACACCTAAATGTAACATTTTTGAAAAAAAAAAAACTTGAAAATTTCACATAAAAATCAAAAAGCTGTCATCGTTTACTCACCCTAATGTAAAACATGCCAACAAAAACCTCACACACCAACTAACGTCAAACCTTATTGTTTCCTACATCACGTGGAACATTCGATATAGTTTGTGTGTGCACTAACCAGGGTTTTAAGAAAAGAGAGAGAATGAAGGCTTAAATTATCTGTTTCTTCATACAAAGTGATTTTGTCACTTCAGACGACTTGGAATATACTAGTTGAATAATACGGATTCATGTCAAGCTACCTTCATGTCTTTTTTGGCACTTGACATTTTTGGATCCCATTTGGATCCCACATTTTGGATTTCATTGTATGGATGAAAACAAATTTAACATTTTTCAAAATAGCTTCTTTTGTGTTCACAGAAGAAAGATAGTCATATAAGTTTGGAACGAGGGGGGGTATGAGTGTGTGTGGGGGTGTGTCTGTGTCCTGCGCATCAGCTTTCAACTGTATTTTTCAGTAAATTAAATAAATGGAAAAGTGGCATGCAATACTAACATTTCAAATTAATTCATACTGTAGTTTAAATTATGGTGTAAATCTAACAACTGTGTGTTAATTTCAACTGAGGTTCATTAAAAAAAAAAGTGCCTATGGTGCAATTTCTGCAAAATTATATTATGTTTTGCATGTTTCACAACACTTTTGAACTAAAATGTCCAGTTAGTGGCCATAAAAGTGTGTCCACATCCGTCAATGTTTCATAACATTGGTTGTTGTAAGTCGTGGCAGTTTGGAAATTAAGTGTCCAATAAGTGGTGCTAAAATTAGAGTTAGCATCAGCAAATGTGAGATAAAAATGCATTTCTAAAAGCAACATGATCCATTTTAGCTCTTTTGAGCTCTTTTATTGTGTGTAAACGGGAACTCAAATCTATCTGAGCATTTCCTGTCCCTGTGTGAACACTACTAGGCAAGCAAGTTATAAGAAAATCCATATATATGGAGTTGGTTATGTGATGCAAACATTAAAATGTATTTGTTTACAAATCATGCATTATGGTAAAAGTGTTTTGAGATCATAACATAATATTGCACAAGAACCACACAAAAATAAGCCTTTATTAATCAATAATCTTCCCCTGTAGTCACAATTTGTGTGAAAAGAAATAAAAGTTGTTGGTTGTTGGTGCTTTACTGCCACTAGTTTCCACTGGAAAATGTAGTGAATTGTATGTATAGGTAAGTTTTTGGAGTGTAACAAAAATATAGGTAGAGGCATGTTTTCCAATAAAATATGTTGGTTAATCTACACATTCATTAAAAAAGTAATCTTGTAATGCATTACCTGAACACTGAGTCACATCCACATCCAGCCAGGTGTGTCCTCAACACATCCTGTGTTACAGTAAGATGATTCATTTGTGCTTGCACACTTTCTTTCAATACACATAATAGATACGGAGGTGTAAGTAATGATAATTAGTGATGCTGTGCAGTTCATGAATACCATCACAATCTGATCCAACTACCACACACATACATAGACAGAGAAAGAAGCATGCTGGGAATTTTTTCTCCTCCAGGCTTTCTTGCAGATATATCCGTCTGTTCTCTCACTGCTTCTTCTCTCTCTCTCTTTCTATACTCACATTAAATACACAAGTGTCTGTAATAATAGTTATTCCGTACTGCAGCTATATAAAGCACACATTTTTAAACTGCACACACTCCAATCCAACATACAGGTCTCATCAAGCTGTGTAAAATCTACTGTGCCTTCAAATAAAATGTTTGATTGAGTAAAAGTGAACTCCGATAACCAAAAAAAAAAAAAAAAAAGCCTTCCTTGTGTACAAACTTTGTAAAAGCGTATTTTAAGGTAAAAGTACGCATGCACTACATTCTCACCATAACCTTTATTACTTACACTTGAGAGGTTAGATCGCCCAAAATGTAAATTCTGTCGGAAGAAGTCATAATTCTGAGGATTACTCCTCATCCTGCTGCTCAAACCTGTATTGGTTTCTTTCTTCTACAGAATACCAAAGCAAACATTTTGAAGCAAGGTCAGCTGTTTTTCGCCAGTAAGTCAATGAAGCTCCATAATTCAAGCTTCAGAAAGGACACAAAGTGATGAGTGGGGTGGGGCCAAGAGCCATGGGAGGCCGGCGGAATAAACGATAATGAATGACACCTCCGCCACTTACAACAGTGCAAGACGAGAGAGGACCAGGCCTGGGACATTTTATGTTGTTGTTTCATTGTGTTTTATGCAGTAGTCGTCTGTGAGGGGCTGCCGCTTTACTTTTGTTTTGTGTTTGTTTATTTGATAAAGTTTTATGTTTAAATGTTAGCCCATTCCAGCCTCCTTCTTCACGTAACTACGAACTTTGTTACAGTAACATAAAAGTAATCCATACTGTAAAAATCCAGTGGTTTAATCCAAGTCTTCTGAAGCAGTACAATCACAGAGTGGTGCTTGTGTCATGATGTTAAGTCATGTGACACACAGGCACTGCTTGTCTGTAAGGGCAGGTGGGGCAGAGCCCCACCAAAATATTCACCTAAAACATAGACCTCTATATAAACTGAATAAATAGTAAATGGTAAATGTATTTTTTGGATTTTCTTGGCAATTTTAAGTCATAAAGTGCACAGGATATATTAAATTCATTGCAAGTTTCAGCAGGCACGAAAAATGATACTAAGTTTGGCAGTTGTGCCGGTGTCCTCCTGAACTCAACACGCCCCATGAATTTTAAATGTAAATCTGTGGTGAAAAGTGGAACTGCAGCATGCTCTAATTGAGAGCCATTTGGGCAGTTTTGCGGCTGCACCGCTTGTTTTCACGTTGCTTTATCTCGCTCCAGACCCCGACGATATCAGTCAGCTTCAGCTGTATGTGTCTGCATCAGGTCAGTAAGTAGCTGGGTGTCTGTTTTTCCTGTGTGGAGTAGTGTTTTAAATGAATGAAAGTGTTAATACTGAAGTTTAAATGTGCTCAAATAAAAGACCTTTATATAGTTCTGTTGTGTTTGTTTTATATTTGTTTTGAGATGAGATATGATATTCTTTTCCTCACTTAAATTCCTCTACAGCTTGTAACATTCTAAATCAACATTCGGAGACAATATTAAGGCAATAATTCTATAGCATTCTGTGTGTGTGTACTTCAAGCCTGTCAATCAATCTGAATAACACAAGGACATTAGATCTCTGCCAAAAGTGTTTGTGTATGCGTTAGACTATAAGCTTTCTTGAGTTTATTATAAACTAGCACTACGACCCAGAATTTACAGTCAGGCGCCGCTACTGGTGACACACAAGAACGAGTGAGTTCATCAATGATTTGTGAACTACAAATTCAATATTTATCAGTGTGCAGCTTAGAATCACTCACACATTTCTTTCACTTTGAGGAGCTTTTAACTTGTGTGTAACATTGACCAGTTTGATCTAATAAACACTGTAAGAGTCAATGATACTACAGTTCTCTTCAAGATAGACACTCCACCAAATCCATAAACACCCCTCCGTGAGAAAATCATTGTGGTGGGGTGAAATAAAAATGGAATGGTACCAATTATCAGTGCTGAATGTTGGAAATTAATTTGATGAACTCAGTGGCTTGCCTGTTAAGTGTGAAGAATATTTAACATGGTAATTAATGCCTTCTGATGCTCCTCTATCTCCCCTTGGAGCAATGGTAAAGAGCTTCTTATGGAGTAACAAAATGTTTTTTAAGTTCCTATCTGCAGTGCCTTCATCCTATCCAGCTTTTTGACATGTTTTCTTTGCTATAACAGGATGTGAGAAGAATATATTATTAGAGTCAATACTAAATGGATCTTGAAGCATACAAACAGATGATGTCCTGTACCTAGTCCTGTACACAGTCCGTTCACAGATCGCCTGTCCTGAAGCTTACAGAAATCACCTGATTGGTCAGTGCTACGCAACTTCCGTGATTATTAAATGATGACAGAATTTGCATTAATTTAACATTTTAAAGTGTCAGCTTGGGGTAAAGTGATTAAGTCCTTCACAACGAGTTGAATATAGAACCACAAATTGCTCTGAGGAGAATGAAACCCTCACAATGTCAAATGAAAATGTGCTAAACAGATGATGGCAACTGAACATAGAGTATTTAATTAATCTCGCTGTTATTTGAACTGAAAAGGGATTTGGATTTGAATTGCGTAACTGGATTTTGTTGACTTCCCTTAAACTGTTAATGTGTTTTGACAATCTGTATTGTATGAAGTGCTATATATATAAATAAAGTTGACTTGACTTAAACAGCAAGTAAAACAGAAGAAATTGTGTGGTCCCTTTCCACGTTCATCTGGCACTTTGTAAGCAGGTAGCTCTTCTAGAACAAGATGTTCTACTGTATTAGACTTCATACAAACAGTCAAACGTATGGAGTACTTCAGAGTATCTCATGAAACCTCTGACAGGATTCTGTGTTTCTGCAGCTTTCACTCGAGTTGGTTAAAGAGTTCCAGCTGATATGGTAAGCGACTGCCAAAGGAAAGCGAACTAGAGGGAAATGAAAATACCACGACTATGACTGTATTGTAGTTAAATGTCCATGAGCGAGAGGAAACGAGGAACTCACATTAATCTTTAATTCTCTGGCGTTGGCCATGAGCACTGGCAAGACACATACATCAAGAGAACAATGTTGCACATGAATAATGCATCGAGAGGGCACATTAATTTCATGCAGGTCCTCGTGTCTGTTTCCAGCCGCAGTGAGTGACAATTAAAGGGTTTTTGAGTCAACATAATATTTATGCAGTCATAGTGGAGGCCCTTTAGGTGTCAGTCCTCTGGTTGCATGTCAGCCACAGTAGAAAACAGTTCTGCAAGGTGATTATCTTTCAGGTGGGCACTTCTACATTTGTTATCTGTCTCTTCATTACTATAACGCATACTGCCATCTAAACCGGACTCGGGAGTGCCTAACGACATAGAACAATAACAATTTAACTCTCATTGTTTCATTAATTTTATTTCCCAAAAAAGAATGCATCCTGTCATCTAAACTGCAACGGGGAATGTATAACGACATGGAACGGTAGCGATCTAATTCACGCCGTTCCATTCATTTTCTTCTTTGAAGACTTTTAATAATAAACAAGCTGTGGGGAATGAGCAACTTATATAAAGTTTCAAATCTATACCTGAATGAAGATGTATAGACACACAGATACAGACAGTCCTGTGTGTGTTGCTAGGTGCTGGGAAGCAGAAGGTGAAGCTGTCAGAAGCGATTCACTCTCATATCAGAGACTAGAGCGGAAGCGCAAGTCTGTCATGCCTCTCAGCCGCACTGATATTTGATGGTGATGATGTTTCTATATGTGAGACTCTTGATACAGTCCAACCCTCCACTGCAGTTTGAATTTCATCCTATTACAACAGATGCACAGCCAGTCAACAGCTCTCGCTATACACATGCACAAATGCACGAGGCACAGGGCTGCATTCACATTTGATGGACTAGAAGAATCGAGCGTGTCCTTAATGAAGCACAATGAACCTGTTTCACCTCACACTTCTGTCATCGTTATGTTCTTGCATCCTGGTGCATGTGCCCTTCTGTTCTTTAGCCTTCTGTCATCCTCTTTCTCTCAATTGCATACAGTAACAGCGTGTCTCATTGCCAGATTTTGTTTTTCAAGGCTTCTCTCCACTCCACCGATGGCCACGACACACTTCCCTAAGGCTGTTATGGATGCCCGGCCAACATGGAAAACTGCCACACACATACACACAAGTGGGATTACAAAGATTATCCTATTCAGTGAACACACAGCTTAACCAATAGTGTGACTATGCAGTAAATTTGACAAAAGGAGTTTACAAAGCTTAATATGGGTTACAGGCATTAATAGACAGGATTAAAGGGATGGTTCACCCAAAAATGATTTACTCCAAACATTTACTCAACCTCAAGCGAGATTCTGACACAACGTGTTGGCAATTTGAATGTGTGGAAGTGTGAATACAATGTAGGGAAAATTTTCAGCCAAAAAGATGTACATCACACTAATTATTGTATGGCTTTAGAAGACTCAGAATATAGCACAATATAATCGAATGGGTTACTTTTATCATGCTTTTGGTCTAATTTGAAGCTTACCATTGTGAATTATCATGCATTTACACTATGGGAAGGAGCTACTCTTTTGTGTTCAGCTTATAGAGGACTTTGATTATAACAGATTATAAGGACTTTGAACAACATGAAGGTGAGTAAATAATGGCAGAATTTTCATTTTTGGGTGAACTAAAACTTTAATTCTCAAGCTGCTCAAAGAATAGGTTACATTAATTCAATATAACTGACTGCAAAACATTTAAATTACTGAATAAACTATTTGCTTATATTTACTTCGCTCAGTGACTGTAACAGTTACTAATCCCGTCATCACAGCAAATAATCAAATAATTATATTTATCTAACACATCAATGCATAGTGACTTTTCCAACAAAGTTGCTACAAAAATCTGTATATCGGAGCTATAGACGTGTGAGCTGTGCAATAGCATGTAACAACAGGAGTCCAGCTCCAGCTCATGGTCATTTCCCAATCCTCTTCCCCTCTCTCCTCTCTTGTCTGCGGTCTTCCTGAATAACTGCACTACCAATAAAAGACCAAAAAAGTCATTATCTGTAGGTGCCCACTCTGTCTACCATTAAAAAGTAAAGAGTTTTTTTTTTCAAAGCAAGTAATACTTTTATTAAGAAAGGTATTAACAAGATTAAAAGTGACACAAAAAAAACATTTCAAATAAATGTTGTTCTTTTGAAACTTTCAATCTATCAAAGAACCCTGAAACAAAATGTATCACAGTTTCCACAGAAATATTAAGCAACACAACTATTTTCAACATTGATAATAATAAGAAATGTTTCTTGAGCTGCAAATCAGCATATTAGAATGATCTCTGAAGGACCGTGTGATAATTTCTTCTCCAAAGAAGACTGGAGTAATGATTGCTGAAAATACAGCTTTACATCACAGAAATAATTAACATTTTAAAGCATATTCAAATACAAAACAGTTCCTTTAAATTGTAATAATATTTCACAATATTATTGTTTTTTTGATCATAAGAGACTTTCAAAAATATAAAAAATCATTACCGACCCCAAACTCTTAAATGGCAGTGTAGATTGCGGACTGCCTTGTAATGATCACATTCCCTGTAATCACGTGACACACATTTATCTCACGCATATTCCTTTCTGTAGACCTGTATTAATATTTCTGTCCTTAACATGTTGTTTGGCAGTATTATTACACTACTAGTTTTATACTATCTTTAGCAACAAACTCCTAGAAATTGACAAGCGATGTACGTGTGGAAAAGGCACTATTCTATCATTAGATCATGACCAATGCTAGTTAAAGGTGAAGTGTGTCATTCCTATGCCAACAGCGTGATGCAATTGCAAAAACGATTACTGTTTTTAAACAGATTTTACATCATCTCAATTATGCAATTTGAAACTTCAGATGATCTGCTACTGGCACTGCCCCTCCTGTCTCGCTCCCCTTTTTCTCTCTCACCTTCAGCTCCTGATGGGCAGATGGTTGGGGAGATTTTATTCTCTTTTTCTGCCCTCACTGCAAAAGCATTAATAGATTGCAGGTGTGAAGGTGAGCTTTAGTGAAACGCGATCCTATAGACCACATAGTACCTGAAACATTAGTGGGCCGTTCATGCTGAATGAGAATGTTAAAAGAGTAAAGACAGTGCCTGCATGCCTGCTGAACAGGTCTGTAGCTTTGATGTCGGCACATAAGCTGAGTAAGGGAAGTGCGGGGAGTAAAAATAGTAGGGCTGTTCAGTCATTGTGCTTTCAGGGGCAAACATGCTCATATTCAGGATTTATGAGAGGTTGAGCCAAGAGTATAAATCCTTATGTAAACATATAGCTCAGGTCAGACTGCTATATTGATCCTGCAAAAAGTACCAGTTCCCAAGAGTTCAGCCTACCTCATCTTGCCGTAATGATATCGATGTGTTCAAGCAGCTGGGTCTCTGGTGGTGTGGTGGTAAAGTTTCACCGTGACCCAATTGTGTCTAAATGGTGCTTAGGTGCTGGTGGACAATGAGAATTGTTTGAAATAATGACTTAGATAGAAGTATAGATGGCTCTGGTGGCTGAGGGAGCTTGAATATCCATGAAATGCTATGTAGCCGGAGCTGAACGCAACTGATGGCTGAAGATTTACAGCTGTCTGTCAGACATCCAAGAGCTGTGATTCACATTGTAGGCCTCTGATCATCGTTGTTCAACTTCTTCAAACACATTCAAACTGCTTGAAAGTTTTCTGAAGAATTTGTAGAGAGTATTTGTAGAGAGAATTAGTATAAATGTCTATATAACTGCTGCAAGTAGGTCTCTTGTGCTGTTAGTTTTGAAGCTCTATGCCTCAGCTGCATGAATGTGTATGTCTTAAGGACATAGACAGCCTTTCACAGCAATGAATGGCTGGTATAGAAATACGCACAAAACATTCTAGTCTGACAATCCTTTTCTATCTTTCTCTTTGACTTTCTTCCAGCCATGAGTCCTTTTCCACATATTCCATATCTTCTACAATATTCTTGTAGGCTATTTCTCAATATGCATTTAATGTAGTCTTGCGTCTTTGTGTTCTCGTACTACATCATCATCAACTCTTGAAGTTCAAGTGCAATACTAAAGAGCTGCGCAACAAGATAAGACTAAAGCTCAAATACCACAAAGATGTGTTATCCTGTATCCTCATGTCCTTCAGAGTTTGTTACTTTGAGGTAGTCTGCCAACTCTTGAACCCAATTTGAACGATATATACACTACAGTTCAAAAGTTTGGGATCAGTAAGATTTAAAGTCCCCCTGTAGTCAAATATTTTATCCCTTAAAACTTATCTTTGATCATCAAAATGACATATTTAAATGTTTTTTCTTGTGAAAATAATTTTCTCATGCCTTAAAATAGCTTGAATGTAACACCCTTGCCTCGTTTACTATACGCGGATCTATGAATATGCAAATTAGCCCCGCCTCCACTCAGTCACACCAGCCAGATCCTCCTGATCCACTGAACTGTAGTAACCACAAAACAAGGGCATACACGGATAATGACTGATAAAACTATGTTTTTACTAGCGGACAACTACAGTGAATACTGTAACATTCGTTAAAGTTACTTACTTGACGATGTTGTGTCCTAAAATGCCTTGAAGACTCTAATGCAGCCGTTTGTGATTGTTAATTCGCGCCCGCAAGCATACGCATGTGAAGTGCAGATGCCGATGTGGGAGAGGAGCGTCTGACTCCGGGCTATTTTTACACTGTTGCCACGGGTTATAATGCAAGTTAGCGGTTCTAAATTCACATTAAACCACAGCTTCATGGGTTTTTTGCTCTGATTTATTTTTGGTTTTGTGCTGGTATTGGTATATTATGCATGCTAGTGATAGGAATCGATCCCATGATGTGATTGGTTATTGGTTTGTGACATAGCAAACCAAGGGCCGTTTCAAACCATATTTCTGGGTCAGCCTTTGGGAAACTACAGTTTTAAGGAGAAAATACACAGCAATAGTGTTCATTAATGGGTTTGTCTAATGGTTTGTCTAAAAGCATATTAAAAACACCACAGACAAATAAAGAACATAAAAAAAACTTGATTTTCACAACAGGGGGACTTTAATTAAACTAAATAAACGTTTAAAATTAAATCATCTTTTATTTAACAAGGAAGCATTACAATTGACAGTAAAGACATTTGCAAATGCTGTTTTTTGAATTGTAACGGCTTTATAAACGTTTACATTAGTGTTTTCTCAGAGTTTACGATTTAGGACGAAGGTACTAAAGTTAAAGAAATACATCAAGGTCTGTTTGTCTGTCAGTAAATCAGCATAGTAGAATGATTTCTGAAGGTTTGTGTGGCACTTAAGACTGGAATAATGTCTGCTGGAAATTCAGCTTTGCATCAAAGGAATAAACTACATTTTAAAAACCTATTTACATATATATTTTGAAATAATAATAATGATAATATAATAATAGTTTAGATTAAATTGTAATTAAAGTATAATAAAAAAACATATTGAAGTAGTAAATAATTAATAAGTAACAAGTATAATTTACGGTTTATACTGTATTTTGATAAGCAATAAATGTTCGTCTTGATAGGAGTACAGTGTGGGTGGGTGTGTGTGTGTGTGTGTGTGTGTTGGGGTGTGAGCCTGTGTATGTGTGCCCAGTGGGTGTCATGAGCTCTTTCTCTTTGAAACTTACAATTAAAAAAACTGACCAGTTGCGATGGGGAATAGAAACATTATAGTCTGAAAGCAGATACAGTGCACAGTACAGGTTTCTAAGAAATGGGGCATGTTCTTGCAAATTTTGTGAATGGCTGTGCAACTCTGAACCCATTGTAATTAATGAACTGGGCTGCAACCCAACTATAAATCATCTTGCTGTTTGACTGTGATCATATTAGCCAATCAGGAGTTTCCACATGCAATCCACAGCAAGCTATGAGATGTTGTGGTTAGCAAACTCACCACAGATCACCCAAACTCATTCACCTCCAGGAGATTTTAATTATATTTCACTGTGGTTTACACTCTGTGGTTTTATAGACTTTGTAGACTGTCAGACCAGAGGAAAAAATGGCTTATTTACTGATTATTATATAACCTAAATACAAGAGGCTTTTCAAATCCCAGGCACTTCAACCCCACATATAAGACTTGGCTACAGTACAGACTTCAACTTGTCAAATTTTGTGTGGAAAAGGCAATCCCCACTGAGACTGTGTGCTGTTTCGCCAACAGCAAGCCGTGGGACTAAAAGTCTTGCTGAACAGTAGGAGGAAGGCTTTCAGGTCTGGAGAAGGAGGATCAACAGATACTACAGGTGGAGCTGGAGAGCTTACAGTGCAATGAAACTACTACTGGGATCAGCTGGAGTGTAAACACCAGCAGAACAATGTGAAATGAGAATCATTACTGGCTACAAACAGATGTATAACCTGGTGGTGCAAGAAAACTTGTTAATGAGAGTGTTAATGAGATAGATTCAACAGATTTGGGTATCCAGCAGTTGTCTTTCACCAACATACTTCTGCTTCCTCCACTATCTTCCTTCCGTTCATTGTCTTTAAAAACCTATTCTGATGGTATGAGGCCTGGTGTTGAAGATGAGCCATCAAGCTCTGTGGGTTCTTTAGCACTTCACGTTGAATCAGATAACAATATCCAAACTCTGAAAGATGTCCTGCTTTGTTTCAGTGCCAAAGCAGGACTACAACAGTCACTCTCTACCAGTGGTGTAATGTAATAAAGTAGTAATTCTTCGTTACAGTACTTAAGTATTTTTTGGGAGAATCTGTACTTTACTTGAGTTTTTATTCTGTCAACTTTCACTTTTACTCCACTACAATAATTGAAATGTATACTTTTACTCCAATACATTTCCCCGAAGCATATTTGTTACTTACTACAAAATAAAGTCGGAAGAACACAGACTGCAAGAAAGCAGATTTGACAAATCGCAAGTTAGACTACTAAAAACATCTTTTCTCATGTGTAAACAAGTGCTCGCACAACCGCGGATGATTTCATTTTCCACTCAAATCAAGTCTGGGGACTGCGATATACAGCATCGTCTGCGATAATATGGTAAGTGCTGTTGTAATGATGTGCGATTCTGACAGTATCGAATATATCGAGTATATATAATATTTTTACTGCAGGTTAAATGCATCCATGTCCCCTCTGAGATACATAAACTGTGTAAATACATCTAAATGGTATTTCAGATGCAGATTCCAGAAATTTTTTCTTATGTTGGAATTATGCTAACCCAAAGATAACAAAAGGAGAGAAAGAGTTAAAACTGAACACATCTTGCTACTCAAACTGTGTATATTTTTTTATATATATTTATTCGCTCCTTTTCCATTTTGCATTTCATACTTAAGTACAATAAATATCACATACTTTAAAACTTTTACTCAAGTAATAATCTAAAAGGTGACTTTAACTTCTACCAAAGTCATATTCTGGTAAGATATCTGTACTTTTACATAAGTGTGGCTTTCAGGTACTTTATCCACCACTGACTAGCTAATGAAGATCCTTGAGAGGCAACTCTGAGCTATGATCCTAAGACCTAGCTGCACTGCAAAGTAGTTAGAATGATGTTCTGATCTACATACAGGTCAATATCTACCTGGACTTCAGCTTCATCTTCTTCTGTTCTTCTTGTACTTTTAGTACAAGTGTGCCTTGCTTGAGAAGCAAACTCAGAGCAATGCAATTAAATGACGGCACAGACTGCTGCCCTGTGTCAGAATATACGTATGTTCCTGAAACAATATGCAAAACGTAGTGTGTCAAATGTGCAGAATGATGCAGTAAGCAAATAAAGTGTGCAAGCAATGGATACTTTGGATATTCTGAGGAGCCTCCAGATTCAAAACACTGAAAAAGAGTTGGGTAGCTCACTAGCTCTTTTCAAGTCTGAGTGCTATGGGCACCAAGAAGTTTTTTTCATGGTTAGATTAATTGTTTAATAATGCCTCAATAAATTACTTGCATACTACCATTCCAAAGTTTATATATATATAAGGCTGCATTTATTACACAGTCAAACAGCGTCTTCAGTGTACATTATGCTTCAGAAATCTCAAGAAACATTTCTTGAAAACAGTTGTGTTGCTTAATATTTTTGTGGAAACCGTAAACATTTTTCAGGATTTTACTGATTGGAACTAGAAATCTTTGTAGCAGTTAATGTATTTGCTGTCCCTTTAATTGATTATGCATCCTCCACTGACTATAATAATAAACCAAAATATGATTTTCTTTTAAAATAAAATTAAATCTTACTGAACCCAAACTTTGAATGGTAGTGTAGTGCTCCTCAAAAATGTGGAAGACCCTAGGCAATATCGGCATAAATAATTTTAAATGAAATAACAAATTAATAAATTCAAAAATTGATCTTATGTGTACTAACTTTCACTGGCAATCAATCAGTCCATAAAGGAGTGCCGAACCAATAATCTTCAAAGAAAGAAACCTGGGCTAAGGTTAATCCAGTAAAAATCTCCCTGTCTGACTTGTCACGTGTATATGCAAAAAAGAAAATCACTATTGCTGGTCTTCAGTGACAACTAATGCAATTACTAATGCATTTACACCAAGAAATAAAGTTTTATGCTGATATTGTCCAATATTGAAATCTTGGGCATTTCCAGACTTTTGGAGTGCAGTGTACTTTATCATTGGACATCGAAGAAGTGCTTCATTGAATTGAGTACATAGTGTACTATGAAAGTCCAGACGTTTGGATGCAGCTCTATATTACAGGCCACTTTTTTACTGATACCCAGCAATTGAGGCTCCAGGACTGATGACGGTTAGCAGCACTGAGGAACAGGGGACCTGTCCTGGCTGTACCTGAGAGTCCAGCTAGATCAGAAATAAAAACACTGCTGTGCCAAACAAGAAAGTTACAGGTAATGTGTGCAGCAGACTGCTACAGATGATCGATTTTTCTGTAGTGACCAGTGCGCTTTTCAACGGTGAGTCACAAAGTCTCCTGGCACTGCAGAACAGAAACAATCCATCATTCCATCTTTCTAACTTTAATTCACAAAGTAAGCTTTTTGGACAAAACAAGCCTTTTGTTTTTTCCGTCACACTAGGTTAGTAATTATTACCTGTGGATGAAATGTGCATTGGCTGGAAGATGCAAGGAGTGTCACATGAAGCTGGATACCGTAACAGGGCACGGCATAAGCGCTGTTGGACGTT
This sequence comes from Sinocyclocheilus anophthalmus, assembly GCA_018155175.1. Lineage (NCBI taxonomy): Eukaryota > Metazoa > Chordata > Actinopteri > Cypriniformes > Cyprinidae > Sinocyclocheilus > Sinocyclocheilus anophthalmus. Next base: position 573,279 of record JADLZN010011946.1, on the reverse strand, counting down.
AATGAGAGTAATCTTGCCGTGATTACGGAGCGCACTGTGATTGTAAGTGTGTGCTGTGGCAAGGCGACAAGGAGAGGAACGTGGTTTAGAAGACCCTTTAACTGCAATAATGGCTCATAATTAAACTAACATGTCTGGGTGAAATATGCAGAGGCATGAATATTAACACCTGCTTTTAGACTGAACAGTATACTTGAATAGTCACACCATCTGGCATGCCTACAGCCCATTCACTCCAGAGTAATTAATGGCCGTGTTGATTCTTCACAAACAAGTTCTAGATATAGTGACATCATCATCATGATCATCATCTATTTCTTGTTTTTTTTGGACGTCACAGAATACGATACTGCAGAAAACACTCCAGTCTGGTCTCATTAACAACACTCACAGCTGTAAAACCCAACAGCCGTGCATGTCTGTTTGCTACAGGGAGAGTGTTGAAGTGTAGCTGGCCTGAATTTAAATGAAAAACCTCTGCGATTTCAGAGACAATAATGCAATGTCATACTCCGTATGAAACCTGAAGTGATGTATGCGATCATCAGTTCATTAGTCATCTCATTCTTGGCTCTTTTAATTACTCTCCAAACACACATTAACCAAGTTTTAGTTGTAAAGGCATGAGTGTTATATGCCGTACGGTAGAGTGTGGTCAAGTCTGAAATTAAAATGTGCTTGAGGCTAATGAAGAGCTCTCCAGACAACAGCTGTGTTTTAATGCATCCCTGCACTGCACAGGAGCGCTCACACTGTGGAAATGCATCCTCAGAGCAGCCATTACACAGCCATAAATCAATTACCAACCTTTAACATTAATTATATTTCAAGCACAACAACAGGATTGTACTTTGACGAATGCTAGCAATGCCACACCCACATATCCCATCAGCCCCTGCTATCTGATATCAGTACATCCTCGATTAATGGACTCTGAAGGGCCGATATCCTGCAGACACACACCATTACACTCCATTACTGTACTGGCGCTTGTGTGTGTATGAGTATTTTCTGTACTAAAGTAAGAAACAGCAAAACACATTTGAGCTGCCAAGAAGTTTGATGGGCGGATATTATACGCCGTATTTTGCAAAACAGAAGCAAGATATTTTGTGTGAATGTACAAGACTTCAGATTCATTAGACACTGTAGGTAAATAACTATAAGAACAACAAAGTGCAGTAAATGGTAAAACTCTTTGCGCTACAAACCAGCGTGTTTATGATTATGTAAATTAAAATAATATGATAACAAATAACAGTTTGCAATGCAAGGCTGCTAACAGGCTGGACGGCTAAAAATAAATGGAAGCAGATGACAGGAAGCCTTACACATGGCTTCCACAAGTTACAAATAGCTGTGCCCACTCTTACGTTAAAATTGAGCTGGTTAGAAGGTCCAAAACAGAGTATCTGATTAGATGTGATCCACACTTTCAGTACACAAATTAAGTGACACTTATACATCCACAACACTAGGGGGCGCTCAATACTGTTCATGCAGCTCTAGATTCCTATTGAAATTATGCTGTATTACATTTAAAGGAGGGGTATTTCCAATGTAGCAAATGTGCTGATATGTCACGTTAATTAGGAACAGCTGTTAAAGTGGCATATATGATTGTGTCCCAAATGACATACTATACACTATGCACTTGTAGGCCACTTTAAACTATGTACTCTATAGGTATAGTGTATGAAATTTGTCTGGTTATTGTGTCATCAGGCTCATAGTCTGATAATGAGACTTTTCTTTTTTATTTCTTTTTCTTCTCGTTTTTCTCTGGAAAAAGTGTGACAGATGAGTGCATGAAGTATCAAAAATTGTCCACACTTTTTTTTTGTTATGGATTTTTCAGTGGGAACACAAATTCCAGCTAATAGGGAACGTTTCAGGAATTGGCTAAGGTTTGGAAGTTTCTGACGTATGAACAGAATCTCCATACCAGTAAGTTACAAGTTAAGGTGTGTTGTTCAAAGATCTGTCTCATATGTTTCCACAACCGTTAGCACAAAAAAATTTATTTATACATCGTTCATGGAAAGTTTTTTTTTCCTTAAACGTTTTAGTCATTTGTTTTTTTCTAATGATGCTACATGTTTCAGAATGTTAAGAATATGTTTAAATGTAACATTTCCATGTTTGCAAAATGATGAAATGAAATGTTCTCTTAACAGTCATACAACCAACACAATGTTTTTAAATAATCAGAAATAACAAATTAGCAAAATGTTCTTATAACATATTTTTGTTAGTTATGTACTCACACTATTTATATTACAGAATAGTGCTAAAGTACAAGAATTGGAAATATATGATCCTGACGATCTTGATCAGTTAATCCAGGGCACACATTAAAATGTCAGTACCATTGCCAAAAAATAGGTTTGCAACTATTATTTGCCCTTTTTGAATGTTTCTATTATGAAATAGCCATTGACAATGGCTTTTTTACATTTCTAAATTGCAAGTGTGTCTTAGATTTTTTTCGATCTCACTTTTCCCTATCAAAGACTACATAAAAATAAATAATTTACAGAACTTCTAAACATACTGGACTTACTTTTTGGTCCTTGATTAGTCGTTTCTGGTCTGCCTGATGACAGTTGGAACTCAATTTTGCAGGAAGGTAGAGATCCAGAGCAAGACTGAGCACTACATTGGAAACTCAACCACATCTCCTCCACTTATTCTCCACACAGCTGATTCACACCTTCATTGCTTATTCATATCTAAAGAACACCCATTTCACTCCCCACTGGAATGAAACTCACACCTTCCATACATATACACTCTAAAAACTAGTGGTCATTGCTTTTAAAATGATACCAGTATCTAAAGATCAGAGATGACAAATATAATGCAACTATGTAATACAACCTAATGAAAATTAGACATACACAAAATCCTTAATTTTAAATTGAATCTGAAAACAGAAAATGTGGACTATTCATTAATAACACTGCTAGTAAATTTCAGAACTATGTAGCCAAAATGACCTCTATTCAACAGCCAAGTGGCACAGCTTTCAAATGGCATAGGTTTTAGTTTTGTTTTTAATCTCAGAATGTCCAAATATCAGCTGAATAATCAGTCTAGCCAATGTAAAGGCCTATCATTGCAGAAGAGCTGTGTAGCTCTCCTTGTGAGGTCAAGCTCATTTTCAAGACAGAGATGAGAACTCATTGTGAGCTGTTCAACACATCTGTTCTTGCAAAACTGAGCAAGTGAGAGCTTCCTCTGAGAAGTTCTTCCCATCACTCCAAGTGTAGTGTCCCGAAGAAACACTTATACAGAGAGACAGAGAATGCATGTCTTGAGATGTGTGTTGTGCTCAATGACTAGGCTATTTGGGGTCTCTCTTTGCCTCTCTGCCATCATGTCCTTTATGATAGTACATGTGCAAGGCAGACAGGATGGTCTGAACAAAGACAGAAATCATGCTAACAGGGCATATTCCCTGTGTGTGAGCAGGCAAGGATGTTTACACACACACACACACACACCACAGAACACACACAACCCACACACACAACACACACACCATTTCAAGCATCAATTATAGCACAAGCCAATCATCACCCATCAATTATAGCCACAGCCATATCACCCTGTAGCCCAAGACAGCTTGCCCACTGAAGCTAAGCAGGGTTGAGCCTGGTCAGTACCTGGATGGGAGACCTCCTGGGAAAACTAGGTTTGCTGCTGGAAGAGGTGTTAGTGAGGACAGCAGGGTATAGTGAAGGGAACCAATACTGTAAAAAGCACCTTCGGATGATACGTTAAACCGAGGTCCTGACACTCTCTGGTCATTAAAAATCCAATGGCACTTCTCGTAAAGAATAGGGGTGTAACCCAGGTGTCCTGTCCAAATTGCCCCCCTGACCCTTGTCAATCATGGCCTCCTAATAATCATCATCCACTGAATTGACTATCTCTCTCTCCTCTCCACCCATAGCTAGTGTGTGGTGTGCGCACTGGTGCTGTTGTAATATAATGTACTGTATAGCGGCTATACTGTAATAATAATGAAATCAAAGGCCACATAAATGTACTTAGAGACTCTTTCATGACTATGTACCTTGACTATGTAACACACATAAATACACATTGAAAAAATGCACTTGGTAATAATGTCAAATTAAAAGTTGTACTTTACAATGTTTTAAATCTTTAGATTTTAATAATCTTTTTTGTGCTTAAAGAAATACACATTTTAAAAATATTTACTAAAGTGCAACTTTCTCATTACAAATGTATAATTGCATATGTATTTAAATATATGACATACAGGTTTCAGTAGAGATTACATTTAAGTAATAAAATTATATGCTTGTCAGTACATTCAGCAGTACATTTTAACCATATTTCAAAGACGAGGATTATGAAAATACATATAAAGACACTTAAGTGGGTTAAAAAATTCAGCTAAATCCTTTTAATATCTATAGTGAAAAATAAATATACTAAAAGGTATTTGAAATATATTTATTTCATGCTGTGTATACTACAAATGCATTTACATATTTATGTACTTAATAAAAATACCCTGCAATTGTACTTTTAGTATACTGTGTAACTGGTATACTTAAAGTCTGCTAAATTGGAACAACTAATCTTTTAATGCACTTTAATTGTGCGGAAGTAGTGCTGAAGTCCAACTAAAGATATACTGAAGTATATTTGATTGTGCTAAAGTGAAACTATTGCAAGTGTACTTCAGGTACACTTTACATATCTTGCATTTAAAGACCGGTATTATTCAAAGATCATAGAATCCCTATCAATAGTGACATTAAAACACATTTTAGGCTTAATATTATGAAATGTGCATTGTGCACAAGTAGTACTCAAAATAAAGTTTAATTGTAATTTTTGTCAGTAAGTCTCGAGCGATATGTCAGTAAATGAGTTAATAGATATGAACTATACTTAGTATGAAATAAATGTGTTTTAAAGATATTACTTTTTTACTAGGGTATATTTAAAGTATTATACATGTTTCGGTAACACTTTATTTAAAGGTGTTAAATGTACTTACTATTATAATAACAATAAGTTATGTATAATTACATGCAAGTAACCATAAACCAAACCCTAATCCTAATCCTATAGGAAGGACATTTTGTTAATTAATATTACTCAGTACTTAACTGTATAATTACACTGTAACAAGGACACCTTAAAATAAGTGTAACCAAATTTTAATTTAATCTCAATTATCATTCAATTAAGTGTCTGAAAATGTTGGATTTCAAGTCACACTATTTCTTTTAAAGTTATATTAATTTAAATAATTACGCTTTTAAATAGTTACAAAGGGTACTTCTTTTCAAGATTTCATTATTATGCTTTTATTGCACTGGGTGTATTTTGTTTTTAAAACGTGTCGGTTCTCAAATCTGATTGGTTGAGAACTGTGAGATATTGTACTGGTATCGCTACAGGATGCCCTTTCACAATTTTGTATCACTTTGCTTGTTCTAGCCGGGTCTATGTTTTCTTTTTTATTATACACTGACCTTATCGTAGTGTACGTTAGTTAATATAAGAAGAAACTTCTAGCTTCGCGGTCTCTCTCTCTCTCATTTGGATGCACGTCTTGCCGCACTGTTTCTCTTTTATAACCTCATTATTTCTCACTAATAACATAACTAAAGCAGCACATGCCCTTGATACGAATTCAAAAAGTGACGTATGTTTAACTGTCAACGTGAGCTTTGAATCCGTGGCGGAAGGAACTACATTCTTAAAACAGAAAGGTGCAGTATAACGCTTCTTCAAGCGAGGCCATAGAAGAACCATTTTTGGTTCCACAAAAACCATTCAGTCAAAGGTTCTTAAAGAACCATCTCTTCTTACCTTTTAGTACTCGGAAGAACTATTTCGCCCCAAAGAACCTTTGTGAAACAGAAAGGTTCTTCATATATTAAAGGTTCTTTATGGAACCATTTAGTCAAAAAAGGTTCTTCTATGGCATCGTGAAGAACCTTTATTTTTAAGAGTGTAGTTCTGCAGAAAAGAGGGTTTTATAAGGCACTCCATTGTTTCTGTTTAAACCACATGTTCGTCGAATGTGTATAAAACGCAAATACACTCATTACGAGAGCGGATACCGTTATATATCAGCGGCTGTGATTCCTCCGGCACTCGACCTGTGGCTCGTGCCTCTGGCAATCACAGCCATGCTGATATAGAGCCAATATCGCTCTCGTACTCGAGTGATATTACTCATATATATACATATATATTTAAATTGTGGCTTACATTGGACTTTTTGGAGCCACTTTACCTCAACGTTGATATAGCTATTTGTTTCTCTTTCATTTCCTTCATTCCTCAGTTTCACCTTTCATATATACACACACTCACTGCAGGATCCCCCAGATGGCTCCATGTCACCTAACAGGAACAAAATCCATCAGGAATAATGTGACATCAGTTGGACAAACACACACACCGACACATCCAGACAGACCATCCTCATCCACTGCTGCAGTGAGCCATCTGTGAATCAGAAAATGATTTATTTATTCAGAGATAAACATCACACATGCTCTCGTTCTCTCGCTCTCTCCTCACACAAAAAGACAGGCACATGGGCACACGGTCTTTTTTTCTCCTGCATCGTGTATGTGTGTGTGTCTATGTACCTTGGTGAGCAGCAAACGAGCTGGGAGGAAGACCTGGCCCCTCCATCTTCATCTAAAAGAGTGTTCTGTTTCAGTCTACCGCGCAACATCTCTGTTTCTCCCCCTCGCACTTGATGGATAGGAAAAATTACGAAGGAGTGTTGATGTACAAAGGGGTGAATAATCAGTGTCTGTGTCTCCTACCGATGTCATCCTGAGTTGCAAGGACATCCTCTCTAGAGTAGTAAACATACAGAGCTCAGAGGAACTCTCTAGCAACTGTACAAAAAGATCCCAGCTTAAATCAGAAACATGACTGAAGTTTAGTTTAAGCAAAGCCCAAATGCTTGTCCTCCTTTATCCAGCAGAGAAAAGAGTACGGTATGATCCTGTCGCTGTCACAAGAAACAGCTACTGAAGAAGTGACAGCAATCAACACCGTCTTTTACGGTTTACAGAGATACGGCACTTATACAGATGAGGCATTCATAACACACTCACAGATATTCAAACATCCCCTCGACCAGCACTGTTCTGCACTCATCTGAATTCACAACCAATGTTCTGTTTGAGGTCTCAGAGACACCAAGGCCCTATGTTTAATGTTCATTATTTTTTCTACTCTTATGAGAACTGAAATAAAATTTCAACTTGATAACATATTTTAAATATGCTCAGTGACAAATGTTTCATTATGCAAGTTTGGGGTCTCGGGGAACATGAATAAATGCAATAAATTTTCAAATGCTATGATGTTCAAACTGGTGTGCACATTGTACTACATACCATAGTATTTTTTTTTTCATTCTGTGGAAGTCAATAGGACCATCAACTGTTTGGTTACTCACATACTTCAAAATACACTCTTTTAGGTTCAACAGAGAAAAGAAATTGATTCAGGTCTGGAACAACTTGAGGATGAGTAAATGATAACAGAATTTTCATTTTGGGTGAACTATCCCTTTAAACAATAAAACGACATTTACTTTTAATTGTGTTTTAACATTAATTATACCTATAACTACTAAATTACTATAACCAGATTATATTTTATAATTTAATACTCAATGGATAACATTATGTCCCACCCTACATTTTCCACTTGGAAATACATGTACATAGTGTGTTATTGGAACGTGAAGGGACATCATGTTCTCACCTTATTATTACCCTGAATTCTTCCATGCTGTGTTCTTTGTTTTCATCCTGTCATTCTGTGTTATGATTCCAACCAGTATGGCACACTTCCTTGGCCACTTCCGATCCAGTAATGTACGATATTGATGAAGTTAATTAACACCCAAAACAACAGAGATACTAATCAAAATTTAATCTGTGAATTGACAAACACTAATACACCATTGTCAAAAATTCCGCATAAACCAAATTCCCACAATCACACAAGCCAAAAGAAACAAAACACATCTTTACATTGTTATAAGTATTATAGTCCAATAGATAATTGTTAAACTGGTTATGTTAGTGTCATAACAACATTTTAATTACAGACAAGGAGATGATGTTCAGTACTAACTGCAGAAGTACATGTCTCAGGGAATGGCAAAATAATGATTGAGATATTTTGAGAGAGAGTTATAGAGTGGCATTTATTGAGCCAAGGTTTATGACATATATCAAGAGGGTTTGGAAGAATACTTCACTTTTGGGCTGGACAAGAGTCTCATAAAATGCCTGCAGGCTTGCTCAGAAAGCCAAAAGTGCAACAAAACAGATATTCCAGACTCACTCAATCACTTTCTCAATCTACTTGCATTGTGCTGTGGATGAATTTTGCACAAGTTTTCCCCAAATAACTCTGAAATGACAAGCTGCATTGTCAGTCAAATCAGAGCCTGTGACAAGCAACCTTGTTTTATGACTTTGCTTTGATTTCTGTACTCATATTGATGGTAAGAAACGTTGATTTCTGCATGCTCAGTGATGGGGGAAAAAACTTCACTGATTTGAGTCTGTCTATCTGCTCAGTCAAATGAAGCAGTTTTTTTTGTTTGTTGCACATTGTGTTCATATGAGCCTGTATGGATACAAATAAACAGGTCTTCACATTCATTAATACTGGGTTGCATCACTTAGCATTATAGCTACATAATCAACTTTAATTAGCCGTTAATTTATTTTAAGCACTAATCTAGTTTTCTTGTTTCATGTAACTAAAAGTTTTTATATAAAGATATAGTCCATGTAATTAGCAATTACGTATTATTTATAGAAAAGTAAAGGTGTTGTATAATCAGCAATGTGAAAAATAGTGAGTCAAGCAGGATGCATCAAACAATAATGGTGTGTTTAATCCTCCACTTATATCAATAATTCAAATGAGGTCGATGTAGGGAAAGAAAAAGAAGATCAATAATATCCTAGAGATACTCTCAAAGGCCACAATTCGAAACATATGCTTGCATACTTGAGTCACATTGATAGATATGAAATGAAAATTTTGGATGGGCTCTTCAGTTATTCCTTCACAACTGTGACAAACGGAATAATCACACCAATTTACAGCTGAGACATTTCAATGCACAAAGGAGTTTAATAAACCTCCTCTCACTGTTCAAATAAAACATTAACATAACAGCTCCCTCTGGTTGTTAATTTGTTGCTCTTCTTGTGTATATATTTTATTATTGTCATATTTTATTAACAATAATGTTGAAATAGTGTTGAAAGGGCAGAAAATGATGGCGAGGAGCCACACTCAAATGAATGTTTCCCAAATGAGCACCACAGCTGCTATGCCACGGCTCCGACCCTCTCTGTTTGTTTACATTCAATGTGGTTGGGGTTTATGAGCAGAGATCTTTGTCAAGTGTGAAAATGTTCGTTTCTTCTCTTTAAAAGGGAAAACATGCGTTCAGTAAAAAAAAAAAAAAAAAAAAAAAAAAAAGAGAATCCCATCTAGAGTAAACCAGAAGGAGGTGGGAAGATCTGACAGCTGAGACTTATTTCATCAATTTTTTTTTCTACCCCCTTTTTAACTGCTCTACAAATGTGCTTTAAATATGTATCCTAAAGTACCTCCCTCATTTGCTTTCATTGATTAAAACTGGTCAGCGAAACATTCAAAGACCACTCACTGTCGGCAGGATTATGAGTGTGAGACTAAATGGACAGAACTTGAAATTAATTTAGGTTTGAAGTTCCGATGTGGAACAAGAAAATGCCCCCCCCCCCCCAGTCTGAACCTCAAACACACACTGACTGCATTACTTGCTTTGTTTTTGAATGCTGAATATTGTCTTTCATTATTCTAAATAACTAAAGACATCAAGAAAAAAACATCCTACCTTTCAGGGGAAGTGTGTAGAAAATGGCGGGGGAAGTATGGATCAGTCATTTACTGGGGATAAAAAAAAAAAAGAAAATGTAAAAAAAAAAAAAACAGTTAGTAAACCTGGAACCACGGGGATCATTAAAACCTCTCAAGTAATGACAAAACTGGGGGTTCCACGGATTTCATATGAAAACTATGTTTCAATTGGAAGCACCGGCGGTGTCTTACAGAATTCAAATCAGAATAATTGGGTGTGCCTATAGCCAGGATTTAAAGTTCTGTCTCATATATGACTCTAATTGGTTGGCTAGTACGATATAGATTGAGTCATCAGATGAGGCAGACATGAATTATTACGAACATTCAATAATATTAAGTATATACATTTAAGAAATGTACAAACCTTCAGGAGTGATGTACGCATGAGTTCATCGGAACAGATTTGGAGAACTTGGGTGTTGATTGCTCTCCTGATGATGTGGGTTTGGGCCGTTCAGATACGTTTATGGTAGATGTGTCGAAACAGCCCGATAAAAAACATCACATAATCCTACACCCCTCCGTCCATCAATTAACATCTGTCAATATGAAATATCTGAATCTGCGTACTAACCAAATCCATCATTAAAAACATTCAATTCAAACATTTGCTTCTGACTAAATACAATGCCAAATCCAATAAACCAACACGTTTGATCCTAATTAAAAAATCCTCCCTGTTGTCCTCTCAAATTCACAACATACTACAATGTTTTTGCTGTAAATGACGCTTGATCTGTATATTCTCTCCTGACTCCGGACTTTTACACTGGAGAAAGCAATATTGGATAGAGGACTCGTACTTTAGCAGGAAGCCACAACAAAACCCCCCAAAGTTTGAAGTTGAAAATGTCTAACTGAGGGCACTTGTTCTTACAAACACAACGTTTTTTTTGATTAACAAGACGGTATGGATGGCCCGTAGTGTGGATTATGGTGCTGTTTCTTTGTGCTGTTTCCACTCTCATCTGACGGCACACATTCACTGCAGAGGATCTATTGGTGAACAAGTGATGTAATGCTAAATTTCTTCAAATATGTTCAGATGAAGAAACAAACTCATCTACATCTTGGATGACTTGAGGGTGAGGAAATTTTCAGCAAATGTTCATTTTTAGGTCCTTGTGATTAGGTTACGTTTTAAGTTTTATAATGAAGGTTAAATTTTAAAAAGTTGTTCCTAGAGGGAAATGTACACCTGTTAAATGACAGACATTTTATTATGAAGGGGTAAAAGACAGTGACAGTAGTAATAACACTACTATGCTTAGAGCTGAGACTCAGCACAAACTGAAGCACAATTTAGATGATTACTTGAGGCTTTCATCAAGACCTGAGAGAAAAAATATTCCCCAATTTGGGACAGAATTATCAGGCAGCTGAATAACACATTTCACAGCTGAAGTGGATCCAAATGTGCCAAGAAACGCTCTATGATTTCTGTAATAATTGCGTTTGTGTTTTGCAAGCATATATTTAAAACCAAGGCTTTTTGAACCTCTTGTGATGAGTGATGAATGAGTTGGAATTAATGACACACTAAATATTATTGTGTAGTTTGAGGCAGTTGGAATAACAGAGGAGTAACTACAAAGGACAAATTGTCTCCAACTTGAATTTACTGTTTTGAAAAGAAAAAGCTAATATGTTTGTGAGAGGAATATAAAGAGTTATAAAGAGAATCGGTATTGTACATTTCTTAATCTCCCGAGTGACTCAAATGTCTCTCAAATAAATGAATCTGTATCTAAATGGATTGCGGAGGACTTATGAAATCATGAGTCAAACCTCCCTCTCTGGGTTTTTGTTTTTAGTCCAAAGTAAATTAATGTTACATTTCCCTAGCCGTTGTGACACTTGTGAGCACTATGATATTCTGTATGTTTATTCTACTTAAAATCAAGACATCAAAGTCTGATCAAGAGGATGCATTTTATTTCAACAATGCTTCAGAAAATGTAAAACTGTATATTAGGATTATTCGTGTGTCTATTATTTATTACTGCTTACTGCTGTTCGGCTATTATTACTACTAGTCATATTAATTTGTGGCTACATATCATTGCTTTGTTCCTTCTTTTTAAAATGAGAACAAATGAATACAGTTAAGGCTTAATTTGTGGTCACAATATCTTCTTGAATGAATATACACTCTAAAAATATACAAAACTTCCTTCCCAAGTCAAAAAGACAATCTACTGAAACTGAACTGTAAATAATGGCTTTGTCACGATCAGCTACTCTGAGGGAGCGGGGGGCAAACGAGACGCGGAGACGCAGGAGAATTCACCATAAACACAGTCTTTAATCCAGCAAACACGGGGTACATAGGGCAGACAGGAGCACACGTAGCATGAGACGATCACATCCAAGAAGACATTAACAATACCGATCAGGGAACACAGGCAAACACGGGGCTTAAATACTAAGAACCAAATGAGATAATTGGGGAAACACAGCTGAATCAAATGGGAACCAATACGAACAGGAAGGACCAAATAAGGGCATGAAACATGGGAGAAAATAGGTCAGGGGAAGCACATGAGGAAGGAAAACACAACAACACAACAGGTCCATAATCCTGACAGGCTTGTTCCAAAATCCTTGGATTCCTGATGTTAGAAAACCAAAACTCATTAACAAATGACTGCCCACATAATTCAATGTTTAATTTATGTTCCTAACATCATAAAAACCTACTTTATGCTGATAATGGCAGCGTGTAGCACCTACTGCTCTGCAAATGCTCCAAAAGCATCTTAACATAAGGAAAAAGTGGTAAAGTTCATTTTTAATAAAGTCCCAAATCTTAATATTTTGTGCAGCACATTTTGCAACAGCACAATTACAACTCGTGTGAGTGCAGCAAAAAGCTGTTTTCACATATGACGGCAGTGTTTACATGGATATCTTAAGGGCATAGCAGCAAAAAAACTCAAATTGGTTATGAAAAACTACTGTTTATCATTTTAGGTGGACTTTAAGAAAAACTGGTTTTAAAAAATACAAATATATAGACCCCTTGAAAGCTGACACCTGAACATTTTTTAAAACCTGAAAAATGTTATAACATCCTCAGAAATGCTGTCAGAGATTTGAGTTATCTGTGACCGCAGAATACTTCAGTTCAAATGCTATTGTGATGGCATGTTAATGTGCCATAGGTCCTTTCAATGCAAGTTGTCTAAACAACACTTCACAGCTATAGAGCATTTGGCCATAATGGGGCTCTTGTCATGCTCGATGCCAGAGGAATGCCAACCATCACATAGTCTGTAAGGCAGCTGACACAAGGAAGCCAGAATAACCTCACCAGTCAACATATTGAACCGCAGTACTTGAGAGTTATGACTGGTCTCACAATTACTATAAGTGGACATCCTCACCCTCCCTTCATTCCCACCGCAGCACGATGACAGAAGTAACTCGTCATTATTAAATCAGTGGAAAGAGGGGCTCAAAACGGATTTTCTGGAATTGCGTGATTGCTCCATTGGCCTAGATATGAAGGCGTCATACGGCCTTGTCAATCAGCCATCTCAGATCTGTTGGCAGACACACTGCTGTGAACTATCGAATTATTTTAGATGAAAGTGTCAGAGGATTATTAAAATTGCCATGCACTTGACTGAAGCAAAACATATAGCAATTTTAAAAATGCAACACTGCCCTCTAGAGCAGAGCCAGATGTATATGTACTGCAATGGTTTTATTTTTGACCCAGCCAGACAGTTATAATCATATAAATTCAGACTTTAATTAACAAGAAACTCAATGAACAATGTTATCAAATGACCATTTATGGCCAGTTAATCAGGTACTCTAAAGTCACTCTGCCTGAGAGATCAAATGTGTAAAGAGCTTTACTTGAATAAACTCTAAAGAATCTCTCACCGAGATATCACAAGCTGTGCTGCTTTTTTTGGTGTGGGTTCTGTCTTTTTTCATCTAATCTGATGTCAAACGGCAATTAAAGTTTTAGAACATGTGCCTTCTGGTTTCCTCAAAGGGAAAAACTAGTTAACAATACACATTGTGGGTGCAATCTTCTACTTTTTAAACACCTCCTTTGAGCCGTGGCAGTGTGCATTACACCTTCAGAGGAGAAGCATTTCCTCCAAATCTCCAAAATCAGAACATCCTGGATTTATCAGGCAGTTTATATATTACTCTCTAAATATGTGGCAAACATTTGCGATTATACCAATACACACACCATTTCATTTGCTCACGTAGTTCGCCATCTCTTTATCCAGAGCGAGGACAAAACGGTGGTTGAGGAAGAGGAGCTGACCATGGGGAAGCAGTCTGTGCAACAATGCGTCCACTCGATCACTTTTCAGCAAGACCTGAAACAAGCATGAGAGAAAAAGGGTATAGCGTCAAATAATCAATAGCTTGGAAACCTGCCTATTTACTTTAAATACGTGTCCTTGTTCACTGTCTGACAACAACTCTAGCCCTAGTCATACAGTAATTGGAAAGAATATAATTTTTTAGTAAATTTCTGCAGAAAATACCCCCGAGCTCATTGGATTGCTTTTCTGTGAACGTACTGATCACAATGTAATCAACAGTTTATCGTGTATCTCACACAGAATGAGATGTATATTCTCATTTCAATTGTACCCACTGCTAGTCTTATTGGTGGGAAGAAACTAGGCCAGCAGACATAAGAAAGACTTGCACTCAGACTTCTTTATAAGCTTGCGGGAGTTCAACACAAGTTCAATTCAGTTGTAACAATAAAAGCAATACAATAATTTTCATACTCACGGCTGCATGAATTTACACAAAGATACAAACAACTTAAATACATTCAAATAACAGTCACTCAAACACACAATAATGATAACTTCTTTACACTAATATGTAGTGTTTGAGGTCAGTAAGATTTTCTTTCCCAAATAAATTATGTTCTTTTTTGTATTTTCTATTCATCAACAATCCCCAAAAAATGTATCATGGTTTCAACAAAAATATTAAGCAACACAACTGTTTTCAACATTGATAATAAAAAAAAGTTTCTTAGCAGCTAACTTTGCATAGTAGATATTAGAATGATTTCTGAAGGATCATATGACACCGAAGACTGAAGTAATGATGCTGAAAATTCAGCTTTGCATCACAGGAATAAATTTATATTAAATATATATTTAAATAGAAAAAAGGTAGTGCATTTTAATATTTCCCAATATTACTGTTTTTAATTTTGATCAAAAATAAAGGCAGCCTTTGTGAGCATAAGAGACTTCTTTTTAAAACATTTTTAAAAACAGGATAGTGTACATGCTCCATTTATTGGATACATTTAAATTCTGGTGCTGTATTTTACACCCATATGCAAACACACAATAAACAGCTTAACATGCAAACATACATGCAACACATACACACATGTACATGCATTCACACAGACAAGATACTACAAGAACTACTGTGTGAAAAAAATATTGGATGTTACATTATTATAGTATTTTTATAAGTTTTATAAGAGAGTAACATAAAAATGATTACTAAGGTGAATATGTTTCCCATTAAGTCATTGGTAAAGAAATTATTACCGA
The DNA here is from genome assembly GCA_018155175.1 of Sinocyclocheilus anophthalmus. Classification (NCBI taxonomy): domain Eukaryota; kingdom Metazoa; phylum Chordata; class Actinopteri; order Cypriniformes; family Cyprinidae; genus Sinocyclocheilus; species Sinocyclocheilus anophthalmus. The sequence continues at coordinate 557,749 of JADLZN010011946.1, read as the reverse complement.
GACGTAATTAGTGGCAAACCAATAGAACGTCATTCATTTTCAATGAGGCCTGGCAATTTCCACCAAGCAGCAGTGGCAGTTATAACACACCTCTCCTCAACAAGCCACACGAATGAATTATCGCTCATGGCTGTAGCACAAAACATGTTGGATTTGTTATTGTTAGTTTTACTCATTTTCAATCATTTTAAGTTTATTTTCATTAGGTCTTGAACCCTACGTATGAGCAATTGTAATAACATAATCATTAGACCCGGAAAAACCTCACCTCAGCACCAGGTCCCAGCAGACGTAGCTCCTCCAGGCAGTGACGTGCAATGTTGCGAAGCGTTCCCTCTGCGAGCAGGAGGTTCTCGTGTGGTCTGCAGACCAGAGTGAACACTAGAGACTGAACCCCCAGCCACAGAACAACACTCCGATCTGGAAAGAGCTCTGCATTGCCCAGGGAAAACACGCCGCTGTCAGCTTCACCCAGAGCTGCAGCCTCCTCACCCAGCACTGCCTCCACACACAAACTGCCTGAGGCCTCCCTACTCAGAGCCACAGCACTCCTCACCTGCCTGACAGAACAAAAAAAGGCGTATTGTTTCCCATGGGTACACATACAAAAATGTACCAGTAACCATAGCTTCTGACAAAATACCTAATGCAGTTATTGCTAATACAGATATTTGGTATTAGTTGGATAGTTCACCCAAAAATGAATAGCCTGTCATCATTTACTCACCCTCATGTTGTTCCAAACCTATATGACTTTTTTGTTCTTCTGTGGAACATAAAATATGTTGAGAAATGTTTTTGTGTATACAATACTACAAGTCAATGGTAACCAAAACGGTTTGGTTACCAACATTCTTCAAAATATCTTCTCTTATGTTCCACAGAAAGTCAGTCATCAAACTAACAAGATGCTGATGATCACTATAATCATAGTGGGACATCTGAATGATTATTACCGGTAGTTAATGTACTATTTTATAGTTGTAGGCTTGATTATAAGTAATTTGCGGAAACGGTTTACAATTGTGAACTCATCTCACCTCGCTACCACGTGAAGTTTCTCTTTCTGCATCAGTCGTCTCTGCTCCGGTGTGAAGTCACAACCATCTCCGGTCTCCGGTCCGAACACTCGCGCGTACAGTATCCGAGTCTCGCCAGCGGACAGCGCGCTCACCGGGCACAGCGTGTGGATTAAGAAAAAAACCACCATGTCTGATTTGACATATCATAAACACCAGAAGAAAGCACGCACAATTATCAGATGTGCTGTAACACGGACGCGAGGTGCCCGCAATAAAATAAACGTTGTCAAATAATTGTGTCAGAAAGTCACGATGCCATTGTTGACTCACACTTCACGGTTATTTCCGTATTTGGTCACATGACTGTGTATCAGCTGATCAATTTTGCGCAGTTTCGTTTTTTAACTCTAGATGGCGCTCTTGGATGACTGATTCTTAGGACACAACAGTATTAAATCTATTTAACACCTGTGAAAGTTTTAACCAATTTATTAACCAGTTTATTTAATTTTGTTTGATTATATTTTCTGTGATGTTTGGCACATGAATAGCCTACAATTTAAAACGTTGATTTTAATTATTTTAATATGCAATAGCAATAAACATTCATTAACATAAAAAATCGATTCAGTTTCTAAAATAAAAAATTCATAACAGGTAAAAGAGTTAAATGGTTTAGCTGTGCTGTCAGTATTACAAATTAGATTATTTATCTGTCTTCCCACCCTGAAGGGTCTTACCAATGTTATTACTTGGGTGTCACAATTTTTATTTGTAATATTTATTTTATTTTATTTTTTTTTTAGATGAGGGGGGATGTTATCTCATGGTTGCATGTGAAATGTAGTACAAAACAACCTTTTATGTATTGGAAAAATTAAAGATAGCTAATTTGTAAATGTGCTTTATTCTGTTCTTATGCCACCACCAAGTTTTTCAAAACTTCTCCAGAATGAATTTCATAATATACTAACTTACAGTAACAAATTAGATGATATACATTCTTCAGTCTGATCTATGATCCTGTGCGGTATGAAATTTTTAACCATAGTGACAGAAAAAAGGTAAAAAAGAAAAACGTCTTTGTACAGTTCTGCACCCAACAGATTCTCCAGTGCGTACATGTTAAACAAAGGAGCATGTTTATACGCAGACAAAAGACAAAGTGCCATTGACTGAAGACTAAGTTGGACGTATTCAAACATGTGCGCTCTGACACACACAAAGGACAGTTGTTTTGCTTAACAACTGCTGGTCATGCTCACTTAACCTATGAGGGAGAAGGACACACATCTCCCCCATTTCCTGCTATATTCAACTTACATAAACACATCACATTCAGTCAGTTTGATATCCAGCACACAACACAAACTGTGAGATGACAAAAGAAGAATTCATGTTCCTAGAAGAAAGGAGCACTGAGACCAAACTGATAGCCTCTCCATAGCTGACAATGAATGAAATAAAAGGTTTTACTGAAGATACAGGAAGACAGTGGGCAGAAACTAAAGCCAAGGCCACATTCAGAAGATCTTGCTGTTGCAAAAGCAATAGGATGTGGTTACAATGATGGCAATACTTTACAGTCTTTACAGCCGATTCTGGTTTTTAGATTCAGAGGTTAGACTAACAAAGCAGAAACACAAAGACAATGGAAACTCAGCATGCGTAAGATCCTCTTACTCAAATTTGACTTTTTACCGGCTCTCTGTGGTTGAACTAAAACCACATATAATAAATATCCAAAGGGGGAAACAAAACCTGAAGTTTCAGCTTTCAGACTTAAAAGGAAAAGATTAGACGTTGATTCCAGCACACAAAACATACTGAATAAATTATTTTAAGGCAATTTGAATAATATAAGCATTACACAGTGTGCAGACTTTAAATGTAAAATGTAAATAGTATTTACAAAATCGTAAAGAACCTTAGCAAAGTGTTGCTGTTGTAACTTAAAGGGATTGTTCACATCAAGTTGCTGGTCCCCATTGACTTGCATAGTGTTTTTTTTTTCGTTTCTTTTTTCCATACTATGGAAGTCAACGGGGACCAGTAACATATGAACGTGAACTATCTTTAGGAAAGACCACCGCCAGTGTGAAGGGTTTAAAAATCTTATAGTATCACTAGAACTTTCGGTTGATTCATCACAGTCCTTAAGACAAATTTTCTATTACAAGGGTTTTTTTAAACCTGATGATTAAATACATGAAGCAGTATCTTTTTAATATGCACAAATTTGCATAACTTCAGAAAAGAAAATCTAAGCATGGATAAAACTAGGTTCAACATTCTGTTCATTTGTTGACATACAAGGGGATTTTACATAGCTCTTTTTATCACTCCATAAATCAGAAAATACTGTCAACAGCCAGGGAAAAAGGTGTAAAAGGTGTAAACATGTGATAAATGTGTCATATATTTTTGGATGTCTTCTTTCCACAAGTCTAACAGAAGACATGTTATGAATTAAAATATAGAGATTTACAACACATTTTAACAGATGTAGGACCTGCATTTCAAGTTACTGCTTTATTTTTCAACATTATTTCACAAGGATCTACACTGGATTTAGTCTGGTGGGAATCAAGCTGCATGCAGAATATCTAAATGTCTGGCTTAAAACCAATAGTCTGAATCCTCTTTAGTTTCTCCCATACACATGTAAAAGCTGTGGTAAACATGTCTTTTTAAAGTTTCATTTCTTGTTTGCGCATACCCAGAGTGCCCAAAAGCTTTTTTACGCATTAACCGAACCGACACCGTGCCAGAGTGTTAGGGAACGGCTGGGAAACTGCTGGCTCCTCCCCGTGGAAGAGATTTGGAATGCGAATGTGTGCAGGGACACGTGCTGGTGCTTGACTAACCACATTCAAGGTCTCTGCTAGACCTGTATATTTGAAAAAACAAGTGACTCAACCCCCTAGGCCAGTGAATAACAGCACACAGATGCAAGAGATCAAGGCATGATTCAGCAAAGAGCTAGTACCCCAAACTCCAAGTTTATTCATGAATACAAAAACCAGCCTCTCAGTCACACATGACCAATAAAACATACACTCAGGAAGATATCAAATTTACAAAACGCACTTGCATGGGAGTGAGAATTGTAACTCAACGGTCACTGGTTTACAAACAAATAGAACTAAAATCTCATTTCAGAACTTTTTGGTGAACTTTGATGTTGTCATCACTTGCTGACCAGCAGCAAAATTCAGGATCCTGTCCCCGAGTTAAAGCTGTCAGCCAAGTGACGGGGGGGGGAAACATTTTTTTTTAATTATTGCTAGCTCCCCCCAAAAACAATTGAATGTTCACAATTTCCAAAAACTCTGACCAGGACAATCAAAGCAATACGGTCAGCAACAACAGAATTGCTTTACACATTTCTCAAAATATATGGGTAAAAATTTAAATCATTATTTTGTGATGAGAATTTGCATAATTGTGACATTCAGAATACTTAAACCAATTTATACAACAAATGTAATACTTAGTTCTCCTGCGAGGGGAAGAGGGGGCAAAATGAATGCATAAATGACCACAACAATTAAAAAGGGGGAAAAAAGTGCTCTAGGGGAGGGAGAAAAAAAGCAAGTTAAAATGGTCATTAATTAATCTGACATACAAGTTAGGACAGGCCAGTGGACAAAAAAGGGGCGGGGGTAAAAATACAGGTTAGTTAAAACGTGTATGTGTAATACATGACAGTGACATGTAGCTGTGCGTTTCTAAAGGAAGATCAGGGTGGTGAAAACAGGCAGTTTAAAAGTGATAAGATCAAACCAAATGTGCAGAGATGCATAATAGCCGCTCAACCTCATTTGACGTTGTGGTACTAAAGAAATACCAAACCCTGAAAACCAACAACTGTTCCCATCAAACACACGTCTTCGGGTTTCTGCCATGTCTCGTGTGAGGGCAGCATATGAGCAAGTAAAGGCAGTAAAATGATGAGGGAACGCGAGCACGAATCTCAAAGATTTTTGAGACGGCTGTACATGTCTCTCTTGCTGCGTTCTCCAGCCCAGGTGCGGCTCTTAAGGCGGAACTTCCTCAGGTCTTCTTTAAAGTCTTCATGATGCATCGGCCTATAATCCTCAGGTTCACAGACCGACTGCAGAGAAAACGCTACGTTATAAAACTTGTAAAGGGAGGTATGGGGGGGCATTGCATTGTGAAAACACACATACCTTATGAAGCGGGAAAAAGTCTTTGTAGCCTCCCTTCAGGATATAGAGTTCAGGGTAATGGAGGTTGGGGTACTCATTCAAATCTCGATCTCTTTGTCGAACGTGACGGCACATCCGTGGGCCGCGTTCAGATGAAAATTCACAGTGGAAAACCAGCAGGACACGCTTGGCGGGACATTCTGGGAGAATGGGATTCTTTAAAAAATAGTCTTCAATTTGATCCTCTTGATGGAGGTTAAGGGCACCCTGAAAGGAGGACAAAGTGGAGTCAGCCATATTTGCCTCACAAATACGACAACATGCATAAGGGTTACTGAAATCCTAACCGTAATATGGCCGCCCTCATACTCATAAGGATAGCGGCAGTCGATGACAAACAGCCTCTCCACCAGATCGCTGTACTGCCCGTTCATTGCTTTAACCATCTGATAATACAGAAACAGATGTTAGAAAACAAGGAAAGGTGCCAGTGCACATACTTTGTATAAACAACAAGCAACTCATGCAACTGCTCGTTTTGCATGCTCTTGCATTTGAAATGGGCATGCTTAATGTTAATTTGTGCAAACTTACAATATCTGGAGTGATGTATTTCAACTCTTGGTGTTTTCCTTCTACTGTGGGTAGAGCAGGAGCCTTCAAAAAGACAAATCAATGCTTTAAAATAGTGTTTGGTTTTATCATTATATTACATAAGTTTTTTATTTTGATTTAAAAGCACTAATCACCTTGGTGAAATCTCCAATCACATTACTGGGATCTGTATCCAACATTTTTTCAATCTGTGCATGATCAAATGACTTTGACCTTTGAACCTGTAAGGGGAAGGGATCAAAGTTAGACCCAAATTATAAACTCTAATTATGGGTGCTGATGTTTTTCCATTGAGGTCTGACCTGAGGCATAACATCCTCCTGCTCGGTGGGTGCAACTTGGGTCCCTGCCAGGCTCCGCCTCCTCTTCACTCTGACAGGTGTGTTCTCATCCTGTGGCCTCTCGGGTCTCTTCAGTGGTATACGCCCTACAGGGTTTGGCATAGAGGGAGATCGGAACAAGCCACGTGGACGGCAGCGAGCAACAGGCTAAGGGCAATAAAGTGGGTTTGGTTGTTAACTATCATGTCAATAACCATTAAAAAAAATTTTTTAAAAAGGAGCAAGAGAAAGTGTGTAACAACATACCGAATAATTACTGTCAGTACTTTGTTTAGCCACCAGAGGAGCTGTGAGAAGGCTGTCCATTCCAAAAGGAACCTCAGAGTCATTCTACACAAACAAATGCATCATGGTTATTTACAAATAAAAAAAAAATTTAAAAAAAGAATAAAACAAAAGCAAACTGAAAAGTCACCTCCACATCATCCAGCCCCTCTAAGAAGCCATCATCATCATCATCATGGAGACAGGAGAGAGAGGGGCGGCGCAATATGAAGGGACTGCTCTCATCTGAAGAGTCGGGCTGATGGGATGAAGGCGGAGAAAGCTGGAGAATAGAGGAAGAATCCAGCTTTTAAAAAAAGTTACATCACCATAAAAATTAAACCTTTAAGAACAGGTTCTGCCAGGGATACATGTTGTACCATTAAAGCAGGAGCAGAGTTGGGTCGGCAGGCAAAAGCATCCTTGGTGCCTCCAGTGGACCGCGTACGACAGCGCGATGCCGGCATAGAAGGCTTCTTGAACTCAAAATTCTCCTGTAAAAAGACAAGAGAAAATACAAAGTTATTCCAACACCGCACCCCATGAATTCCCATAACTCAACTCTCAAAAAGCAATTTCTAGTCAATTTTGAGCATGAATACATCAATATACTGCCTACAGAACCAAACAGGAGACACAAAACACACACCTCAGCCAGGTTCTCTTTGTTGTCGCTGTCATTTGCACGAGTCCACACTCCATAGCGCGAAGGATCTGGTTCTTTATTTTTTAAATTGGGACTGTGACCCAAAAAATGCAGCTACAAAGAAAAAGAAAATCTTAAATTTATACTTGCAAGTAGCACTACTGGTCAAAAGTTTGGGGTTAGTTAGATTTTTAACACTTAATTAGAAAGGACACAAATCAAATCAAAAGTGACAGTAAAAACACTTGTAAAGTATCACAAATACAAGTAGCACAAAAGCATTTTAGAATGACTTCTGAAGGGTCATATGTGACAAACTAGAGTAATGGCTTCTGAAAATAAATGACATTTTAAAATATATTAAAGTAATTTTATTTTCTTACTGATTTTTTTTTTTTATAACAAAAGGCAGTCTTGGCAAACACGGGAGACTACTTAAAAACCCAAACTTTCGATTGAAAGAATTAAATTCTAGAGAATGAACTTACTGGCAAAGAGTGTATCCTGCGAATGGGCATTTTTCTGTACGAACAGAAAGAACACTTGATTAAACCCAAGTCAATACAACAGCTTTCACAGAAAACTGCATCCTCTGCTTTGTAGTGCAGGACCACTTACTCATTAACTGCTCGCGTGGCATCCTGCATGGCCTTCTCAAACCTGTGAGGAAAAAGAAAATGCTATTAAACAGTTCCTAGTGTATTCAAAGTCTCCTCCCACCCCAACCAAACACTAGCCCAGACGACAATTCATGTCATTTACCTCTCAGATTAGGCCCCTCCCTCAGGACTTTATTTAACAAATACACGGCAATGCCCACCTGTAAGCAAAACAGTTCTCAGCAGAACCGGGGGGGGTCTTCTAATTTACCATATGCCCAGACAACACTAACCCCCTCTGCAAGCCTCTCTTGTTGGAAGAGGGGAGCAGGAGGAGAGATTGAATGGTGGTTTGGAGGGGGGGAGGTAAGGAGTGTGGCTCTTAAACAGCATAGGAAAAAGGGGGTATTAGCGTAAAGAAGGGGGTTCTGTAGTAACCCTGGCTACCACACACACACACACACACACACTTTGGATGCCTGCTCTCTCAGGGCATAAAAAGCGTGCCACTATTCACCCAGCCCCCTTCAGGAACGAGCCACACAACACACACACACACACTGATGTGTGAGGAAGCCAAACAGCTTTAGGCCTGGCTGCAGATAAATGGATTCCCACCGACACCAAATGGCTTGGAAATGAGAACGGTCTCACAGACTGTAGATTACCAGAGAGCCAGGGTGTACACAGATTTAATGCATGCTGGGTGAATAATACTATATCTGAGCCTTTGCAAATTTAAAAGGCTTACCCAAATGAATATTTGTTTTATTCAATTAAACAATGTCATTCTGCCTAAAATCTCAATTTGTTCCTCACAAAAGAAAATCATCCTTGTGAATAACATTTCATTTTTGGCTGAATCATTAATAACAGGATGCGCCATGTGGCTCAGATATCCAGTGATTCGGTGTTCGTGATCTGTGATGGATGCCAGCGTATGCTCAGCTAATCCGTGAAAAACAGACACGCTGAGCATATGTATGGTTCATCTAACGGCAGGGACTAGATTAGACATATAATCCTCAAGCCAAGCATTTTAGCTAAGCTCCATCTCACATATCAGATATGATGGCCAACAGACAGAAGAATAATACTCACTTCTGCTCAGCATCCAGAGTGTCCAAAGGGCTGGGAGACTCTAGTCCAAGACCTGTAGAGACGAGACACAGGTGAGAAAACCTGCATAAGCTGTTAATAATACAGCAGAGCTAAACCATAAAAAGTATTGCTCACATTCCAAATGGTATGACTGTCACACACCCACACACTGTTCAGCAAACTGCTTTAACATTCCTTTTCACCAAAGCATATTTTTGTTAGAAGCACTTAATTTAACTTCTAGTAAGCAATTAGATCCAACTAGTACAGATCCAGCTTTAATTATTAGATACTTTAACAATTTGTAAGACACAAAAATCTCTTAATTATTACTAGCAACACTTCTCATCTTACTAGTGTTTTTTTAATTGCCATATAGGATAACTTAATAAATTTATGATTTATAAAATTCCAACACACTGTCGGGTAATTTGTAACTATTTAATGTTTTGGCGGATTGTGGTCAATTTGTATATTTCACCTGTTTTCATAAGATCTACCTGAAGGTTAGGTTTATGGACTTTCAAGCTTTTCGTACAAAAAAAAAATCTGCACAAATCACCACCTCGTTACACTTTCTCATAAGGTCAGACTGGCCATCCTGACATAACACACGTGTATGTAAGATGCGTAACACATACATACATACATACATACATACATGTGTACAGGTACAAGTGTCTATTCATTTAACACGGTGACAACTGGAATTGATACTAGTAACTTGGTTTGAATAAAGAAGCACTAATACTTAAAGTAGTTAATAGTTACATACGTGTGTGTGTATATATATATATCTTATACCCACATACATACAACACCACAAATATATACTTATTCAGTTGCGTGCTTTCTAGTAATCATAAATAACTGGTAGTGACATAATGGACACTGTAATGGATAAATGTTAAAACGGCTTGTAATAGAGCATCAAGCTCAGATGCATCACTGCTAGTTTTAAAGTTTTTACAGGAAAACAAATGAAGGTTTTCCAAGCTAACCTGCATCTGAAGAGGCATCAGAGGCGAAGGACGGGATCTTCAGGAGGGGCAAAGTTTTCTTCCGCTTTGGTGTATCACATTGACTACATCAAAAAGTCAAATCAAAGAGGTTAAAAAACTGAAATGTTCTGCATCGTAACATCATAATATAAACAGCTTAAATATTACACAACCGCACCAGGCCTTGATAACGAGAGCAGTAAAAAGCAGTCAATACTTTTAATAATCAGCCTCAGAACAATTACAGGAAGTAGCTCCGCAGTTGTTTACTTTTTTACCCGTGCTACCAAAAGATAGCCCAGTTTCACTCACCCTCCAAGAACAGCGAGATTATTCATGTTTAGAGCCAGGTTGGTCACAGGAGACAGCACGGTCATGGGTCCGGGGGAGGCCAGGTTCTTCATGCAGGGGGAGCCCCTGGCCCCGACCTCCGGCAGAGAGAACCGAGGTCTGAGGACTGATTCAGGCCCGGCGCTGAACGGGTCATTTACAGGGCTGACGTCGCCTGGAGCCATTTCAAAATCCATTTCTGAAGGGATGATTGTTGAAAATAAGATCCAGTCAGGCGCGATTAAGACGACAAAGGGTTAAAGCTAAGTTAGCTAGCGCACAGAAACCCGGATAGGGGCTTAAATTGAATTTATTTAGGTTTGAGAAAAAAGCTTGCGGAATTCTGCATAATAACTACGCCAGATTACACAAGGTACGATTAAAAAAGGGGAGGGGGGGGTTAAAAATCCATCTTCCTTGATCTTTGTTGTCAGAGAGCTGCCGATTCGATTGCACTCTCTCTGACCTTTCCAAACTCTGCTGTGGAAGAAAAGTGCTGAATGTAGCTCTTATTTATGTTCAAAACATGCAGTCCACAAGCGGCAATCGGAGTAGCCAATGAACAGCGCCGTTACATCTGATTCAACCAATCACATGCGCTTCCTCTTTTTTCCGCATTGTTCTTTGAGAGAAGGTGGGCGGTCCAAAGAATGACAGACAAATCTGATGTCCAATGAACATTAAGGTAACAACAGCGCTTCTATAAGCTCATCCAATGGCTTTTATGTTTACACAAATTGGGCGGGATAAAAATGTATAGCTGTGGAACGAGGAAAGATTTTCCCGCGGAACAGTTCAAGCTGCAGCTTGGGAACGCCCTCAGTTGCAAGAAAACCAATCATATGCCAACGTCCTGGCGCGGAACGTACCACTCAAATCTCATGGACAAAGAAGTAAATATATGTTTGTTTAATACAAAATAAACGTTTATAAAACGTCTGTTTGGTACATATTTGTGCTGGTAGTTTTCTGTTTACTTATAGGTAGTTGAAATAGAAGTGTGATTTGATTTGATATGTCATCATCCATCTAAATAATTTTAAATCTAAATCTTTTTTTAAATAATTTTTAAATGTTTCAAGCTTATCATGCATGCACTTGTTATTATCTCATATTAATTGAGAGAGAAATCTTTACCAAAATATGAATATGTTTCTCAAAACAAGTTAGTTGCTATGGAAGTACTATTGAAAGTTAAGGTAATTACATTAACTAAAGGCAAAACTAGTTTTTGTTGCCAATTCTATATGTTTGTGTGTATGTTGTGGGAAGGGTGGTGACACTTTAGCTTTATGCTACAAGTGGCCTTTGTCAGAGTGTGTCACGTGAATTAAAACAAAGCTGTGATAAATATATGTAAACTCCTTCCCTGGCCTATAGATCTATGTGGTGAGGATCTGGTGAAAGAAATGAAACCGTAAGAGATAAAGCATACAGTCACTTACCATTCAGTGCACGCCCAAAAAAAATCTAATATCTCACCTCACACATGCATCACAAGCTACGCCATGACAGCCTTATTAGAAAGACAAAACAACCTGCCCGTTTCTGTTAGTCTTGATAACCTCCCAGTCACCCTCCCGTGCTTCTGCAGGATCCCTCCAATTTTAGCACAATGGGACTGTGGGAATAGGATGGGAAAGCTCATATATTAGATTTACTTGCATGTCATTTAGTCATTTTTTATTGTTGTTTTTACATTCTTCTGTTATATATACTGAGTCCAGACAGGCACGGGCAGAATCCTATACTATAAGGGTTTGTAACCAAAGAATTATAGGATGTCTTTTTTTATTTGATTGCAGCCTCTCGTGTTTTTTTGTCATTTCTAGGTAAACCAGTTTAAATCTGTTTTTTTATGTTGTGTGTTTGTTCTGAATGTTCATTTGCTTCACAAATCTGAAACAAACACTACTGTTAAAAAGAGGTTGAGGTCAGTATGATTTTTTTTTAATTCTTTTGAACATTTCATTTATCAAATAATCCTGAGAAAAAGTATCACAGTTTTCACAAAACTATTAAGCAGCACTATTTTCAACAATGATAACAGTAAGCAACAAATCATCATATTAGAATGATTCCTGAAGGATCATGTGACACTGAAGACTGGAGTAATTATGCTGAAAATTCTGCTTTGCATCACAGGAATAACTTACATTTTAAAGTATATATTAAGAATAGAAATTTCTAATAGCATTTAACAATGCTACATTGCTGTATTTTTGCAGCCTTTGGTGAGCACAAGAGACTTCCTTCAACAACATGAAAAAAAATCTTACGACCCCAAACTTTTGAATGGTAGTGTGCATTTTGAGTTGATAAGTAATTTTGTATTAACAAATAAAGTCTAAATGTGTGACTTTACCTACTCTAGTCTGATCAGACGTAGCATATTACTAGAAATACCATATTAGATTTACAGCTTCCTGGTCTAGTTACAATTATTGAAATCTCAAAATGCACAATAAATTCATCCTAAACAACAGTCAAACTGGATGAACGGGCTTGTATTAAAGGATCTCAGAGAACTTGCCCAGACAGTTTTACGAACTGATGTTTGCCTACAGGTAAACTCCTGCTGTGAGGATTCACAATAGGACATGTGGGGTTCCTCAGGGCGGGAGAGATTATAGCCTCAGTTAAGATACAATTGTACCAGCACTGATATGATCTCTAAATTTAGATTTTTTTTACTGTCTGTGGGTCTGAGAAATAATTCACACACAGCTTGATATCATTAGTGTTAAGAAATAATATGCACTGCTCAATTAAAGATGTTAAGCAATCACTTGAAATTGATTTAAATAAAGTGCATTTACACCTGAAATAAATCCTGCTGATATATTTCTTATAATATTTAAGGACCTAACACTAATGTAATGTTGGAATAAATTGCTAAACTGGTGGTCCCAACACAATAGCTTATGAATGTATATTGTGCTTGTGCGTTGACCCATTAAAAATCTCTGCTGCTTTAATGAACTTCCTGGATAAAGAATAAAGTATATATAAAGGATAAAGTGGGAACTCATTCAGAAAGGAAGATGGTACTCTATCCATGATCCACTTTAATTATCTAGAAATGGTAGATAGAATGAAGTACACAATCCCTTTAAAACCCCTAAAACGTCAGCTTTTGTCTGTGTGTAAGTGAATGTTCACATCCATGTGATGTGACAGGTGGTCTGGCCTAAATGCTTCACATTTGAGACTACTGCCTCAGTGAATGACTGAGTGTGAATATAGGCATTTGCATAGCTCTAATGTGGAGAGTGTATTTCTCTGTCATTAATATCCTCTGCTGTTAAACCTGCCACATTACCCCCCTGAGTCATCAGGAACAAGCCCAAATGGTGCAAAGGGTCTTGCATTAACACATGCATTGAGGCAAGAACTGAATGCACTAAACCCCTCAGCTGCCTCACACACACCACACTTACTAAAGATGTAAGAAATACATCTGGGGTAACTAAATGATCTTTGGTAGAGATCTTAAAGTCAAACAGCTGTTAAATACATTTAATCAGATGCAATTAGCGAATTTAAATGAAAAGAAACAGTTTGTGATCCTCAAAATAAAAAAAAATGTATAGTTTAAATTTATATTAAATGCAACAACTGAACTTCAGAGTGCTTTTTTGACCAACTTAGGTAGGACTTTAGTACATCTTCATATATAATTTCATATTTACTTCTATTTTCTCTGAAATATGGTTAAAGTGTATAACTTTCACCATATTTCAGAGAAAATAGAAGTAAATATGAAATTATATGCAAATTAAAACATTTCATTTATATTGAAACTTGAATGTCATGTATTTAAATATATTTGTAATTGCACATTTGTAATAATGAAGCTGAAATTTAGTACTTAAATTATATTAAATTTACATGTAATATTGAATAATAATTACTTTATGTGCCTTACTCAACACCTCAAAATAAGTGTTTCCCTTTAAAGCGACAAATGATTCTGAAAACATAATGATTTAAAACCACTTTAAAGTACAACTTTAACGTGACATTAGGATAAAGTTAAGTTTTTAAATTCGAACCTAAGAACAGTTTTTAATGAAAGTGTACGCTATGAGGGGCATTTTACTTCATTAATATTATAACATACTTATATATATATAGTATAGATAGATATATATATATTATATATATAATAAGTAAAAAAGAAGACACAAAAACCATATATATATATATATAACACTTTAAGATTTTTAATGCTATTCATACAAACTTAGCACACTTCTGTATTCGGTCTTATTTCAAACACAGATACATTTCTCAGTCTTGTCCATCTATATGGATATTCTGACACACATTTTTTCTGTACAGTGACCACTGCTAACCACTGCTTTCAGGTCAGCATGAAAGAAAGGGAAAGAGAGCCACTGAGACAGAGAGAGGGGGAGAATGAGACAGCCAAGAACATCTGCATGCTGATCTTCTGTGAACAGATGGCCTGCGGGGGAAAATAACTCGCTTAGGCTGGCGTTCTGGAGGGAATACGAAAAAAGCAGAGACAAAGAGAGAAGGGGGAGGAGAGATCAGACACAAAAGGGAGTCGGTTCGTTGGGAAGGAGGCGTAGAGGCCAACGGGTTCCAACAGACCTGAGACGGAAAGGAGACGACAAGGCTAGAAAGAGGAAGAGAGGTGAAATAGACAGGCCTATACAGCTGATCAAAGACAGTGACAGCTGGACATTAACACGCAGGACGGAGCAAAAGAATGTGAGGAGGATTCAAAGATGACACAGCTGATCAACATGAAATGTTTACGACAATATTAAAAGGATCTGATAACGTATCTTCACAGTTTCCACAGAATCAAACGTGGTCAGATTCACACGTATCAAAGTTCAAAATTGTCCACATGATTTTTCAGTTTTTCAAAATCAATGTTGAGTGTTTTTAAACTTTAAAATGCAGAAATGTTGAACATTCCCCATGATCAAAATTAACAATTAAAAACAGCACAAATTATAACAGCTTTCTCTGAATGACTAAACAGCATTATGGGAAACGGTTTTATTAATTAAAGACTTAAATATTTCCTCATCAAACCCCCAGTCAACCTGTGACGCTGCTTTCAGCCACTTTGTAAAGACACACAGAGCTCTTCAGTGGGGGTCCTGTGACGCATATTGATGGTCTATAAACACTGATTGTCCCCAGTCTAAAGCAGCCTGTAATTGTGTGTGAAGTGGACCATCCGCGGTGTTAATACAGCTCTGTGTTTGCACAGGAATGTTTAATGTACCGATTTGCAAATGCATCTGTGTGTTATTCTGAGCTCAGCAGCTTTTATCCAGTCATTAATAATCCATATCCCACCTACTGATCAATATTTCATTATGCTTGTCATTTAATGCTGGACTTTAACCGCTCTGAACAGCTGTACTGGACATAATGTACCCTATTCAAATGAATATGTTTTCGGTTGTCCATTATTAGTCATGAATTTAATCATTCTAGAGAGTATAATATTAAAATATAGTATGTTCATTGTACGTATAATACATGGTTTATTGTATAATAATATTTAACAAGTTCTCATTTGCTATTAAATGCATAACAATGAACAGAACTGAAGGTGAACAGCTGTTTACGTACCCTAGCAGTGAATGATTACATGAACAGGCTCCTCCTGAACTTCAGTGTTCATAATTAAGACTATTACAAATTATTTTCATTAATTAAAATAATGCTGAAATAAAATAAAATCTAAATCTTAGATGAAAAACTTCAAATTTGCATGTTGCATTCGCAACTAACTGAAATAAAATAAGTTTAAGTTGAGGCACATAAACTGAACTAAAGTTAAAGCTAAATATAAATATTGTAAACTAAAATGACAAAAGCACATAACAAAAGTACTAACACGTAAACTAAAATTAAAGTGAAATCTGAAAATCTAAAAATAAAAGCTAAGTAAAAATATTAATAAATACTAATATTGATACATTTTACAGTAAAAATAGTGCAGTTGTAAAGTGTAAAGTTGTAAAGCAAATTCCATTTAAGATCTACACTCCTCAAGGGCCCTGACGAGTGTTGAAGAGATAACCTTTTTAATCAAATAAATCTCCAGAGATTTGTTTTGTAGGCAAGAGCGGTCTCTAAAGGAGTAGTTCACATCCGAATGAAATTCTGTCATCATTTACTCACCCTCCACTTGTTCCGAACAGATTATGGGCACCATTAACTTCAAGTATATTTTTTCTACTATGGAAGTCAATGATGGCCATCAACTGTTTGGATACTAACATTTTTCAAAATATCTTCTTTTGTGTTCAACAGAAGAAAGAAACTCATACAGGTTTGGAACAAGTGGAGGGTGAGTAAATGATGACAGAATTTTCCTTCTGAAAGTGAACTGCTCCTTTAAACCATCAAGAAGAGAAAAGGAGTGGCAGTTTTGTGGTAAAAGTTTCAGTAAACATCCTTGAACTTAAATGATATTTCAATTAACTTTCAGTTCTCTAGTTTAAGCATAAACGACAATATAATCTTTCATAATTATCTACCATAAAGGTTCTTAACACCTTGGCTGCTGTTTCTGAAGTTAACTTTAAGGCACTTTGAATAAAAATGCACTGTATCTCCGATATCTTAACCAAGGCACTCCTCTCAGGAGAAAAGTCTTGATAACTCTCTTGATAACTCAATCACGACAAGAGAAAACCTCTGAACATGTTGAATAGTTTTAGCCAAAATAATAAATCCAGCTCTGTTAGCCTGTTTTGTCCCAGCAGCACTCAGAAATCAGTGAGCCGTGTCAAACAAACATATAATTGCTAGAAGGTACAATTGTTTGTTTGTTTTAGATGAGTGACAGCAGGCTGAATACTGAATTCATCTCAATTTGATGTTGTCAGGTATGTTTTGGGGATAACAGAAAGATGAAAAATTACTCCAGTGTTTGAACATGCACAAACACAACAAGCGGTTGTCATACTGATCATCTGGTCTTATCTATCAATGGTTATTTTCACTGTGGGATATAAGGGAGTTGAAGCAGAGATGGTTTGACATGATATACAGCAATGTCTCTGATATCAGGAGAGTTGTCTGTTAAGTCTTTTGTCTTGATTTTTGTATGTTGCAGTATGTATATTGGCTGGTGTGGTGTGTGTGTGTGGGTGGTTGGTGTGTGTGTGTGTGTGTGTGTGTGTGTGTGTGTGTGTGTGTGTGTGTGTGTGTGTGTGTTTTGTGTGTGTTGGGTGGTTGATTCAAGAGGTTTTGGTTGGGTCCAGCTCCTGTCTCTTCCAGTTTCACACAAAAATATCTGTTTTCACTGGCCTGTCACTCATTATCGGTCAACACCACAACAATGATGTCAGATATTTATTTTATATATTGACAGCTCATTCACTCCACATTGTTTATTTTATAGTAAAATTATTAATAGATGTTGTTAAACTGATAGCAGGTGAAGCCTAACGTTTTCATAATTATCTGATTGTGTTAACAAAAGTAGGGGCACATAGACTATTATTTAAAATTAACTTATTCCTTTCAGCAGCAGCATGTTTTTCTGTTGTTGTTTTTTTTTATTATGCTTTATCTGCTCTTGGCACCCCCACACACTTCCACCAAACACAAGGTGGCGCTAATAAGTATCTTTGCTTTTTAGATTATAATTCTGGAAATTATTTATTTCATCATTTTGCAGTTATGTGCTGATGTATTTGGGGTTGGGGGGGCATGACTAATTGGCCTATTTCTTGGGGCAGAGGGAATTTAGCCGTTTCTAAATGATCAGCCATTTATAATATCAACGTGATTGACAGAGGAAGGCTGTCATACTAACGTCTACTAGAGGGCACTAAAGGCATATGATAGGAAGTCCTTTTCTCATAGGTCTCACTGTTTTTCTAGGTCTCATAGTAATAGTTTGGCATCAGTGTAAAAGTTTATTTCTGTGACCATGTTACACTTACTCCTGAGTTTAATAGGTAATAAGTTTGGAAAGATCTCTTTGATCTCCAGAGACTTGTTTTTTAAAAGCTGAACATGAGTGTTGCATTTTTAGAACGCAGTTTTATGTGTGAGACACTCCAATAAATAAATTAATTAATGAAATACTCAATAATAATACTAGTGGATTAGCCGGGTGCCAATCTATGCCAGTGTTGTACCGAATTCTGAACCCCGCCAGATCATTACTCCCCTAGTATTGGTAGGTTTAGGTGGTAGGTTTAGGATTAGGTGTCGGGAAGGGGTTAGGATTAGAGGTGGGGTTAGAATTAGGCAATCAGATAGCGGCTTCAACTAGGGGGTTAATCATTTGGCAGGAAGTCGAAATTCGGCACAAATCGCAGAACACAGACAAGTAAAATATGTGTCCGCAATCCCGTGAAGAACTATAAACAGAAATATGGAGCATCTCTTCATGAGTGCAGTGCTGGTTACATTGGGTCTGGTTCACGTGCACACTCATTATGGCGGTTATGGGGAAGCGTATAGTTTAGATTAGTACTTGGGGGGGTTTAGCGCAAGTTACCCCCAGGTGTCCTTGTAAAGCTGGAAGTAGATCATGCCTGCAAGGTGGGTGGGCGGGCGGGAAGCAGGGCTCTCTAGATCAGGGGTGTCCAACCCTGCTACTGGATAGCTACCGTCCTGCAGACTTTAGTTCCAACCCTGCTCCAGCACACCTGTCTGTAATTATCAAGCAATACTGAACACCTTGATTAGCTGGTTCAGGTGTGTATGATTGGTGTTAGAGCTGAAATCTGCAGGATGGTAGCTCTCCAGGAGCAGGGTTGGATACCCCTGCTCTAGATCATGACCAACATTTTTTTTATTCCTCTGTTTCCAAATACAGACTCAAATACACTCTTTACACTTCACACCATACAAGTCACATACAGCCAAGCGCCAAGGGACATGAACCAGAGTACCATTTAAATACCATGATACATGAATTACAGTATCATGCTGTCAGCCATTTTTCTCAACGTGTAAATGAGGGTTAAGGCTAGATGGCATTCTGCAAAAACTACTGGGCATGCGCACATCAATATAGCACAATTTTTCACACACTGTACAACAATAATTACTATTTTTGCATTATTGTAAGGGGTAGGTTTAAGGTTGGGGTAGGTGACGTTAATAAAACACAATCTAATAGGTAGAAAATTCAATTTATTTTTGTTTCTGTCCATAGCTGTATCCCTTCTAGCCACAACTGTAAATGAAGAGATGAGGGGCTGTAATACTAATGATGTCCACAAGACGGAGTCACATGATAGAATTTATTTTAAGTCTAATCTTTTTCCATCAGTTTGAATGGCTGTATTTGTGTATCTTTTGGAACTATTGTGTATTTTTTTGTAAGCTGTTTCACCAGCTTTTCAAACTATTGACTTCCTGTAATATTTTGACATATACATGGCAGTTTTACAACTCGTCATTTTGATCAAATAAAACAAATGATACATGCGAAAGTTCTAGTGATTATCTCTGATTAAATAGTATTTTTAAAAGAATGTTTTGTCCCATGTCTCAAGATCCAATGAGCTACAACTGTAGTTATGTGCATGTGCTCATTAATCCGTTTCTTTCATTAGTCACACTGCTATAGATTTTATAGGATTAATAGGATTTTATAGGATAAGATTCTTGCGCTAACAAACCAGCCAGTGGAAATAAGTTTATTGCGCTAATTAAACAGCCAGTTAGAATAACATCTCTAGACATGGGATCTACCCGTGGTAAATTGCTATAACCCTACTACTAAACATAACTCCACCCATTAGGTCCACAGAGGTGGGGCTGGTCAAGCTCCACCCATTACTTCCTGCAGGGAAGGGGAGCTGGATGTCATTGGCTCTGTAGTGAGCACTACTTGCTAACACTGGAATTTTTCTGTCTTTTTATATGATGATTTGTTGCAATTTGGCCTACTTGACCACCATAACCCTAATGTGATTTTAAAAATGTAGGACCATATTAAACCAATGCTATCTAATGTATTTGAATAAAAAGTAGAATCTTAAAAGATTCAGAACTATTCGTTTTTAAAATAGCCTACCCAAAACCTGAAAGGTTTTCACAAAATCACAAGTAAATAAATGTGCATGTGTGGATATGACATTTACACAGTAAATGTACAAGCATTGAAATCAGTAGTGGTAAATTACAGTGAACTATAATGACACCTGGGCTGCGTTCAGCCCCGACAAAATCGGTGCAAAACGTTTTTCAAACGGAAACAGTGGTGTGTTGAACTCTGTTCTGTTGACGCAAGAGTTGCAACTATGGCAGCTGAGAAGGCCATTCTTTGTGTTCTTTTTGAAGAATTTTTGGAGCCTGATGAAATCGGTATAAATACGTGTTTAATACTGCAAAATACGCTCGATGGTACAGTCACTGCCCTTGCCCTCCAGAATAAAAGAGAACATCCCAATCAAATGAAGGGATTTGTGGAAACTGTGGTTCCTAATTATTGTGATCCAACATTTGCCTTGCATTTCAGGATGAAAAGACAAACATTTCAGGTGAAGGATAATCCACTTCTTACCTCCAAGACTGGGTTATGATCTATATGACCTTATTATTTTTATTGTGTAGTAGGCTTATCATTATTGCTGATCACTGTTGTTGTGCTACGTTATTGTAATATTTACCATTATATAATCAGAGGAGTATAGAAAAGTTTATGAAAGTGTCACTCCACAATACAATAGCAAAATATATAAATATGTATAGTATTGTTATGTTACATTAATCAGTGTCTGACATTAAACCTTCCTGAGGAAAGGATGGACCAGAAGCACATTGCAATTACTAAATGATATTTAGACAGACTTAAAGAAGTTCCAGATCTATACTTGTGCCCTTATTATTTTGCCTTTAATGTAAATAAAAATGTGCAAACAATATACTTGCTCTTGTGAATTTATTTGGATGTTAATTACATTGTGCTAGACTCTTTAATACCGCGTGGTTTATATACATGTTGCTGCTGATTGGGCTGACATGTGTGACACACCCACCAAACAAGAGAAAAGGCAACTCAAACCCCGCTGCACACCGTTGCACACCGTTTCCAGGAAACATGTCGTTCAAACCGGAAACCGTAGCAAAACGGTGCACACCGGTTTGAGCTTGAACTTGCCCCTGGTGTTTGTCAAATATATTGCGGCAATTGACTACAGGTTTGCTGAGGATGCCATCTATAGGGCGTTCTGACAGTCATTGTATTTTCTTTGCTGTGATTTGACAGTGGCAGTGATTTTAATGTTTCAGGGTGATCAAATAAATTACGACTTTAACTCAAACTGTGTCTGTGTTTATTTTATTATCATATAGATCTTCTCACATGTTTAACTTATTTTAACTTGAGTGCTGCGTTTTGTAAGCTCCAGGCCTACCCGTATTGCAGCTAGAGACACTAAGAGCTTGAGAGAGCATTCCACCACTTCATGTATTTATAATGCTGCAATAAGACACATGTCAATGTGACGTCACTGAAATTGGCTATAATTATGGAGCATCTCTTCACGAGCGCAATGCTGGTTACATTTTGTACCTGGTTTCACGCGCAGGGGGACCTTGCACTTTAGTTTAGATTAGTACTTGGGGGGTTTAGCATTAGGGACCCCCAGGGGACCTCGTGAAGCTGGAATAGTGCAGCGCCTGCAATGTGGGTGGGTGGGGAGCAGGGGGCGCTCTAGATCGAAACAACTTATTATTATTATTATTTCCAAAAAATAGACTCACATACTCTCTTTACCCTTCACGTTATTCATGTCACATACAACCAAGTGCCTTGGTAAACCAGAGTACCATGTAAATATTATTTAAAAAACAGCATTTTACTGTAATAGAAGACACAAGTAGTTAAATGATTTCAACATCATTTATGAATAATGTCAGTATTGCTGACTTAGGAGTTTATAATTTAAAATAATAACAAATACCAGTATAATTAAAAAATCTAATTCAAATGAGGTTCGTGACAGCATTTAACACAAGCATTAATGGATTTTTTTTAAATAAAATTTACTAGAAAACATCTTGTTCCAGTCTATGAATCTGACTGTCAGTCTGTGTATTAGTGGTGGGTTGACTCTTTCCAAAGGTTTCATAATTACACCAATAGGACTAAGTGACTGTCTTTGTGAATTAATTTTTTGAATCCTTCATTCAACAGATTTGTTCAAAAACACTGATTTGTTCATAAATGAAACAAGTGACTGTTTTAATGAGTTAGTCATTGAATCATTTACACAAACGATTATTTGTTATTCATTCAGTGTTCATTATGTTGTAACTTCTCATTGATTGATCTGTTGCAATGTCCACTACACTGCATTCAGTTATCAAACAGAATGAAGACTGCTGTCACTGATTTCCCACTATGCTGAATTTGTTTGTCGACACATGTATTAAAGATCTTGTGCATAAAAATGGCCAGGTACTTCAAAATTCAACCAATGCCAAACAACCTTTCGATATTTGCTAGTGAATTGCCAACGTATAAAACCATGAATGTGAATTATTTGGATACAAATTAGCCTTATTAAATGAAGCATTTCACCAAAATTGCCGTTGTGAAGTACAAAGTGGCAGATGCTTCAGGATAGGCCAATTGGATACACCCAACCATGTGATCATGGAAGCCACCTAAGCATCAGAAAGCTGAGAAATCTAAAGGGAGCATAAATTTCCCTGCAATCTTGATTGTTGGAAAGTTGCTATAAGTTTGTCCAGTTCAATCATGAATTACTCATCAATTGCATCTGCCTAGGATAAGTAAAGGATTGTGTCAACCCTTTTTTTTATTTTGTTTTAGATTTTGTCTTTTCAAAGATGTTGTCTTTTGATGTTGATATCTGTTCTAAAAAAAAAAAAAAAATAAAAAAATAAATGCATTAATGAAATTTATATATTTTAAAAATAAAGTTAGGTTGCTACTACTGTTCAAAAGTTTAGGGTCAGTTTTTTTTTTTTAAACAGCAAGCATTTTGACCAACATTAAATCAAGCCAAATTTATTAATTTAATCTTATTTATTTTGAAAAATCTAATATAATTGTAAGTATTAGTTTTACGAAAAAACTCCAGCATAATCGTATCTACGACCTTAAATAAGAAAAACCCCACTCCTTCGCATGCTAAATAACGTAATCCTCAGCATACTGAGGGCAAGTAGTAAAAGGCATGGGTTATTTATCTGTGTTTACCCGGCAAAAACCACCACAACTGAGCTCTACGGATAACCGTCAACAATTATACATAAGCTGCAATCACACAAACCCTTTTCTGCTTCCCCAGACCAGCATGTGTTGTCCTTGTGTGGTACGTCTCCATGAGTTACAGTCTTTGATCTTGTCCTTTATGAGGGACAATAGCCAAAAAACAGCATTCACATGGCTTGTTCTCTGTCAGAAAGGTTCCATTGCATAAGTACAGTTGGCTGCGAGAAACAGGCCCTTAACGGACTGATGTTAATCTGGGTAGGGAAAAGCCATTGTGGGGACTTGTGGGGTTTTGTAGCAAACAGACTATGAGATTGAACTGCCGGAGATTAGATTTTACAAGCATGAGAAAATTGATTTTCTATTGAAATGCCCTAACTTGACAAAAAAAAAATGGAATTACTAGTCAAATAGAGTATTGTTTATTTTGGAAGTGAAGCATAGTTTCAGTACAACCAAAGGGACTAAAGCTTAAGTATAATTATTTGTATCCATTTAAGTTTATAGGGATAAATATAGTGACAACTTTGTTACTTCTTTTCAAAAGATAAAAATAAACAAGAGGGAAAAAGGAAAATAAACAATTTATTGTAAAAAAATGTAATTATAGGCACTACTTAAAATTAATTGACATTAGGTTACTATTTTTTAAAAGAAATTCAAGACTTTTATTCAGCATAAGGAACCCGACATTCAAGTTCAAAAGACGATGGTGCATTTTGAAGAATGTTTACGACTTTTAGAAAACGATATAGTTTGCTTTCATTGAAGAGAAAAATAGAAAAGATAAATAGCCACAAACTGTTTCAGCAGAATATAAATGTGATTGCACTTGGCGAAGGCAGTAGAATCAGTCTAATATTATTAGAATGATTTCTCCGGATCGGTAATGGATGCAGAACAGTTTAGCTTTGCTATTCCCAAAATAAAATATCTTTTAAAAAAAACACATATTAGAGATATAAAAATGGTTATTGTAATTTGTAATAATATTTCACAATATGAATGATTTGCTGTAGCTGTATGTTGTACAAATATATGCAGCCTTGGTGAGGATAAGACTTAAAAACTTTTGAACAGTGCTGTACATAATAAACATGATGAACATGTACTGTAATTTTTTTTTCTTTTTAGGTAACCTAAATATGTGCTTCACATAACATCTCAATTAACTGGGTTTTATTCAAGTTAATAGTTAAATTAAGTCAAAATAGACCCCTGAGATTTCATCTACGTAGCGACTTTAAGGTTTCACCCTAAAAGCTGAATTATTTGTGGTGCTTTGTAAAATAGGGCAATAAACTGTCCATTGTTATTACTGCATGAGGATGAGACATGTAGATTTGTGTGCAATAAGAGCACAGTCTGTCTCTTTAAAGTAGGGTTGTCTGAATCTCTATAGCAGGTTGTTTGCAAAATACATCCATGACTTTCCTTAGCCCAGGGTTGATCACAGTAGTTAGGTATTCTGACACTATTTACTCTCTTTTCTCTGTCTCCCTCTCATTCTCTGTGACAGGAAGTGTAAACACTGATCAAGTGTCAAAGTCCAACCCACCAATTCTCACCTCCATTAAAAAGTGTCACCTTGCATAACTTTCCCAAATACCCCCCTAAAATGCTCCATATAATTCCACTACCCCCTCTAAAATACCACCATATACTCTCCCCTTCTCCTCAGGACCACCTGTGTGGGACTCGGAAACAGGCTATCGATAGATCACACATTCCATTATTGATTTATTGAGATTACACCAAACATCGCATTCTGTCGCCACTATGTTCACCTCAAGTGAAAATTTCACACCGTCTTACACCACAGTGTAAAAAGGCATGTAGCCGAGTGTGGCAGAGGCTGTGACATTAACTCTTGTATTGAAAGCTGAAATGGCCATAAACCAACAGACATTACCAGATCAGACATAACATAGGAAGAAATTATTTAGGTAGAAAAACATTACATTAGAATATTAGAAAATATGAAATAACAGATCTGTATTAAAAAAAATAGAAATTAAAATATACAATATTTTTCACATTTATTTTTTGTCTTTATGTAGAGTACACTTTGTTTTGGTTATGAAATATGAAACGTTTATATTGATAATATGATGTTACTAAGCGTAAGTCATTTTTGTTGTTAATTGTGAATAGATGATGAGAATGTTTCTCTGCATATACACAATCAATTTAATAGATCACTAGATTTGTAATAGACCAATTTCATTTCAATGTCAATAAATTGATGAAAAGTGGCAGCAAGGTCTATTATAATGTTGCAGATTTCAATTTCAAATAAATGCTGTTCTTTTAAACTTTCAGTTCATGAAAAATCCTGAAAATGATGCATCAGTTCTGACAAAAAGTATTATTTTTTTAATTATGATTTCTGAAGGATCGTGTGACAAGACTGAAGTAATGATGCGGAAAATAAAGCTTTCTATGAAATGATCACTATAATGGTACTCATGTCGTGACTAAATCTGTAATAATTAATATATAATGAAATATAAATGGTCTGCTAAATTAAAAATATTTAACATGTAATTCAATTATAAATTCTATAATATTATAATATTCAAGTCAGTGAAAGACGTACAAATAAATCCTGCTCTACTGACATATTTTATATACAATATAAATATTCCTCAGACCAATTAATTATTAAAATGCACAATGAAAGTAGTGTAAAAAAAATACAAATACTATTTATATTTTCTCCACATGATTGAATTTTTCCTGGCAAAATGGTTCAAGATTTTGACCCAAGGATCTGATTTTGGTTTCTAAGCAATCACTTTTCCAAAAAAGCAATCAAGTCACCTCATTAGTCCTCAGTTCCATCCATGTTCTATTGTTGTTCCTGATGGGCAGACGAGAATGAGACAAAGAGCTGGAAGGATAATGGGACAGTAGTTGCATGGCCTAAATGATTGTGACAACGGCCCAGGGTTTTTTAAACCCTGCAGCCCTACAGAGCGAAATCAAGCATCTGAAATGCCAATTGGTGCTGTTGAAAATGCTGGACCATCAGGTCAAGGTGGGGTCAAATGGTGTCAGACAGCTTGAATACACACGCAAAATATCACTCTCTCCAGGGACAAGAATTGTATTTACTGCCCTGTGTCATACTAACCTTTCTGCTATTTTTATACTACAAAAATGATATGGGAAATATAAAATGTGCTTTAAACTCAGATCTCATGTCTCACTCTTACTACATCTTGTTAACATTATATAATCTACAAGATGTTGTAGAGAAATGACAATAGACCATTATGACTATGGTGTGACGCACAACCATCATGACTTTGGTGCTTGGTTGAAATTGCTTGTGTAAAAACAAAATAATATATGTTGTCCAAAGTGATAAATCTCTTGAAAAGTATCTGATAAATGAGGAAAGGTGCAATCAGGGGAGCAAGTGGAAGAAGATTCAATCATAAATGACAGCATCAAGAAAGTAAGTAAGTCCACTTTCCATGTAGGCAAACAAAAATGAGTCACAGGTATGATAGACAAAAGTGGCAACTTGCAATCGAGTTATGATCTAACTGTTACATTATTTGCTGGTGTAACCGAACGTATTTGGTTGATTCAGAGATAAATCATATTTAAATTCAAAAATATGACATCATGTGATTGGAAAAAAATGACCGAATAAAATAAATTTTGGATGAAGCACATTTTAACATTATTTTTTTCAGTGTACATCATGAACCTGCTGAATGTGTATTGAAGCTAGACGTAGGTTAACTGGTCAAACTGCTCGAAACAGTAAAGGTGAAATAGATCGACCAATTTGCCTTGTTTCTCCTTGATGACCCTGATGGTCCTACCAGAGTGAATAGAAACGGGATGGTCCATTCTGCAGTATTATGCGACTCCTGCATGTGTACAGAAGTTATCTTGATGCCTATTGACTGAGGTGAGATAATCAGGTGAGATAATTGGTCAGTAATAATCTTAATGTCTCTTGCTAAATAAAACACTAAGCATTATATCCCAACAATAAAACACATAGCACCTTTTAGTAAAACAGAGATGTCTTTAACAGTAAACTGAAATTGTAACATGTTGAACTCATAATGCAGTCTAGTAAACCCTAAGCAGATGCACAACCTGGTAATATTTCAAAAGTCGAAAGAAAGGGGAGAAATTAAAAGAGTAATATTTCTCTAAGCTAAGAAGTTTCACTAACCTACATGCATTCAAAATAGTCACTACCCTTAACCAGAATCTGACACATTTAAGATCAATCAACATAAAAGAAAAACAGAACAAACGAAGATTCAAAGACTATTGTCTTATTCTGCACATCAATGTTTTTCTGTCAGAAAATAATTTGAATTGAAGGTTTGATGTGACAGCTTTGGGTGGTGCATTGAGTTTCAGTTTTACAGAAAAAGGATGTTGTTGAAGGAGGGGCAGCCTGTACTTCACTATGACTATGAAAAGGACCACCAACACAAAAAAAAGCCCATCCGTGTATTCTCTGTCTGGCTCCAATACACAAACCAGCACTCATCCGTCATTTTGGTTGACGTCAGAGCCTAGCAACAAATTCTGTCCTTAAAATCTAAATCTAAATAAATCATAAATGATACATTATAAAACCATGTTCCTCACAATTAACGATGGAACAAGCAGATCACAAGAAAATGAATGAGGTCCAATAAATTCATATGAATTAGCCAAAACATAAAATATTGCTATTAGATTGTGTTGGGAAATTGGCTTCTGAGTGGTGCAGCAGAGTTGTGTGAAGTGATGAATCACGATAAAACACGAGCTGCGTGATGTTGTGTTGCCTTTGAAGATCTGATGAGAATTACAATAATGAATGCATCTCTAGCACAGTGACGCATGGAGGAAGATGTATCATGATGTGGGGAGCGTTTTCAGCTGCTGGTGAGCTGCTTCACTCTGAAGAGTCAATTAATATATTGCAGAATGGCTTGCTTCCCACAACTGAAAAGTTGTTATCTTAAGAGAAACATTTAGATGTTATTGTTATATATTGTTTGACAACAAATCCATTAGGTTCATGTTTTGGCCTGATCAGAGGCCTGCTGATTTGAATCCAAGAATATATATACAGTATATATATATATATATAATTTTTTGTTATTTTAAAGTTCACAGACAAGGCATTTGTTAAAACAATAAATGGAGATCCAAAAAGGTATCTCCATTTCTTTCTTTTGAATGATAAAAAGAAAGCCCCGTATAATTGCACCTAACGGGCAAAAGTAACACTGCTGTCCAGATGTGCTTGCTGAAGATTCAGACGTGAGATATAAAAACGGTAATATGTAAACACCGCCTCGCGCGGCGTGATTCCTTTCTTTCAAGCCCGTTCAGAGAAACATGTCAACAAACAAGGAAAACTTGGTGTAAGTGGTCAGAAGCCGAGTTTCTGCGGGCGCAGAGGCGCGCTGTTTGCGCTGTTCATTAGACGCTTTGGTGTCAGGTGCGCTGCTGTAATTAGAAAACGCGCCGGTCAAAGAAAGAACTGTTTAACTGTGCTTTAGCAAGTACTCTGCACTGGACTTGTCTGTTAGCAATGAGCAAGTAGAGTTTGCAGAGCTGACTATAATCCTCCCTTGAAAGAGCGCGTATTTGTTCTAAAGCAGTATTAGAAAGCAAATCACTTCCTTTAGTGAAGCAGCTGCTTTTCATCTGTGGCGTTTCATGTCCTAATTGAGTAATGGGGACTCCCTCTTTACATATAGTGATTTCCTCCCATCACTGGTCCTCAACATCAGGCTTTGTTCAGACATCAATTATGCTCCAAGCACACAAACATTTGACCATGCTTTATTTTCATGCTTTATGCCAACATAATGAATTCAAAAATGTTAAGTGACCATTTTAGGTTATTTCATGTTATTTCTAGCGGCTAATTATAATTCTGAAAATCCGCAGATAATAATCAGATACTTATAAATGGATTTGTCGCAAGTTAGAAGAACTTTAAAAAAATTAGAAGTTAATGCAAGTCAAGTGATTTTTATATTGAGATAGATAGATAGATAGATAGATAGATAGATAGATAGATAGATAGATAGATAGATAGATAGATAGATAGATAGATAGATAGTCTAAAAGCAACAGTGTGTGCGGCTTATAAAATTCAGAGAAGAGGTCACGTATCACTATCTAATTCAGTGGACTGCTGCAGCGGAAATTTACAATAGATTAGCTGCTCATCGGAGTTACTCGCCCGAAGAATCAGCGGGCTTCGCACTCAGAGTGAGAAAACTGAAGCCCAGGTGCGGCAAATCTCCTCTCCAATTTTCGGCCAACACCAGAACTGACAAAAACACAATTGGCACAAGGTGCAATACACGCCAGCGCCTGATTGAGGGAGGAGAACTGATCAATGTGTTTACATGAAGCACAGTAGAAGAGATCGCCTATACCTACTTTCATTTGACACCCCGAGACTGAAACTGGAAGTGAATTCTGATATTATCCACAACACGTAAGTGTGAGGCTGTGGTCTGCGACTCTGCGCTGTAAAACATATTTTCATCATTATGCCATAACAACATCTCAGATTCAATCTTTCAACTCGTCTCGTTTTCTTAATCAGTAAACAACTTCAAAGTAGGCCTACACTGAATTTACCAGATTGGCACCATTTTTCAGGCAATAATTAGCCTACACTTAAATGTCTGAAATTTGTTTCAACGTGAGGCCTAAATCATGAATTAGTTCACTAACCCCGATCCACAGATTATGAGAATCTGGAGTCTTAAAGACTGGCTTTCATAGAGATGTACGGGCTGAGTCGTAATGTGATTAGCCTACTAGGTTTTTTTCTCCCCTTTTATTTGACTTCTGAATGTGAGCGTATTTGTTCCGCTGTGTGTCGCATTCGGCGGTACCCTTTGAATACATGAAATAAGATGATTTGGGTAACATCAATGCACTCTCACAGGACAAATAAGATGATTTGGGTAACATCAATGCACTCTCCCGGGACGTTTCTGTGGCGCACAGCCATGCAGGAATTTGTAGTAAATCTGGACCTCCTGGCTCTCGGCTCTTGACCCCCTCTCTGTGTTTCTGGGCTACCTCCGGGGGCATGTAGTGCAGAGGGCCATTAGGATATTTGACAATCTCAGCTTGTTACAACTCCATCAGTTAATTGGATCCCTTGTAGAGCCGCTCGTTTGACTCATCTGCCACTTAAAAAGACAAAGGCGTGCTGGGGGTCGTTCACACCTCGCACCCCTGAGCAGGTATAAAAGAGCCGCTGGCTCTCCAAGCGTCATTCCAATGCGCTCTTCACAAGGTCGAGAAGATCTCTACTACGGATAACTTTTAAGCAGCTTTTGGACTTTTACCCTATCCAAACAGAAGCCATGCAGATGCCTGGAAGAGCTTATGAAACCTATGGACAATCAGCGCGTCCTTTCCATCCGGACTATGCCACTTCATCAAAACCGAGCACAGGGAAATCCTTCACAATCGACGCTCTGCTTGCAAGGCCTGACCATACGGAGAGAGACAGAACAAGTGTGTATCGGAACATAACCAATCAAGCGCCAGTCTCTAGTTCCGCTGTCCCATTTGCGGTACAAGTGTACTCGCAAATGCCACACTTTGCATACAACCAGAGTATCATGCAGACGCAGACTGGGTATCCAATTTTCTGCTACCCGCGTTACAATTACCAGACAACATGCCGTGGAGCTATATATGCACAAGGTATGAATGTTTGACAAATGAACTGTTAGGAATACATTTTAAAAGATATTTACTGAGATAAAAGAACAATGTTACAATGCCCTAACCAATGCAACTTCTCTCACGCACAGATGCCGTACTGGCTAAAGCAGCAGTCCACTCTCACTATAAACACAAAGCTGGAAAATCAAAGCGAATGCGCACAAGTTTTACCAATGAGCAACTGTCCAGACTGGAGAAGGAGTTCGCACGGCAGCAGTATATGGTGGGATCAGAGCGCTTCCTCCTGGCATCTGCTCTCCAGCTCACTGAAGCACAGGTAAATAAACATCAGTTATGAAATACAATTATGAATGCATTTATGTTCAAATGTAGCCTAAACTTCGAGTCCACAGAGATCAGACACTAAACTTATACTTTCTTCTTGCAACTCCAGGTTAAAGTTTGGTTCCAGAACAGACGCATCAAGTGGCGAAAGCAGAGTCTTGAGCAACAACAAGCCAAACTAGCCAAACTGGGACTCGCCGTGCCGCCAAAGAGCCCCGGGTCTCAGGGCAGAGAGGATGAGAGAGATTTCACAGAAGAGTCTGATGTGGACATTGACATCGAAGATTCACTTCAAGACTGAGAAAATCACACTCGCTGTTATTTTTATACAGTGTTTTTGTACATATTTGATTTTCTCTAGATGACACAGTCCTCTCTGTTTGTACAAATATTTAATTAATAGATATATATTTAACGTGTTTCTCTTACACACATTGCTCTTATAAGGGTATCTTTGTTTTCGTTAAAACGTTTGTATATGGATGAAATAAAAGGAAGTATATTTTTAAAACTGAATTCATGTTCTTTGTTGTGAAATTGTACTTTAAACATTTAGGGTGTCCACAAAAAAAAAAAGATTGTATCTCAAATGTGAAAAAACATTTAAATATATAAGTATTTTACTAAAAATAATTGGTTACATTAAAGTATACTATGTACATAAAATGTCCAGTAGCCTATATTCTGATAAATCACAATCTAGTAATCAAACAGAGTGACTAATTGTAGAAGACTACAATGCATAAGGTACATTTATTTCACATGTACTAGGAATTTATGTTGGCATACTTGCCTACCAATGCATACAAAATACTTCACTCAGCAGTAATAATCCATTATATTGGATAGCAAGGATAAAATAGGATAGCAAGTATAAAGCAAATATCCAAATTCATACATAGTAGCTAAAATAACTGAAACCGCAAGGAGTATATATTATTTTTGCAGTTGACTTATTTAATTATCATTTCAGGCATTTTGCCACTCTTCTAAATGTTAAACCTATGAAACCTATGAATAATGTTGAATGATGTTGACAGTTAAATAATGTTGATTTTGCTCATTTTGATTTTACAAAACCAAAAATTATACTACTTAATTTATAAGACAATGACCTTCACAATCATAATTAAATAAAGACATAGGAAATGAGCATTAATAACAAAATTATCTCTAAAAAGACTACTGAAATGAAAACTCCAAGTGTCAAATGAGGAACACAATTAGACTGATTTGGAATTGTGTCAACTTTGCTGAAGCGACAAAGTTGGATGAGAAGACAAAAAAGAGCTTATCTGAGTTCCAAGGGCAGCTGTTGGAGCCAGGTAGTGTGTCTCTCCATTGTAGACAGAGCCTTTTAGACATGGTTGTGTCTTCTTCTTGTCACTGCTCCGCAGCAGACTAAGACATGCTAAAGCCCGTTAGCATGGCGGCTTTGTGCAGTGGCTGGCCTAATAGCCTTGATAAGGATGGATTAGTAATCCTGCTCTAAGAACACACTGATTACTAGTTAACAAACTCGTCACAATGTTTCTGTTACACTCTTTTAATCTAGTTAAGCCCTAAAGGCAAGAATACAGAAAGGCCAAAGGAATCTGTTCAGTGAAAAATGTTTAATCTTTAAAATAACACAGAAACATATGATCAAAGATAAGGGAAGTCAAATGATTTAAACTTATATAATATGTCCTTTCGGACTCTTTCACCCTGTAGGTGAATGGAAATGCAGTCTGAAATAGAAAGACAGACTATGTGCATTTTAACTTTATGCTGCATGTACAAAACACCTATATAATTATTATTATAATCCAAAATTAAACAATGCATACATTTCTGAATGATAAAAATGTTTGAAATTTTTTTTTTTTATTAAAATGTGTTTATTTATTGGCCCATGAGTTGCATTTCACATGATTACTGGCTTTAGAGAAGAATAAAGCCTATTATGAGCGCACTGTCATGGAGACCTCTTTTCCTTAATCCTAAATCCTCTCCAAACAGGTACTTCTGGAAGCTCTCTACGACATGCAGCGCATAGATAAAGAAAGATAAAAAGAGAAAGAGCCTGAAAGAGCAAGAAACGGATCGTGCATCAATCTTCTGCTGCCGTCCCATCTCTCTTCCTCTTTTATTTGACAGATTTCCAGGCGTGTGTGGATTTATGTGTGTTTGTTTACATACAGACAGACTTTCTGTGATGTGATCTGGTGTAATCTCGCAGTAGGCCAAGATGTCCAACAGGGAGGGGGACCCTGGGAAAAGCCACAGGACAGAAGCAGCAGGAAAAGGGGAGGAGAGCTCACCATTCCAATTAGTCATCTCTCACCCCCACAAGCCACCTTCAGGGCCTCCGTGTGCCCCCCACTGCTAGTATTAGCACAGTGTCTCACTGATTCAGAGATGCATCATCCTCTTATCTAACACCCCTTAGGTTACAGCAGCTCCCTTCATCCTCGGAACACAGATTTAAACCTTCGGATCAAGGGATGAAATCGTTTAATAATCACAAACAAACAGGCAAAATCCTTAGCACAGACAGTAATGCATGCAAGTGTCTGTATGCAATCCTGTAATTTTACACTGAAAACGCTTGGCGCGCCGCTTTCTCCTTCTTTCCAAAGCCCTCTGTAGCCTGCGCTCTATGCGTGCGCTCCCGTGGCGTCTGCCGTTGCTAAGCAACTATGACTTAGACGCGGAAGTTTCAGCAAAGGATAAATGGATTTGCTGCTCTAAAAATCCCTTGAGGTAGCTCTGCTACTAAATTTATTTTAAAAAATGGCTATCCTTGTACAGCTATGATCAGCTGTTTCTCCGTCTTGGCTTAGCTTTCAATTTTGTTACGGGAAAGGATGAAGCTGATTGGTTGATTCTTGTCACATGACCCGCGGTGCGCTTGCTGTGTTTTGAAAAGTTTAGATGTTTCTAATTGAATTTTCTACCTGTTAGACTGTGTTTCATTAACGTCTACACCTACTTCCTTCTACAGCATTTATTAATATTAGCTAACTTTAATTTCAGCATTCACTAATGCATTATTCAAATGACAAGTTGTGTTTGTTTGTTGTTTATTAATGCACTGTGAACAAACAATGAATGAACAACTGTTTTTTTTATATAATGTTAACAAAGACAAAAATAGTGTAATAAATATATTGTTAATTGTTTGTTCATGTTAGTTAATACATTAACTAATGTTAACAAATGACGCCTTATTGTAAAGTGTCACAGACTCTTTTTATGAGGTTAGAAACAGGACTGAAAGATGAATCGTATTTTCATTGCCAATGCAGTATGAGCATGTTATTTAGCAATGGGCACCGAAATGTGCTATGAAATAGCAGAGTTGGTGGATTTAGGCGCCAGAGTGCAGAATTCAGCACTCAACAAAACTCTGGCGTTTCAGCGATGACTCATCTGAACGCATCTGATTGGTCATTGCATTCATAAACTCATGGAATGTATGTTATTGGTTTGTTAATGATCACCGCTGTAAAACAACTAGTTTCACGATTAGTTTGATTGTTGGCCCAATATGCACAGTTAATATTCATTTATTATCACAAGTAAGCATCATTGCAAAAAAAAAAACAACCTCCACTGTTATCACAAATAGCAGAATTTCCTCATATCGTGCAGGACTATTAGAAAGGCAAAATCAATGCAAATCAGTGGATATGTCTGCTAAAATAGGATAGGTGTGTTAAGACCAGTTGGATCTAAACTCTGCAGGGCATTGGCCCTCCAGGATCTAGTTAGGAGACCCCAGTCCTACAGAGTTGTTACTTTGCACATGCTTTTTGATCATTACAAATAATAATGTAAAATGATTTTCTTAGATAGGAGTATTGCTGTCTCTGCATACATACCTTTCATAGAAGTATGTGGTCTTGACGAGGATCCTTTTTTTTTTCTCTTTTGGACTCGGTCTTGACTTGGACTCGAAACTTTTGGACTCGGTCTTGACTCGGTCTGGACTAGTCCTGGTCTTGGACTTGTCTTGGACTCGACAAAGCTGGACTTGACTACAGCTCTATAGGTTACACAAATAGTCAATGTTAAAGGTTAGATCAGGTGGGAATAGCTAATTTAAGTAATTTTTGCAGGTTTTTGTGTAGTTTTCAAATATGACAGCCTTCATGATTCTCACCTTTTTGCCATTAAACAGCTAGCAAAGTAGCATAAGATTTGAGTAGCCTATTTTAGCGTGGAAACGTAACATTTCAATTTTGCATTTGATTTGCAGTGAAATGTGCGTCCACTCCATCTAATGGTCATTAACATTAATCACCAGCGTTTGAAGTACACACACGCTATTGTGTCTTTGTGAAAGGTTTAGTATGTGAACAATGACTTCTAACGCGTTGACTGAAAGATGGACTGAAAGGAGCACAAGGCGAGGCCCTACTTAAAACGAGCACTTATGCTAATGCGACGCCTTGTGCAACATTTCAATTTGACTTTTTTTCCCTCAGGAAATTGAGACGTTCCTGTTTTCCCAAGCTTTCAATGACAACAACGTCCATTAAGCACGACGCAAGTGCAAGTTCAAATCATTAATGAGAACAGATTAGCTAAACACACCAAGGTCACAGGAGACAAAATGGGCGATTCGTTTTTTAACTGGAGGAAGTGTGAGCCCCGACCGAACACAGTTTGACAAGACAGATCTGTTCTTTAATAATAAAAAAAAAAGCTTCCCTTACGAAAAAGAAGTTTATTCAAGTGTGCTATTAGTATACTTCTTTTAAACTAAAAATAGGAAAGTATACTTTCAGTCCAATTTTATGTACTTCTCAGAAATATACTTAAAATGACATTTAAGTATACTTGACTTATACTTAGAAAAAGTCTAAATATATTTGAGCTATAATTGTGCTCCTAGAATCCGTCTTTTCATTGTTATACTGTAGGGCGCGTTTGTACAAACACAAGTGAAGAAGAAACCGAAACAACAGATGCTTCCACGTGTAATCTAATACGATCATCAGACATAAAACAGCATCAAAACTGTGTAACGTAATGGAATAAAATGTCAACCAATGAAGAGGTAATAATAACTGTCAAGCTTTGGGGTGTTGATCGACTCTATCTACGTTTTGATTATCATTCTGAATCCAATTCATAGTCTTTTTTCAGCTTTTTTGTTCAAAATGTTGTTATTTATGAAACTTATCCACATTCAAGTGTTTAAAAAAAGAATGCATGAAGCTAGAATAAAATGTTTTTGTTTACAAGCAGATACCCTGTTCTTTTGATGTTTTGTATGTTCAAATATTCATGTAACAAAATATATACAAATTAATACCTAAATAGGGACATAGTAGTATACTTAAAGTATGATGTAAAGTTCACTAAAAGAAAACTTACGAGTATACTTGCAGTATAAAACTACTAAACTAAAGTTTGTACTCAAAGTTTACTACTGTTATACTTAAAGTATACTTTAAAGTATACTTTTATATACTAGAAAGTGGGCCAATTTAGTCCCAAGGAGTATTGAAATAGTACACTTACAAGTATACTACTAGTACACTGATATTTGTATACTTACTACATAAAGTATACTTAAAAATATACTTGAACTTTACTTAAGTATACTTTCTAAAATAAACTTGAAGTATACTACTTTTTGGTAAGGGTTAAATGCATCAAGTCCCGTAATTTTCATAAATCATCACATTATAGATAGATAGATACATAGTTACATGCCTATATACTTAGGCTACTTGTTCTGGCATCATAGTTCAACCTTTCAGTTCAAAGTGTGATTTTGGTTCATGTGTTTCCAAAGCTATAGCTGATACTATACGTTCAAAAACATTCTAATTTCATAATTATTCTTATTTGTGTAATTGGACTTTTGACTTAAAACATTAAAGTTACTGAAATACAGTGTGACAACTAGCCCCATTCTCCTCTATGATCAAGAACAAATACAATGTCACATCTTGGATCACCAAAAGGCCCAGAGGCCTCCAACCACTTGAGGACCCCATACAGCAGCATATATTATCCACATAATAATACAGACAAAAATATATTTACTTCCTTTGTTGAAATCCTCCTTCACAAAATTTTTAAAGAGTCCAAAACCTTATTTCTGCTTACCTTTAAATAAATAATCCAAAAGAATATTAAACACGTTCATGTAAGGTAGTAAAATTCATGGTTAGAAGAATCACAAACAGCTAAATAAATGTGTGTCATCATGTTTCAGTATATTTTTGTCTTTATTAAAATAGTAATTTCTAAACATTAGACAAATTTACCTTTAACAAAATCACTTTATTTCAGAGTAAATTCAGTTTTCCCCACTGCATGAAAATGTCATGTAAAGGGCATCCCTGTGTCTCAAAGAAAGATAGAAATCCCAAAGAGAATACGCAGGTTTAGGTTCATAAACACCATCAGTGGGTTTCCCCTGACTTCAAAGAAAATATAGAATCATGTTCTCCAGTTGCAGAAAAGGAAACCCTGTTATCTGTAACCAACAGATTGTGATTCATGTATTCTGTTACTATTCAAACAAAATGTTTATCTATTTCCAGAAGTAATCTAGTTTAAGCATCTAAACAAACCATACTCCTATGAGTAATTATAACCTGGCCGTATATCTCCCACAAGCCCTTGAATAATAATGGGTAGCATAAGAAACTCCATGGTTTGATAGATGAGCTGACTTAGGTGGAACTTTTCTTTTCCCATCATTATTATCTGCCACTAAACCTGCGTTACACAAATCTAGGAAATAGCTCTTATATAAGATTTAGGAGAAATTAATTTTGGTTATTTAAAAAAATATAAGATCACAACAAATTATTCAATTTCATTTACTACTAATTATGCGGCTTGACAGAAACAGAAATGTGTTAAAATGATTTGAGTTTTGGACAAGAAACATACCGTAAATATAAATAATACTCAAGAGTTTTAAGATTATGTCTGAAATATTTTTCAAACCACATCTGACATCTTGTGGATCCACCATGAAGATTATGATGAATCAGAGTCCAAAAATGTATCTTCTCTATACATTTTCTTCAGCGACTCAATCGTTCTTTTCAAACCAC
Source organism: Sinocyclocheilus anophthalmus (assembly GCA_018155175.1). Taxonomy (NCBI): domain Eukaryota; kingdom Metazoa; phylum Chordata; class Actinopteri; order Cypriniformes; family Cyprinidae; genus Sinocyclocheilus; species Sinocyclocheilus anophthalmus. Next base: position 519,347 of record JADLZN010011946.1, on the reverse strand, counting down.
ACAGAATATACAGCTGCATTGTTTTGGTCTTATTATACTGCACATTAACAATACTCAGTCCAGATACTGACTCCTCAGGCTCCCTTCACTGTCAGAGACATTCAGCAGCTCCTCCACTTCATCTCCGTCGGTGTCCTCCTCTTCCTCAGCCTCCCTGGATGTCTGCAGCTCCCCTTCACCCTTCCCTCCTAGCTCCAGGTAGCCTTTGGCGGCTGGGTTGGCGCTCCTGCTCCACACCCCAGGGGCAGTCTTGTTCTTGGCAGCCTGGGCCGCAGAGGTTCGATCGTCCCAAATTGAAGTTTGCATGGTGCTGTCAGCTTGGTCTCCTGATTCACTGCTTTGAACCCCAGCGTAGGGGGCCACTGCAACTGTAGACTTACTGGAGCATATCCCCATGTGTCCCGCTTTCTGTAAGAGGAGAGCTCCAAATACACATTCTCCTTCTGCATTAAGAGTTCTCTTTGGACATGAATGCAGCTAATATTGCACTCACTTCTCATAGTAATCCATCAAAGGGATGCTGGGAAACTATTTTAGTATTTTCCGCTCTCAGCTGGTTTGAACAGAAATCTTTGTCTTACCACTTCAACAGGATCTGAAGAGTAATTCACCCTGCCGGCCTGTCCTCTCTGGCGACAATATCACATAGCCTTTTAGCCGCCCCCCCACAGTTTTATTATGGCTCTCTGTTTCCCGTCCTCAGATACCCCACCGCGCCGAGTAAGGTTATTAATAGTAACCTGCTGTTCTCTTCGAGATAAGTCATCCGGATCCTCAACCCTCGTCACGTTGGTGGCCCTGGCTTTCGGCTCTACACTTCTTTCTTATGTATGCTGTCGCTTGCTGTTTTGTCTTTTCCTCCGGCTCTTCGTGTCTCTCTCCGGCCTGCCCTCTGCATCTGGTCCCCTTTATCTACCGGGCCTTCTCCCATGTGATTCCCTCCCACCAACCCCGACAAAAGTCCACCCCCACCCGCACCCGTCGCTTCTCTGTTACTTGTCTTGCCCCCCCACTTTGTGCTACTTGCGGTGGGCCCGGGTCGGTCGGCCGGTTGGTGGTTGTCGGTTTCCGGGTCGGCATGTCGTTCCTTCCCTGTCTTCTGAGTTTCTGTAATTAAGCTGTAAACTTCCCTGAGCTATTTTCCTTACCGCGGAAATATACATTGTAACCCATCGTATCGCTACCCCCACATCAGTTATGTCCCCCTTCCTCCTTTCAAATCGCCTCGTATTCGTTCCCTTCACACTAGCAATTTTCCCAGACCAAATCCTCCCGCCTCGCTGCCCCCTATCCTATGATTCCATCTCTGTCATTTTTGGGGCCTCTTTCCCGCTTCTTTCCTCTCGTTCCCCTCCCCCCCTTTCCTCCTTTCTTTTTTCTCTTTTTGTTTCTTCCCCTTCCTTCATTGAGTTAGTTCTTTTTCACTTGTATTTCCATTTCCTTATGTTTTAACACTTACCCACCACTTTCCCTCCATTTCGTCCCCCCACACTCACCACTCCCACCTACTCCCACACAGGACATTTTCCCTTACCTCCGTTTGACCTTTCCTTATTTCCCCAACTACCCTTAGCACCCGTTTGGGTTGGTGCGTTCTGTAACCATTGACACCTCCCACTTTTTCTCCACCATTTCCATTTCTCTCTTTTCCACCATCAGCCTCCTGTCCTAAAGCACAAAACAGAAATGTTAAACGAACATACAGGATATTTGTGGTGTTTAACATTTAATTATTGCAGGTTTACGCCATATTCTGAGTTGCATTATTTTTATTCATTTTGAGGAATACTGAATTTCTTTTTTTTGTGAGTGAGATGAATTACTGCATATTCATATTTATTTTAGATCTACTGTAACAACTTATGATTTCTCTCAACATGGGGACAGGAGAGATGTCAATCAATAAATTGAGCTACGGGCAGAAAAAGTAACTTGCGTTACTATTGAAACGTAAATCACAGATACAATTAGTCTTGTAAATTGAGACACACAAAAAGTAATGCGTTGCTTTACTAGTTACTTGAAAAAAGTAATCTGATTACGTAACTCGCGTTACTTGTAATGAGTTACCCCCAACACTGTGTATCATAGATGTATCACTAATAATCTTTGGATCCGTCGACGGAATAGGAACGGACCAAAGATCTGTATTTGACCTGAAGTTGCAAGTAATGTGTAAGAGCAGCGCTCGGCAAATAGGACAAAGACAAATATGTTTACAAGAAAATAATTTCAATCTTTCTATTTACAAATTTTGCGTCAATTCTTGGTCTGGTCGTGAAATTTACTAACAATTTCTGAATGAAAATGGTTTCATTGTAAACCCTTCACCATTTCGTTTTTTTCGTAAAATTTATTGGAGTACGTCACAAGAAAATACTATTTTAGTCTGTCTACTTAAAGATTTCATGTTTAATTCTTCATTACTTGTAATTCTGTAAGTATTTGAGATATTTACTAGCAATTTCTGTGTGAAAATTGTAAAATCCAACATCATTTTTTCAGGACATGCTCATGCCAAAACTTGGGTTATCTTTTCCTGGTGTTTAAAGTGATTAATTTGCTCATGAATCCACTTTTCCATGTGTATTTGTATTGCCAAATTAAATATAGGCTTTTATTAATATGGATTTAGTAAATTAATCTCTCCCTGGAATGATTATTACATTTTCTCATATCATTTATCGTTTAATTATGCATCGGACCTCCAAAGCTGCACTGGCCCAACCAATGGTGTGAGTTTAGTGCAAAACTTTCAGTTTCTCCAACAAATGGCAGATGGGGGAGGAAACCTGTTTGAAAACAGTCGTTATTTCTAACAGTGATCAGTTTTGTAATTTCTGTAATTTTTTCAGTTCACCAAGTATGTTGTACCTCAATTATTATTTCACATGTGTGCACAAGATTTTTGTACTTATGTTTAGCTATGTCAGGATCATCTGTTAGCATTTAGTGAGTCACTCATGCTGGTCATATAAGGAACAGTATTTTTGTAATACATTAACATTACATTTTCACAATAATGAAAGAATTAGAATTTTATGAATACATCTGTAACACATTCATAAAATTCTAATTCATAGTGATCTTGTATTAAGTCTTGCATTAAACACAGAGGAAAAAGGAAAGCTGTGATGAGTAGTCAAACGTAAATTAGTTCAAAAGTCCCTTTTCAGAGATAACCTTTCTTCCAGCAGAGTCATATTTCTGTGTCCAAAACAGATTTGGAAGGACATTCTCATAATGATGCTGCCAAATTTTCCAGGTGAAAATGGGAGATTCAGGAGATAAAGTGTTAATGAACGGTAGGTATACGGTAACTGTGGCCCTTGGGTAAAATTGCGTTTGTGGGCATATGACAAATAACTAGTACCCAGCATGACAGGGATTTCCCTCTTCATATGGAATTTTTACTCGATTGCATTCAGGAGTTTAAAAGCTGAAGCCCTGAAAACTCATCAATCAGATCAATTTACAACTTCACTACAACTTTACAACTTCACGACAACTCAGAAATAGAGCAATGAATACCTATGCATGCTTCATATTTCTGCTGGCCATTGGTCTTTCTGCTCAGAAATCAGAGTTCGACACAGACTTCGAAGAGATGGTGAATACAGTAAGACTGGAGGACAATAGGACACTTTTGGTAAGTACTAAAAATCATGCTACAAATTTGACTCTTTTGAGGATGTTTAAAAAGTACACATTTCTAAATGTTCAAACATCTGACTTTCTTTCTTTCATTTACAGAGCTGCACAGAAAATTGCAATGAGGTAAAAAAAAAAAGTACTCACAAACTGCTTTTGAATTTGTACTTGATTTAGACCTCTTGGAGTGAGTGCTGGGCTCCAGAATGTGCATTTGAAACTTGAAACATGTAGATATCTGTTAATGCGCTGGGTCTCATACATGCTGTTGAACCACAGACTAATGCTTATCAGAATAACACAAGATAGTATCATATTTGTGCATTGCTCTGACTTCCTTTCCATTTGCATGATTGTTCCATCTGTATAAGCTCAAATCCTTTTGCCACCAAAGAAGAAATTTTGCTTTGACATAGCAGTTTCAATTTCTATACTCTCATAAAAAAAAGGTAAAAAACTGGCACTGGAGTGGTACTCTAGGGTACAAAAGCTAAAAGGTACATCTTTTGTATCTTATTTAACTCTAAACGGTATGTTTTAGTACGTTTAAAGTACATATTAGTACCTAAATTGCACATATTAGTAACTTTTGAAAGGGTGCTAGTTACAGTTTTTATAGTGTCTTTATTCTGAGACTGTAGACTCAAAATGGTTTTGCCATTGGCAGACAATACTTTAGAAACAAGTCTGCTTTAATAAAGCAGTAACAGTGGACTCTTTTTCTCATGCAGGAAGGACCATGCAAATGTCACAACTTCACTTGTTCGGTAAGTCATGTTTATTTTACAGTACACTGGCCAGCAATCAGTTAGTAGATCAGTTATTCATTTCTAGTTTTCTTGCTTTCTTTAGCTTACCTCATTACTAATGCAAAATTTACTCTGCAAAAGTGGCACAGAAGTGCTTCTGAAGTGGCATTTAGTTGTCTTAACACAGACTGTTTAATGATTTTTAGAGGTGGCATAAATGCATTTACACAGCAATTACAATTGTATACGTTGAAACTAGGGGCTGAGATGGGTCTTAGCAGGCATAATTTAGTCTGGCATTGCACCTTTACACTGAATTTTGAGCAGGCATAGAGCAGCCTTAACTCAGCTGTGTAAAGACACCTTAATAAGTGCTAAATCCACAATATTGTGTCATTCTGTTTAGGCGAATATTGCATTGAAGAAGTGCATTGAAATTGGCCTTGGCAAACTCAACTTAAGCAAAACTGCAAAAATCATCAAGAGACTCAAGGTAAGTTTGCCTTACAGGAAATAATTCTTAAAGGAGAAAGGTCACTTATGAATTGCATCAGTTCACATGGTAAATAAAATGAATAATTCTTAAGTTGAGCAATATTAGAATGACTGTGTTTTGTGTTTCACTCATTTGATGGCATCAACTTCTTTCTTTTTTTCACTACACAAGCTGGATTTAAAGCCTGAAGAAAAAAGAAAATGGATATACCAAAGGCTCGCACACAAAAAGTCTCCTAAAAGCTTCCTCGACGTCATTGTGGATCTCTATCATAAATCAAATGCAGAAACATCAGAAAGAAAAAAATCTGGTTGATATTTATATTTATCTGTTTAATTTATAACATATTTATATATTTATTCATTTATTTATTCTTGTTGGAATGAATGTTTCTAACTGTCAAATGTAAAGATTATACAATAAAATCAAATTTCGAATCTAATGTATGTGTTAAAATACAGCAAATAATGGTGTCTCATTACGACACTTTTTACATGTACATTTAGTCATTTAGCAGACGCTTTTATCCAAAGGATTTACAAATGAGGACAATAGAAGAAATCAAAACCAACAAAAGGGCAATAATATGTAAGTGCTGTGACAAGTCTCGGTTAGCCTAACGCAGTACACGTAGCAAGTTTTTTTTTTAAAAAGGAAAAAGAAAAAAACAAGTAGATAGAACTAGAAAAAGAATAGGGAAGCTAGTGTTAGGAGAAGTATTTTTTGAGTAATAAAATAAAACAAGTCAAAAGAATAGAAAAAGAATAGAAAATGCTAGTGATCGAGGGTGATTTTTTATAATAAATAAAAAGAAAACAAGAAGATAGAATAGAAAAAGAATAGAGAATGCTAGTGTCAGAGGCTCTCTCTCTCTCTCTCTCTTTAAGAAGACAAGTAGTAAGAATAGAAATAGAATAGAGAGTGCAAATGTTAGAGGGTCAAGTGTTTTTTTCATCTTCTTAGAATTAGAATAGAGAGTGCAAGAGTTAGAGGGTCAAACGAAGATGGAAGAGATGTGTTTTTTAGCCGATTCTTGAAGATGGATAAGGACTCAGCTGCTCAAATTGAGTTGAGCAGGTCATTCCACCAAGAGGGAACAGTTAATGTAAAAGTCTGTGAAAGTGATTTTGTGCCTCTTTGAGATAGCACAAACAATTCTTTTATGACAGAATTCATGTTAGATCAGAGTAAATTCTCTTAGCTGGTCATTTTTCATTGTGGGCTTATCCAATTCTTCTTCTGTTTCTTCTTTTTATATTTAACTGCATCAGTTAAATATAAAAAGGTACACTCTTAAAAATAAAGGTGCTTCACGATGCCATAGAAGAACCATTTAGTCTAAATGGTTCCAGAAAAAACTTTAACATCTGAAGAACCTTTCTGTTTCACCAAAGCTTCTTTGTGGCGAAAGAAGGTTCTTCAGATTATAAAAAAGTTAAGAAAGAGATGGTTCTTTAAAGAACCTTTGACTGAATGGTTCTTTGTGGACCCAAAAATGGTTCTTCTATGGCATCGCTTGAAGAACCTTTTGAAGCACCTTTATTTTTAAGAGTGTAGTGTACAAAGATACAAATGTAAATATATTATATACTTATACTTACATATTAAATAGCATACTTCACAATGCAGAATGAAAACTACTGATAGTACCAATTTGAGCTGTATTCCATTTGACAAGTGTAGGTGTTCAAATAAACTATAAATATATATTATTATAATATTCCCATACAATATTTGCTCTTCTGAATATAACGGCAAAAGACAAAACGTTTTTGTCTTTATGCACTAATATGTCCATAATTTATCCTTTTTCTGACTACCTCTACAAAACGGTTTAATGCAAATTCACATTTTGTCCACTAGAGAGGCAGAGGCGGACAGCAGGACAGAATGACTGATGCGGGAAACAGAAACACAACCGTGGCTATTTTTAAGAATTTTAGGGAAACGGATGCTAAGCTCATGTAGAAAGTATTGTTAAATTTGTAGAAAATTAACAGTAAAATTTGTTTGGGGTAGTTTCAAAACTCGACGTCTAAACGGGTACCTTGCTATACAACTATGGCGAGAGACAAACATACATGAATCTGAGTGATTGGAGAATTTACACAGAACATAGCTTCAGATTTTATAATATATTGCATTATATTGAAAATCTTTACATAAATATATAAAAACGTTTGTAATATTATATAAATATACTATTATATTTATTTTATGACTATAATATATATTATGTACTTTATACTAATTTATATACATATATAAAATGTAAACATACAATTTAATTATAAATATAAATAAAAAATTATAATTTTTTTTAAAATAAAATGTATAGATGTAATGTAATTTAAAAATAAAAAAAGTGTATATTAACAAAAATATGCATATAATTGAGTAATTATATATAATAAAGGCATATATTAAATTATAGATTTACATTTAAAACATATATATATTTAAATAAATACATATTTGTGTTTCAATTATTTTTAAAATAAGTGCATTTCAGGGGTTTCAATCAGATCCATTGCACAGGTTTTATAAAATCAAACACCTATAGTCATGCAGTCTGCATTTACAAACATTTGTGAAAAGAAAATTATCATTGTGAATAGCTGAGTGATGTGATAGGATAAGTCTAGTGAAATTTCATCCCTGTTAGATATTCCACGGTCAACTGTAAGTAGTATTATTGGAGGAAGAACAGCAGAACTCAGCCCGAAGAGTCCAGAGCAGTCAAGAGCGCTGAGGCGGTTGGTGTGTAAAAGATGACATGCATTTTCTGAGTCTAGCTGAAGAGTCTAAACTTCCAACTGGCTTTAATATCAGCACAAAAACTGTGCGACAGGAGCTTCATGGAATGGGTTTTCATGGCCGAGAAACTGCATGCAAGTCTCACATGACAATGTACAATGTCTAGCATCAGATGGAGTTCTGTAAGGCATGCAGCCACTGGACTCTGGAGCAGTGGAAAACATGTGGAGGTTACGCTTCTCAGTGTGGCAGTTGATGGGCGATAAAGGTCTGGGTTTGGCGGATGCAGTAGAACCATTACCAGCCTACTGTTTTCTGTGTTTTCTTCTCTACACTTTTTCTTTTCCCTTTTACACTGAATGTGACGACTGTGAAGTGGTGGTGAGGAGAGGGTATGGTATGGGCGTTTTTCAGGGGGCGGCTATTACGTTCAGTGATGGGAAATATTAATGCTTCAGCAGAGCAAGACATTTTAGACAATGCTATGCTTCCAACTATTTTTTCACTTTTTCCAGTTGTTATAGATGGAATTGTGGGGACCATCTCCACATTAATGTCTATGTATTTAGAATGCAATGTCATTCAAGTTCATGTCGGTGTAAGGCCGATGTTTCAAAGCTTTTATCAAAAAGTGTATATATATCTATATATATATATATTTATATATATATATATATATATAGATGGTTTGTGTTGGGTGTGTGTGGTGGAGTATTTTTTAACAATATATATATTAACATAGATATTTTGTAATATATAATACATTTTAAGTTTAGTCACCCATGAATGTAGTTTTGGATGATTAACCAGCTCTTCAACATATTGTCCAAAAACAGCTCATACATAAGGGTTCCAAATTTGCGTGTCATAGTGGTAAGTTCTTTTGGTTTTTGGATGTGCTCTTTGAATATATGACAGTGTCTTGCTTCACTTAAGAAATCCCAGTTTTCAAATCAGGGAATGGGAGAGAGAAAGTGAGATAGTGTTTGCTTACAGCCTAGCCTCCTTTAAAATGATTCCTTTTGGTGAAAGGTTTAAATCTATCTCCCGCCCTCCCATCTCTCTCTCTCAGCATGGTAGTTTTTAATTCGGTGTTTGTGCAGATGGCTGGTTGCCCCATTAGCATTCATTACAGATTCCTTGAGCACTTAATTATGGAACAAGAGAGAAGAGTGGCAGACGGAAACATTGAGGAGTCTATCTCTCGCTCTCTTTCCCTGTCACTTCATTGCACCTTTAGGTCCATGTATGGCACAGATAAGATCCATGATTTAAGATCCTTTTTTTTTCAGAATGCCTGTATGAACAAGTATGTTCCATATTCCTTATGTTCATGAGGAATTATATAGATATGAAATATAAAATGTCATTTGTGTGACATATAGTGCAAATTATGATTTGCTGCTCATTTTATGCAATGCCATGAACACTGCTCTGTCAGAAAGGCTGAGCATAGTCTAAAATGCTGAGAAAATTTCTGCAACTAATAGTACAGTAAAAACTCGGCAGGTATTGGACAACAACACTTTAGTAGTCTATAATTGCTATGAAAGTGGATGTAATTGCTACCACCTTCATTTCAGATGCTGAGTATATCTTTAAGTCATTACACTAATATTGTACAATTTAATCATGTTTTATGTTCTAACTAAGCATACAACTGACAAAAAGTTTACAACTGCTGCAGCAGAGATTGTCACTTTGTCACTTGTCCAATCAAGATACTAAATGCCAAGGACAATAAAAGTACTGGACACTTTAATTAAGTGTAATTTAATGCAAGTAATTTAAAGATTCAAATAATTAGGTCTGTCTGACTTAAAAGCAATAACAATACCTTTTAAAATTATTAGTAAGATAATTATGAATAATAATTAGCTAATATTTAGGCAGCTGTATACAGCGATGAAGACTGTATTCAAAGGTAATATAGCAAAAGCAATAGCACACACACACAAAACAATATTTACACGAACAATTTGTTGAATCTATGATCTTGGCACAACTAAGGTTTGAATTATAATAAGCGAGACGACGTCTAGTTTATTCTTTTAGTGTATAGAGGTTTATCTTAAATGAATGCATGACTTTGCGCATTCACGGGTTTTTGCTTTCTAAATAGGCGCTCAACATGTTGTTCTGCACTCTGTAATGATTTTCTAATGCGCACTGGAGTTAACGAGCCTGTCAAACATTTAGCCTAATCATTAGCTTTAAAAACACAACATGAAACGGTTGCTGAACAGCCCCACAAGATCATACATCGGCCTGTAAATTAATAGCGAGGCAGGAGTTGGTGAGCTATAGCTTGAAGCGTTCTTCGCAATGCCTGCACAACTCTTATCAAACACTGAGATGGAATATTTTCAATAATTTACCCGCTCAGTCGTGTAGACCCCATAATGCCGTCTTGTGGGCAGTCCGCTGACCGGCTGAGTGATCGGAGACAGGTGCAGGTGGCCTGGCCTGCCATGAGATGTTATCAGTGTGCAGTTCTGGAAATCACGCAGTGAAGCGAGTTAATACGTTACTGCGTAAACGGGTCAGCGACTCCTCGTTATAATCAACAGGCACTGGTTAACGACTAAAAGATGACTGTAATAGGTTTGTACAGACAAAAGAATGATCATCGCTTTGACGAATTTAGTTGTACTCGGTGTACGTTTCATTGTTAAGTGAATGGCAGAACTCTATAGCTTTAATAATAACAAGTAAAATAACAACAACAACAGCAACGACAACAACAATAGGCCTAATAATAAATTAGTTAGGCTACCATGCGATCTGGCAGATTAGTATTATTATTATTATTATTAATGAAACTGCTCATCAAATAGAAAATTATGCACGTTATAAAAGGTGCATGGAAAATGAAAATAAATACTAGAACTCATTTGGTCTACTTAACTCTGTAGATGCTAACATTATTAAGATTTCAAATTTAATACGACAGAGATGTTGGTTTGTGGGTTCACTCAATAATAAAAAAAAAAACTATTAGGCTATTTTTGTTTTCTTGGAAATATTCTTGTTTTTGTCGCAAAAAAAATAAATCCATCGAAGCAACAAAAACATCCACTTTTTTACTAATACTGTAACATTTTAGGTTAGTAGCTAGGGCTCCCCGTCGTCGCTGTATTTATGAAAAGCTGAGGAAACGTGACATTTGAATGAAATGTTAAAAAAGCAAACCTCTTAGTCTTAACGAATATAAGGCTGGAATAGAGCACAGATTGTGGTACGCCCTGAAGGCTTGCGTACTGCTGGACGCGTGACAAGGTAAATAGTTTTTGATTATCTACAGCGTAGCAACTGACCTGTTGGAGGCAGCCCCACTGAAGTGAATGATCAAACTAATCGAGTTCATTATCTGACCCAAATGAACGAAGGACCCGCCCACCGCCGGAGCTCTGTGCGCCAAGGGCTTTCATCCAATGAGTGCAAGTCTCAGACGACACTGTGTGGCGCCCCTCAAATCCAAATCGATGGGTCCCGAGCTTTTATTCTCACTTTTCTTTTCATGGTTTATGGACACTCGTGGATCGATGGATTACACAGTAATTGGCCAAAGTAGGGAATATTAAGGTGTTTTATATTTAGTTTATATCTGACTTCTCTACAATGTCTTTCTAAAATAGTGCTGCTGTGCTGACAGGTCACTACGGGAGTTGTGAAAGGACGCGAAGGTGAACCTCATCTGCTGGACTGTACTGGTTCCGTCACGGACAATGTTCTCGGCAACGGGAAAGCGTTGTTTTACCATTGAGTCTTTGGTGGCGAAGGAAAGCCCCTTAACACCAGAAGACCCTATTCGCCCTACCGCCCTAAGCTACGCGGCGCCTGCTGACAGTTTTCTTAACGGGTATCAAAGCCCCGCAGGCCGCGCGCTCTATCCAAACCCCGAACTGGTGTTCTCGGAGACTGTGAACCATGCACCTCTCAGCATGCACCCACACCAGCTCGGCAGCACGCACCTCCAGCACCCGCACTTCTTTGGCACTCAGCACCGTGAACCACTCAATTTCTACCCGTGGGTCTTAAGGAACAGGTTTTTTGGCCATCGGTTTCAAGGTAAGCGATCTTATAAAATAGTTGCATCCACCGCGCATTAAACAACTTTTTCACCTATGAAAAGAATAAAATAACCTATGCATATTTCCACGTACATGTAGGTTACTTTTCCAAGAGTGCTCAATAAAAGTAGCCCGTGCTGTGCATTAAAGGGCATGGAGTCTGTCTCTGAACTTATCTGACATATTGCCATAAATGCTCGCTTGCGGCTACAGGTCACTTACCAGCACTGTGCAGCGGGATAGCTGGCGTTCGTATTGAAATGAAAACCACAAATGATGCCCTGAGGCGATACTTGAAGCGGGACACAGATTTAGACTGGGCTGTCCACGCACAAAAGCACAATGTCATACCTCCCAAAATGAATGCATTATATTCGTATAAGCCTATAATAGCAGGATTGGAGAACAGTTCTGATAACAGTAATTGCTTGATCTTGAATTCAGACTTTCCACCAGTTTCATGTTGCCTACAGCAAAATGCAGTTTACATTTATTCAGCCTTAATGCCGTTTATGAGTTATTTTCATATGGTAAATAACCTAAGACTAGGCTACATTACCTCTATTTTTCCAAGATGACCTTTAATGGTTTAATATTTTATTAGTTGACAGTTACTTCTTAATTAATTACCCTACTAATATTATAATTGCCACACTATCGACTTCTAATCACTGTCGAGGTAAAGACAGACGACAAATCTGCTCTGATGAACTCGTTACACCTCGTAATTATCACAATTTTATTTTCATAGCTCATTGGATGATTTGTTCTCTTCTGGTGTTGAAGCTGTTGTCGAAAGACTTAACAAACGTATGAACTGAAAAATGTTCATATAAAGGTCAAATATTATTAATGAGCTAAAAAGGCTAATAAACTAGCTAACAGTGATAACGACCTTTAAAGAAGAGTCTAATTTTATGATGGTAGTACTGGACATTCTTAATCATTAAAAGTAAAGGCCATTCTTAATAATTAATGCCGGATTTTGTTTGGTTAAACCTTTGTCATTGAGAACATTTCAAATCGACGGACCCTGTCATATTTTGTTTTATAGTCAGTCATCAGGTTAAAGGTTATGCGTAATGGGTGTTAATAGGCAAATTACATGGCCATTAATGATAGAAAGTACAAAATGCCACTATGTGGCATGGCTATTGATTTTAATTCATGTTTATATTATTTGGACTTTATATTTTATAGACAAATAAATAAACAACGATACAAAATATAGCAAAATATTTTGTCAATTGATTGCAATTTCCATGGAAGAGTCATATAGAAATATTGTAGAAACTTTGTTCATTGTTTTCATCATTTTTCAGTGAGTTGTTAATACATCCCTAAAATATTATTCAGTCATAAAGTCAAACATTAAGACTTTTTTTTTTACAGAATTACTTATCAAGTTCAGACGGGTGTAGATATAGGATAACTCCAAAAGCGCCCATATCAAGCTGGAGTGGCATACAGTTTATGTTTATTCTCAAATATTCTACAATTAGAAAGCATAAAATATAGTTATAAAACTATTTCAACATATAAATTAAAATAGTCATAAAATCAGGGTACATTTTCGATAGCCTACTTTAAAGTCGATAGTTGGCGTTCACATTTGTTGAAATGTATATATAGGCTAATCGAAAAGAGCTTTCAAATGATGCCTAGGCTACAGTTTTCTTCAGTTTTCTTCTGTCCCGCCTACTGTAAAAACTAATCAAGTTGCCTTGTATTGATTATTATTATTATTTCAGGGAACGACGTGTCGCAGGACACGCTGTTACTACACGGACCTTTCGCGAGGAAGCCCAAGCGGATCCGCACCGCGTTCTCGCCCTCTCAGCTGCTGCGCCTGGAGCGGGCCTTCGAGAAGAACCATTATGTGGTCGGAGCCGAACGGAAACAGCTCGCTAACAGCCTCAGTCTGTCTGAGACTCAGGTAAACATTAGCAAACTCGTGCTATAACACAGCAAAAAAAATCCGTTTTCCCATGCACATCGAAAAATCTCTTTATAGCTAATCTTTTTAAAGGCACAAAAGTAAAATGGTCTTTAGTAGCAGTAGCTACTGTATCGCTTGCAGTAGAGAAAGTGCCCAGTCGAACTAAGAGTTTCACAAAATAGCCTATAACAGAAAAAAAGTCTTTAACTAGTTAAAATAATTCCTGTGAAACCAAGAAACGTTAGTAGGCTATTAAATAAATAAAACACATATAATAATAATAATAGGCTAAATAGGCCTATGTTTTTAAAGTTATGATTAAACGTTTGATATGAAATTGTAGGAAACTGACGACTATAATGAGACATTTTTTATTTTTTATTTTGAATGATTAATGTTGTACCGACAATGTGTTGCTGTTGGCCTACATGATCATGTAAACAACACTTGGGCTGCTTGCTAAATCCAGAAACGGGCCAATAGCAGAATAAACCCGAGTCTGAAAGGACGATGGCTGGCCATGTGTCACTTGTTAACTGCGCTCTGTGATATCATTTTATTTTAGGCCAGGAATGAGTTCTAGCCTGCTTGCTTTGCTCAGATAAATCAGAATAAACCCATTCACCCTGATCAAACGATGTAAAGCTCAGTTTGAAAACGTTTTATTTTTAATTGTCTTGTTCATTTGTGTTTACATTTCATTCAAACCCTGGCAAAGTGAGTTTTCCTCAGTGTTCCTCCAAATTATGCCGTTTTGGCTAAATAAGCGTCAAGTAACATGATTTGATATAGTAGGCTATCGCAACATAGCACACTTAATTTGTAAAATCTTACAAAATCTTATAATCTATAAAATACCTAATCTAAAATAATAATAGGATTAACATCGCTTTATAGCAGCTATCCCAAGAGAAAGATAATTTTGTAAAAAATATTGGCCAATACATAGCCATAGGCCATTTGTGTGTGTGTGTGGGTTTTTTTTTTGTTTTTTTTAATTAGCCTAATTAATTTCTAAGCTTATGTTTTGTGGAAAGTGATTCAGGATTCAGTCAGCATCTCGTGGATTTGTTCAGCGAAGCGCGCAGGAGACCGCTTCAGAAATAAATCAAATTAAAAATATCGGTAAATCATCGTTTTTTCTTCTTCCACTTCTGCGGGGTTGTTGTTAGGGGTCCTTGGTTCCCCTAAATGCGACTATTTATGGCGATATGCATAGACTGCTCTTTTGAAATGTGTGAAATGTAAACCGTTATTGAAAAGAAAAGGAAAAAAAACTAGAACAATTTTTTTTTCAATTCATCTTTTAATTAATAAATGAATTACTTTAAAATGTATAACTTATTCGTGTTTGTTTGGATTTCTTCTTTTATGCAACAACGTTCTAAAACAAATAAAAAATGGATAAAAAAAGCAACAGAGTCAACTGAATGTCTTGTATGGACCGCGTGCCATCTGTGGCGTTAAAATGGTTCATTAGAACACAAATGCGTTTGAACTGTGTTTCTAGGCATCAGTCACAATCTGTCTTGACAGGCTAAACTGTCAACATAGTTATGTATAGCCTACTCACCAATGTCCTGGTCTTCTGCTCCCCTCCCCTCAGGTGAAAGTGTGGTTCCAGAACCGCAGGACCAAGTATAAGCGACAGAAGCTGGAGGAAGAGGGCTCGGAGTGCACACAGAAGAAGAAGGGAAATCACCACACTAACCGCTGGAGAATTGCCACCAAACAGACCGGATCTGAGGACATAGATGTCATGTCTGATGCCTAAGACCAACCTAAACACTACCCAAATGAACACACAAGACCAAGAAAAGCACTATTTATTTAATGTTATTAGTCATGATATTCTAAACCTAACTGCAGAGAACCTGCCCATGTGAGTGTGGTGATTGTGAATTAAGGATGAATTAAACAGGTCAGCAAGGAATCTACACCCAGGACTGAACACTATAGTTGTTTAACATACCTCTGCTGGAATTATCCAATGTTTGAGACATGCATCACCTTTAAGAAGAAATCATCTTATATACGACTATGTCTTTCTCTCGCTCTTTTTTTCTTTTATTATTTTTTGGAAGAAATTGTATTTAAAACTAACAATGAAGTGAATCTTCACAAGTCAATATTTTTAATTCTGATTATTTTGTTGTTTCTTTGTATAGTCAGTTACTAAAATGGCCATTTTTATTAATTTCAACATGATGTTGCCTAACATGCTAAATTCATCAAAAAAAGAAGTTCCAAATGCTTTAAGACATGCTGATGAAATTGGTGGCAGCTTTTGGTAATTATAGCTAGATTGAAATAAGTTAAGTGATGTGAGGAATCAGTTTACCAGCCAGTTTTAACATGAGCCATCCTGTACCCACAGCATAGAGGCAAGAGTGTATGTGTCTGTAAATAATGGTCTCTGTATCTAAAGGAGTGTAGGAATTGGTGTTAAAGAGTGTTCGAGTGTAACAGGATGAGTGTGTGTGTGTGTGTGTGAGTGATTTGCATGATGTCATTCAGTGGGCTGACTGGTAAATACAGGCTGATGTATGCTGGTTTCTCTGTAACAGCTCCTTGAGTCATAAACTAAAGCGAATGTTTGCCAATTTACACATTAGCTTCTTTATAGTGTTCCTTCATCTCATTTTCAAGCAAAACATGATCAAAAATGTCCATAATTAATAAAGATGTTTCAGAGCAAGCAGTTTACACCTAATTGTTCCCCAAAAAAAGATATCACAAAAACGTCAGTAACTTTTAAAAAGAATTTAGGGTAAAAGAATTTACCCTTTTAAAATGTTTGCACACACACACACACACACACACACACACACACACACAGACAAGAGGATAATGCCTGTCGGCAATTTTCCTCTCATCTCACCATGCTAACTTCCTGTCAAAAGAAAACCAGGAAGATTGTGTTAAACGAACCCGCAGGTGACCTTTCACCTCAACATTTGACCGTGTGAGCAAGGGTTGTGAGAGTGAAATGCACAGACTGATGACACCTGAGTATCACTGTCAAGAACGACAAGAGCGTATTGAGACAGAGAGCGAAAAAGATTGTTTTGTTTGTTTTGAGGCCATCAGATATCCAATCCTGTGTGCAGGTGCACACATCACATCCTCTGTAGCTTTACATCACACATTCCATGCATTCCCTAAGAGCACTCTTTCCTCTTTGAGAAAGGAAAGAGATTGAGAAATAGATGGGCGTTTGTTAATGCATGTGAAAGAGTAAGAGCTTTGCAAATCCGCATTTCTTATTGTGCGACTGTACAAACTGTAGCTGCACAGTCTTAGTGAAAATGATTCATACCTTTAATGATAAAAGACTAAATACAGTGGGGAAAAAAAGTATTTAGTCAGCCAACAATTGTGCAAGTTCTCCCACTTAAAAAGATGAGAGAGGCCTGTAATTTTCATCATAGGTATACCTCAACTATGAGAGACAAAATGAGAAAAAAAAATCCACAAAATCACATTGTAGGATTTTTAAGGAATTTATTTGCAAATTCCTCGGTAAAATAAGTATTTTGGTCAATAACAAAATTTCATCTCAATACTATGTTATATACCCTTTGCTGGCAATGACAGAGATCAAACGTTTCCTGTAAGTCTTCACAAGGTTTTCACACACAGTTGCTGGTATTTTGGACCTTCCTCCATGCAGATCTCCTCTAGAGCAGTATTGTTTTGGGGCTGTCGCTGGGCAACATTGATTTTCAACTCCCTCCAAAGATTTTATATGGGGTTGAGATCTGGAGACTGGCAAGGCCACTCCAGGACCTTGAAATGCTTCTACGAAGCCACTCCTTCGTTGCCCGGGCGGTGTGTTTGGGGTCATTGTCATGCTGGAAAAGACCCAGCCACGTTTCATCTTCAATGCCTTGCTGATGGAAGGAGGTTTTCACACAAAATCTCACAATACATGGCCCCATTCATTTTTTCGTTTACACGGATCAGTCGTCCTGGTACCTTTGCAGAAAAACAGCCCTAAAGCATGATGTTTCCACCCCCATGCAAGTAGGTATGGTGTTCTTTGGATGCAAATCAGCATTCTTTCTCCTCCAAACACGACAAGTTGAGTTTTTACCAAAAAAGTTATATTTTGGTTTCATCTGACCAGATGACATTCTCCCAATCCTCTTCTGGATCATCCAACTGCTCTCTAGCAAACTTCAGACAGGCCTGAACATGTACTGGCTTAAGCAGGGAGACACGTCTGGCACTGCATGATTTGAGTCCCTGGCAGCGCAGTGTGTTACTGATGGTAAGCCTTTGTTACTTTGGTCCCAGCTCTCTGCAGGTCATTCACTAGGTCCCCACGTGTGGTTCTGGGATTTTTGCTCACAGTTCTTGTGATCATTTTGACCCCACGGGGTGAGATCTTGCGTGGAGCCCCAGATCGAGGGAGATTATCAGTGGTCTTGTATGTCTTCCATTTTCTAATAATTGCTCCCACAGTTGATTTCTTCACACCATGCTGCTTACCTATTGCAGATTCAGTCTTTCCCAGCCTGGTGCAGGTCTACAATATTGTTTCTGGTGTCCTTTGACAGCTCTTTGGTCTTGGCCATGGTGGTGTTTGGAGGGTGACTGTTTGAGGTTGTGGACAGGTGTCTTTTATACTGATAATGAATTCAAACAGATGCCATTAATACAGGTAACATGTGGAGGACAGAGGAGCCTCTTAAAGAAGAAGTTACAGGTCTGTGAGAGCCAGAAATCTTGCTTGTTTGTAGGTGACCAAATATTTATTTTACCGAGGAATTGACCAATTAATTCTTTAAAAATCCTACAATGTGATTTTCTGGATTTTTTTTTCATTTTGTCTCTCAGAGTTGAAGGTATACCTATGATGAAAATTACAGGGCTCTCTCATCTTTTTAAGTGGGAGAACTTGCACAATTGGTGGATGACTAAATACTTTTTTGCCCCACTGTAGGTGACACATTAAAAACATGTTAATTGGTTAATGGCCCCCCCCCCCCCCCAAGTACCTTTACTATATATGAGCTAATGGGAGACTTGATTTAATTTTACAGTAAAATATGGTTAAATGCAGTTTTTGGAAGTGAAAAAGAACAAGTCATCTCATAACTTACAGTAAAAAAAATATAGAGTTCTCTGTGACATTTCACAATTATAGGTTTTCATGAACTGTTTTTTCTTATAATTTATGTACATTAGGGTTTTATGTTATATCTAATGTTGTTAAATTAATTTTTATTGCATTATTTTAGTGTCATGTGTTACCATGATGGTGTTGCATCTTTACCTCCACCTACCATTCAATATTTGAACTTAAGCTTATGGAAAAGCTACTTGTGATGAACTTTGATTCATTATGTGGCTAAAAATCTCCCGTTTTTAAGATATTTGTCAGTATATTGTAAAGGTAAACAGATTTGAGTAATTTGGTACATTAACATTATTTCAGTTACATGTAAAAATACATTTTTACTGTAAATTTAATTTCAATCAATAAAACTTGCTGCTATCAAATTTTTCATGATAAACAACCACATCTTACAGCAATTTATTTTGCAGTGTGAACTGCTTTAAGCATGTAATGGTGTAAATGGAGAACCTATGGTAAACAGAAGCTTGTTGATGTAGAGTGGCGCTCTAGTGGAACATACTTCGCTGCTTGTTTTGAAAGGTACCTCAATGACTTTTGGGTTAACAAACTTATTATATCAAGCCATCAGCATTTTTTTTTTGTTGCATACTGAATCAGTTGCAGTGGAAACATTGATCTTATTACAAATTACTGAATAGATGACTGCCATTACAAGTGTATTACAGTGAGCAGTGCATGTACTACAAGTAATTACACCAACACTGGATCAAAGAAAGTATTTTCAATAACATTTTTATTTAAAATGTATGTTTTCTCTGAATATGAGAATAGTTAAGCCAGACCCGTCTGTCACAGGACAGATCAGTTTCATAGACCTGATTTTAGTCCATACTGTCCAATTGTTTTGCATTTATAAGATAGTTTTGTGCTCACAGGAACTCTCACTCTCATATAAATTAACGAATTAAAAACTATTTTTCTCTTGATTTTGAAATTAAAGCAAAAGCTGACAAAAGGAAGGTATAAGCACTAATCTCACCCTCATTAATGCAGTCATGTGCATGTTGTGCAACTGTGTATGGCAGTCCTGCACGGTTAATGATTCTACATGCGGCTTCATGTCATATTTCTCCTCACTACTGCCCACTGTGATCTGTTCCCGTGACAAACAGATAGAAAAACACACAGGTCCATTCCCTCATTCTAGCGATGGATCTAACGATAAAATAGAAGTTTACAGGAATCATTTTACAGCCCAGCCAAAGGAACTCAAAAACATCAAATAAAAGCAGAGATACAATCATCTAAAAACAACAGAACTAATGGATGGAAAAAAAGAAGAAAGCAGGAATTGCACAAATGTGTACATTGTTTCCATTCATTAACTATGATAACAAGGTTTTAAAGGATTTCTGTGTATTTTCTTGAACCAATCAAAAAGCATTTGATTTTATTGTACATTTGAGTGTGTGCTTTTTGCAATGTGCAAATAAAAAGGAAACCAATGTCAAAAAATGTGGGGGGGGATAAAATCGAGATCATTGTAGATAAAATCGAGTCTTTGAGTTAGTACTGACCTAAACAATTATAGAATAATGTTTGTGTATACACACACTTCAGATTACAATGAATGCATATAAAATAATAATACACAATAAAATGTGTATAATGATAATGACAGTTCTACAGAAATGTAACAAATAAGGTTTATTAAGTAATGTAGATCATAACTTACATAGAATATATAAGCTTTACATCTTTTCCATATGGGAATTACTGGTAATTAATTATTATTATTTTTTAATTCCTATTCAATTTGAGCATGATTTGGGGTTTGTAACGGCATTTTAAGAAAATAACACGAAGGCAAAAATCAATTACAATTGTTCCAAATATCAAAACTGATGGTTTATTTATTGTTTTAAAACAATTACTTTGTAAACATTTATTTTTCTGTGATTTGTAGTCATTTAATGCAAAACTGTTTGAATGGGAAGGCTGATAATTATGTAAATTTAAGTATGTCAAAAGAACACTTGTTTTCACTGCTGTAAATATCCTGAAATCCTCTATTTGCAACTTCCACGTTCAAGTACATGGAAAGAGGATGATTAGCGCTGGTGTGAGTCTGTCTCTGTGTGTGGCTGAGAGAGGATTCACATTCACACACAGCAGGAACAATCCAGTGAGGTGCAATCAAAATGACTAATGACGCTTTGCATTTTGACTGGTTAAAGACCCTTGTTGTAGGTCAGGATCTTGCACTCTGTTGCAGCAGCGATCTCTGGCTCTAGCTCTGACACGTGGATCTGAGAAACAGAAAGCAGGTGCGGTCAAAATATCACAAGAGGCAAATACACGCTAATAACTTTATTACCTCTAATGATTAGGCTCATTTAATTTACCCTTGGTGGTAATAGAAGTGCCAGGAAAAGATTGTAAGATAAAATTTCATCGCATATGATTCCGCTGTTTTGCTTACGGAATGTTTTTATTTTTCTACTAACATTAAGATTCAGATCTTTTGGCTACAGCGAGATAACCATTCACAGCAATCATTAAGTCATTAAGATGTTTAAAATGTTTCATCAGATGAGAATTAAAAGTGTGCCATGTCTTTCCAGCCTCGAGCATTTTTCACAGTCAAAACTGACACTTCAGCCATCATAAAAAGCTCAAATGAAGCAGCGCGCACTGGTAAATATCCAAACCAGGGCCAAAACTTGCAATATTTTGCTCAGAAACAGATGGCAATGAGTGTGTGAGTGTGTGAGGCAGAATCTGAAACAGACATCCTGTGGGGTGTGAAAAGGTGGGGGGGGGGGGACAGGAGTGGAGTTTTTAGGGAGCGTTCGTCTGGAACCCTTGGAAAAGTGTAAAGAGGGAGCGAGAGAGTGAGAGGAGAGGAGGAGGGGAGGGGTGGGAGAGGAATAGAAGTAGTTGGCAGCACATATGTCTGCAGTTCAGTAACCATATGGATGAACAGCTTAATAAACACCATTTTAAACCATAACCGTCTTCACGGCAGACAAAGAGAAGGGACAGAGAGAAAGTGAGAGGGAGAGTGCGAGAGGATGGAGGGAGGCATGTGCGAGTGCTCACCTGACTGTTTTGGGGGAACAGGCTGATGGCAACAGGCAGTGCTAGGCCGAACGCGCAGAGACACACCATGCTGTGAACAGGCAGCCCGAGATGAGAGTGCTTCTGCAGCAGAGGGAGCCTAACGTATAAACACCCACAAAATACATTATTGGTGCATTATTGGCAGAAAGCACCAAAACCGGGAGCATTCCTGCCATTTTTGTTATTAAAGGCGCTCGCTGACACTTTCAAACTGCTGTATGTGATTGCTCTCTGACACCTCCCCTCCCTCCCTGGCCTCAGTGTGTGTGGGGGGTTGTGGGATAGCGTGCTCTGCAGGAGTCCTCCAGAGCAGTCCTGCTTTAATGAAGGCAGCGACTGCCTAATGATGACTTCATCAACACATACGCATGATGAGCTTTAATTGGCTACCAGAATCTCTCTCTCTCTCTCTGTGTGTGTATGTTTGGGGAAAAAGAGGGGAACAGGGGAAAGGATCAAAGTATGTTAAAGAGCTTTTATCGTGTCCATCAACTGCTCTAAATAAATCACCACACTCATCCGTCACTCTCCCGTGAAGAGGTCAAAGCTGAACTGAAACGCTACAAATACATTTAGCTTACAAAAAAAAAAAGATATTCATCTTGAGATTTGCTAAAGATTACATTTAAGAGTGTTATTAAATTATTAGTGTTTATGAAGATTAACCTTAAGGGGTCATTAGATGGCAAAGGTAATCTAAATGTAAAAATAGAATTAATCAAATAATTTTTGGTAACACTTTACTTGAAGCCTGTATGTATAATGCATTTTAAAGGTATTCATATTGTAATTCATTATATATTTTGATAATTAATTATAAGTTCAAATGCATTATAATATTTGCAGATTCCTTGTTACATCTGAAACTGGTAGTTTGTCATGTACTTTAATGCATTAAAATTTCTACAGATGCAACAATGAATTGATAAGTATTATAATGTATTATAATATTATATTTACAATTATTCATGAGATCATACAATGTATCATAAGGTACATTGGAAGTCATAATTAATGCATTAAAATACTTTTATAATGCACTATATATAAATACTTCAAGTAAAGTGTTTAAAAAATGTTATATTCCAAAAAAATACATTTTAAAAATCTTGATGCAGTACAAATCACTACAAGACTTATTGGCAGTTAATCCCTATAAGAATAACATCTGAAAGAAGCAATTAAGTTCATAAATGTCAATTTTTTATTTTGTAAAATTTCTATTGGCAAATAAGCACCGTAGTTACATTTATTTGCTTGGTTATGTCTAAAGCTTCAATTTAAATTCATTTTTTTAAATTACATGTATTTAAAATTTCCTCTAGATCATTTCATGTGACACTGTTGTGTCTTGCAAGCCAGACTGAAACCAGTTTTCCTACTTTAATGCAAAAACACCAACACTGACTGTTTAGCAAAGCAGCTGTCTTCGTTTTCGGACACAGCTAGAGTGATAGTTGAAAGGTTTAAGCACCACACATATATCACACAGACTCCTCTCAGCGCTCTAATTAATCAAGGATAGCCCTGGCCCTCAGCCCCACCCTCAAAGCAGTGACCCTCCTGCAGCCCTGTTCTTGCTCCATTGAGAGCCAGTGAGGGTGAGCTGACAGGCAGCATAGCAGAGGACAACTCACCATTTACTGCCGCTCACACACAGACACACCTACACACACGCACACAGCCGCACACACACCTGCGAATCAGAGCAGGAAGAATTTGAGAAGGTTGCGACATAGTCTATCAGTCATAAAACCCATTGAATTCTGGTGAAGAGTCGATCAACAGAAATGTGCATTTTGCATTTTATAATTTGATATAAAAGGAATTATATTATCAGCATAATTTGAGTGAAAAGTTAAAAAACAAATGCTTAAATGCAAGAAAATCAGGTTTTAAG
Organism: Sinocyclocheilus anophthalmus; assembly: GCA_018155175.1. Classification (NCBI taxonomy): domain Eukaryota; kingdom Metazoa; phylum Chordata; class Actinopteri; order Cypriniformes; family Cyprinidae; genus Sinocyclocheilus; species Sinocyclocheilus anophthalmus. Next base: position 495,573 of record JADLZN010011946.1, on the reverse strand, counting down.
GTGGACTTTTGGACTCCAATGCCACATAGGATTGCTAGACAGATTTTAAATCATATATATCATATATATCATATATATCATATTAAATGTGTATCATTTCTTTTCCTCAGTGAACCACAAAAGTAAACCGTGCAAACATTTTGGGGTTAGTAAGATTAATTAATGTTTTTGAACGAAGGCTACTGATCAAAAATTTGATAAAAAATACAGTAAAAGTAGTAATATTGTGATATAATATATACATATTTTAATATATTATAAAATTACATTTAGTCCTGTGATTGCATAGCTGAATTTTCAGCAGCCATAACTCCTTCAGAAGGAGCAACTTCTTTGTCTCAATGTCTTTACTGCCACTTTTGATCAATTTAATGCTTCCTTGCTGAATAAAAGTATTAATTTCTTTCAAAGAAAAAAAAATCTGACTAACCCTTTTGAACTGTACCATATTTAGAACAATGTTGACCTTAGTCCATGCGACTTTATTTTAAGTCTTTTGTAGTTTCTGTAAGGAAAAGGCTGAAATTTAAGCTATGATTCTCATAACTAAGGGTTTTATAACCAGGCATGGTCTGCCACATTTTATTCTAAGCATATTAACACTTTAGCATTCCTGTAAAATTAGCCTAAAACGCTGAAAACATGCAGTGTACCGCAGACCATACAGTGGAGCGATAACAGGTTAAAATTGCACAACTTCAAAACATTGAATATAGCATATGTATTGGACCATATATCCATTTTTGAAGTTGACAGCCAAATATCTCCTTTTGTTGTCTATGTAAGAAATAAAATTGTAAGAATTTGGTATAATTTATGGTTATGTAAGTGATGACATAATTTTCATTTTTGGGTGAACTGTTCCTTTAAACACATACAAAAAGTTGTGATCACATCTAACTGAAATACTAATATACCAGGACAGATGGTGCATATGGGTGTGTGATTTCTGCGGTAAACTGTGTGATGGTGCTGTAAAAATAACTCAAGTCTGAAATGTCAAATTCACAGAACTCCTCTGACCTCTCCAGCATGGCCATTATTAAAGGTGGCAGCAAGAGAACAGGCATGGGCAGCACAACACGTGTCAGTGATGTCTCCATCAGAGCCTGAACAAAAAGACATTTATCAGTCCAGAACTCACAATAGGACTGCACAAAAGCTGACAGTAACCTTTCACCTTACACGTGGAAATGGATCCATACTCACATGCCTGGCAGCCAGCTTTGAGGTGCCCACCACATTGCCTTTGTCGTCTAGTACGCTGATACCCTCTGACAGCTCAGTGTGGCGCATCAGCAAAACATTACACACGTTGGCACTTGCTAAATGAAGGGAGAGCTGCAGTTAGAAAACAGGACGATCACAAAAAGAATTCCATCTGATGCCCAACTTTTCCTTATTTGGATCCAGTGAGAGAGAATCACGAGAATTGGACTCTTGTTAGTATTTGCAAGCAGATTACAATCTCTCTCTCTCACACACACACATCAATACATACATACATACATACACATACATAATTATATATACATTTTTTAACATAAAAATGATTGTACATGGAAACAGTTTTTAACATTAAAAATTTGTATCACTTCTAAATATGCTAAATGGTGGGTGACACATCTTACCGCAATCTCCCATGTTATATATAATAAAAATACTACAGAACGAACACAATACAATAGTAATAATCTGTCAAGAGTCACCACCTGTGAATATTAAAATAAAAGCAATCAACACTGGAAAACATTCTTGATCTGGAATGTTGGCGCAAAGAGGGGTTAACTGGATATAAAACAAATAGTTTCATATGGTCATGTCAAAGTGCACACGTGAATTACAAGCGGAAAAATTATTAGAATAATGATTTACTTCCTGGCATTATCATCTGTGGCATGTGGTGAGATTGGTGTGGGTGGATGTGTGAGAGCGAGAGAAAGAAAGAGAAATAAAGAGAGCCTGAAGCATTTTTAATTTACAGGCCTTGTGTTGTGAGTTATCAGTGTTCAGTGCTGCAGTGTTGTGGGGCTGAGTTAATTGGCTGAGTAAACAGCTATTCACCTCTAAGGGGTTCAGACCCAGGCCAAGTAAACACAACACACACCACACAAAACAAACACACACACACACACACACACACACACACACACACACAGAATCAAAAATGGAGAACAAAGAAACATAAACAAACGCATTCAAAATTGTATATGAAGGATGTCCTGCTTTATGTCACCTATAGAGGCAAAAACCATCTTAAAATATCTTTATAAAGGTTCTAAATTCAAGATGTCCTTTTGAGTTAAAAAAAAAAGAAGATACATTTGAATTTTACTTAAAATGTATATAAATGCTAATCCAAAATATTTCATAAATACACAAAATACACTTTTGTCTCAACTGCGTTTCATTAGCTGCATTTAATTGCCTTTCATAACTAAACACTAAAACAACAACAACAACAACATGGTGGCTTGGAAACATGGAACTCAGTGCTAACACAGAGAGCACTTTAGGCCTAATTAACCAATTAGAGAGTGGCAGCCGAGAGCTAACAAGGTCCCGTTACCCCAGCCCAGAGAGGTGAGGGGGAACCTGCTGATTTAATTAAAGGGGTGGGGGACGAAAACAATTTAATTACAGCCAAGCATCCCCAAGGCACTGTGGGACAGTCTCCCTCAGCCCCTCTGGACCTGTTTGAGCCTCAGAACGCTAAGGGAACACTGAGATAACATTTCAGCAGCAGCCCCCTCTGACAACAGGATCAGTCAAAACATAACACGTTAATACACAACAATAAACAAACGCTTGCGGCTTAATGAAAGTCTGAATAAATGCTCATTTAGAAATTGAGTGTCATTACAAATGCAAAGACGTGAGCTACATGCATTAATTAATATCATGCATTACTCAATCGTTTTATGCTTTAATAATCAGCAATTTAGCAAGACCGCAAGACAGGATGCTTGATTTCTGTCATAAACACAACAGGGCAGATTAAGTAGTGCATGCCAGAAAATCAACACATACATAAACATGCTCTTGCACACATGCACATACCAACGGCAGGGAACGGGATGAACCTTTGGACCAGGATTCTTGTAGCTGGACTGAAATGCTCAGCTCTTTTAATAAGAAGATTCAGCCCCACCTGTACACACATTCAATTACATTAATTTCACTATTTATTTAAAATAAAATAAATGTTTTTAAATAAGCATTTATACACACACACACTGTTCAAAAGTTTGATGTCAATAATAGTTGTTCTTTCAAAGAAATTCATATATTTTTTTCTATTTTAAAATATATTAAAATATCGCAACAGATTTACATGTATGGAGCACTCGCATTACCAACTGTGCCACAGCTCTGACTTTATATTACGCCTATCTGTCCTTTATTTATAGAGTGACATCTCACATAATCATAGAGCATGACAGTTCCATGTTTATAAGATCTGTCCTGAAATTCATCTCAGTTGAAATCCGATCACTAACCTAGTGAAAATGAAATATTAAACTAATCTAATAAATATAACCCATGAAGTCAAAAATGTAATGGTGACAATACACATTTGTTTTCATAGTGACCTTAACTCCCTAATAAACACGTAACTCCCAGTGGGCTTCATGACAGGTCATGACAGGCTATGTTAAGTTGTTTCTCGTCTTGCCTTGTGAGCCTCTGGTCAACTCTATGAGCTCCAGTTAAAGGCCCATCTAACAAACATCTGAGAAGCAAACCCATTCACATCCCTTCCCTTCCCAGCAGGGGTCTTCAGAGGGATTGTAGTTTTAATTAGTGCCCCCCTCCCATATTTCTCACAGGCATGGGGCCATTTGTAGTTGTCGTCACCATGGTTCTGCTTGTCATGCCCCTGGGCATCAAACTGCCACCCAGCAGGGCAGCTAATTGGCTCTAGAGGACACAGGGGGCGTGACTAGAAGGATATGCAATTCAGCAATGTGAAATACAGCAAAGAGCTCTCATTTGATGCTATCAGCCTCCATCAGTTCGCTTATTACATTTAAATTCATAGAATACTAGAAAAGTCATGAATAATATTTTTCTCTGTTAGGGTTAAATGGCAATTCAAAATGTAATGATTAAAAGAGAATTCTTTCTACACATCAAATTACATAATACAGTTTTGTGTATGCATGTGAACTCACCGCAATAGTAACGGCACTGCTGACTGCACCAAGGTAACCCTGGAAAAACTTTGACATTGGCGTGGGCTGAAAACATAAACAAATAAAATAATAATTTAATAAAATTAATTCATATGACATATTTAGTAACCCTTTCTATGATGCCTTTATATATAATCCATTATAAGTGCAGTCTTATTCATTATAATGCATGCACTTTACAATAAGGTCTTATTTTATAAAAAAGTATTAGTCAACATTAAATAATCTTTTGTTGATCAGAGCATATTTTCTGCAAAATGTAAAAGCCAGTGGAAAAATTCTCTTGGGTTTTTGTCGAGGGAACCAGGGTCATGTTAACTTCTGTGTTGGCCTACAAAAATGCATCATCCCTGCAAGGCTCTATTATTCTTTTTCATTACTTTTTAATGATAATTTTACATTATATGTGAACATAAAATATGCCATGCCATCACCATATGTACTGGTCAAAATTACATTGCTTATACACCACACCTTAGTTGCATTACGGTTGCAGTAGTTGACACAGGCGTTGTGGCTCTGGTTCAGCCACTGTGAGAAAGACAGTGAGACTGAGTTCATAGAAAACAGAGCTTAGACTGATATTTTATCTGTAAAGACCAGAAAAACACACACCTGCCAGAAGATGGTGGAAGCAAATGTCTGATTGGGTAAAAGGAGGCCCACAACCTATAAATGGAGGAGTAATTTACAAGAAGTGATTTAAAGTTTACATTTGGTGGCCTGGAAAAGAAGGAAGAGTTGAATATCTTTTCACAATGACCTACCACTGGAGTACCAAAGGGCACAAAACCTGAAAAGAAAAGGAGAAACGTGTGCCAACACAAAGAAAATGAAGGAGATGATTTCAGAAGAAAATGAACTCTTGATCCAATAATGGAGTCACACTAAGACTGTAATTTTGACATTTGAATAGGCTGGATCAGGCCACAGAAGTACATTTCATGTCATGTTTGGTTTAACGATCAGGATTATAGACGCACATATGACATTATGACTTTATTACTGACCTTTAACACATTAATAAAATCCTCATTACTCATACAAGATAGAATGGTTCAGAGGTAGCCATCATGATTGTCAGGCAGGCCTCTCCCTTACTGTTCTCTCTTTAAATAGTGGTGTTAACAGAAGACTAAAATACTCCTATTTCTGAGTGGCCCAACAACACTTCCAGACAGCAGGAGGGAGAGGGTTTAATCAGAGCCCAGCTGAGTGTGACCTTTGCCAACAGATCGGTCCAGAGAGACCCCCTACCACCAAACTCCAGTCTCCAGAGCTGGTAACAAGCAGAAAACTGCCTACCACCCATGACACAGACACACACACACACACACACACACCGAAAACACACTCACACCCTTACCTGACATGCGAAAGGGCATGGGGATCTTCTCTCCTGTGTCTGGATGGATGATGGCCTGAGGACATAATGAATCCACAGACAGCAGACAGGATGAAGAGGAGGAAACGAGAGAGAATAAGAGGTGAGAGCGAGCGGATGGGAGAATTACCATGCTGAGGTTAGCTGTAATTCTCCTCTCATTACACCAATATACAGAACTACCGCTTGCGAGTGTGTCACACTGCGCACGTAGATGTTGAGTGATTTGAGCAGGTTCTTTCATCATAGCAACCTGTAAAAGGCTTTCAACGCTGTTCACACTCACCTGTTTAATCTTCTGTGCCTCCCAAAGCTATTGTGAAAAACAGAGAAAGATGCAAAAGAGAGAAATGTTTACAAGTATTCCATCCTCACTTTGCTTTTGTTGTGTAACTAAAGTTACCAAGAAAACTGAAGTTCTTTAGACAACACATGTGAATTCTGATTGAAATTTGAGTGGCTGATGTTTGTTCCTCTGCTCACATACCCATTAGCTATATACACTCTTAAAAATGGCTCTTTATTGACATCTGTGGTTCCATGAAGAACCTTTAACAACAATGGAATCTATTTATCTAATACATCTATGGTATCCATTCCACAACAGGTTTTTATAATGGAAAAAGGTTTTTTATATTATTAAAATGGTCTTCACACGAAGGAAAAAAGGTTCTTTTAAAAACTGTTCACTGAAAGGTTCTTTGGTGAACCAAAATGTGTTCTCCCTATGGCATTACTGCAAAAAAGTGTAGCAAACATGACACAAATGAACTTTTAATGGGCCCCAAACCTACCTGCACATTAGTCACACCTGGAGGCAGAGATCCATTTTTGAACTGATCCAAGAGATTCATACATTCATTTAAACGTTTCTAAAAAAAAAAAAACACATAGAAAACAGCATTCACATACAAACTATCAAATCATCTGAGGTTTACATTTCAGAAGACTCTTGCTTACCTCTGAAACAAAGAGCGTGCGAGGGTCGATCACATCCAGGAAGTGTCTTAATCTGCCATAAAATGAACCCTGAAAGTAACATTGAGAAATAGAACAATAAAATGCACTGCATTTTCATGTAGGGAATTAAACAATACTCTCACAGCCTTGCATAATATTGTATGATTTGGCGAATTTGTGGCTAATTTGTACAATTAATCTCAATTAAATGTTTGAATATTGTGTATTAAAGGTGTAACAAATTGAGAGGAAGCAGCAAAGGAAGTGAGATCACCAGCAGAGGTACTTGCCTGGAGGATATTAATTCCAACTTAATTCTATAGATAATATCATTTATTCATCTGATATAGTTCAAAAGTTAAACATCTAGCACCTGGTTTGTGGAGAAGGTTCATTGTTTTAGTTTAAAAACACAATGGAAGTAAACCCAGATTAAGTGGGACAAGAAGTGAACTGAGACATTTAATTTTGTATTTAATGTCTTCTTTTTCTACTCTTTTTATCTAGTGTATTGGAGATCTTTAACTGTTTGACATGGCATTGTGTGGTTAAGTCATTCGGCATCATATTTTAAAACAACAGTGACAAAAGATTATACTTGTCTCAGTTGATTTGTATCTATACCTACCCATGTTTGTTGGTTAATTTTATGCTTGTCACTTTATTTATTTATTTGTGTCTGTGCAAATGATGATTTCCCCCTAAATAATCCCATGAATTCCACAAATAGTCAGGCCTACTTCTTGTCTTGAAGGTCAGGTCTGTGTGGAACAAGAATAGTTCAGTTCCATGATTAATAAACATGATTATTAATCAAATGTTCACAATTCCCTTCAATTATTCGCCAAATGATTTCTGAGGTTCCAGAAACTTTCTCCAGATGCGGGAGTCAGCTGCTGAAACCAGTTGTTTTCACGCGCCAGGTGTGTCCGCCTCATTATGCGCGTACACCAACTGTCTGCTGGCTGATCTGTAGACCTAAAAAGTTCTACCAACTCAATTAAAATGTTTGAATGTGTGTGTGCAAGGAGGAATGCAAGATCCTAAAGCAGCACGCTACATATTCTCTGTTTATCACGTCTAACAGACGGTCCTTTACACATATGAAGAACCGCTGGAGTAATAACAGCAGATGTGAATCATCTGTATTAAATAAATAAATGAATGAATAAATAAAGTAGCTCTTCCTTTGAGGTTAAAGTTATTGAGTCGCTAATGCGTACAAAATGGTTTCTTTTTTTTTCTTCTTCTTCTCGCAGTGAATGTTCCAGTTTCTACATGTTTTAACCTCTTAAGACTAGGCAAACCATTATAGGAATTTTTTTTTATTTTTTTCATGTCAATACACTGTTTAGAGCATTAATTTTTTTTTTTAAATAAATAAATAAAATTAAAAATGATATTTCATTAATAAGTTATGCTACGTCCTTGGAAGAGGACATTGGGACTCAATTTCTTTAAACATGCATAGGCAAAAACTATTTTTTATTTTTTTTTAAAATCACCAATACATTTTAAGTTTTCAGGATTTTTTTTTTTACCAAACTTTGTTTAAAGATGATTCTCAACTATGTTATAACGGAATGATTTGATATACAATTTTTCTTCATGCAAAATGTCTGTAAAATGGCCATAAACAGATTTTCTCATTATATATAATGCATCTATAAACAATCTAATTTGCATGTTAATGTGTTTCTGGGGAAACATGTAATGAAAAAAGAAGTGTAATAACGGGAGTAATAATTGACAAGATTTTCATAATCATGTATAATACTTCATAGGAATATTGAAATATAATTTATTTACCTATTCATTTGTTGTGTAGAATAACAGGCTTTTAGTCCCGGTGTCTCATATGAGAAATGTATGAAATCAATGTCCTGTTTGATTTGAAACCCCCATAAACATTTTCCTGCAAGTGATTTATGACACACAATTAAAAAATGAGTCCAGACTTACTTGTTTTTTTTTTTCATAAAATATGCATCATATTTCCAGAAGAGTGTCACTAAATTAAAAATCAGCATTTTTGAAGACCAAGGACGAGGGGGGGGGGGACTGGTCACGGTTTGAATGTTGTGTGAAACATCCAAACATTTAGATCTCTGAAAAGCCCTGAATGTGCTCTGTACAGGACATCCAGACGTAAAACTGTGGCATGTATAGTCTCAGAGAAATTCACTCAAAAAAATGTCTCGTATGGGATGAAGGGTCCAGGGGTGTTGGGTTGATAGAGAATAGTGTTGTTAATGAACTAGCTTTGGCACAAAATAGTTTTTAACAACGTTTTATCTCTTCATACTTGATTCTGAAGCTCGAAAATAACTGAGGGGTGCTAATTACATGGGTCAGTCATTTACCCAAAAGAATGTCAAAAAAAGGGTCCCCAAAAGGTCACTAATTGATTTTCACCTACAAGTAAGATATATTACTATGGTAGTAAAAGTGCAAACATTCGAATATATATATATACATACATACAGTAGTCAACATTTGAAGTGGATCAAAACCTTCATCAAAGTTGTCCTAAAAACCTAAATGCGTTCTTGTCTTAGGACAACTTTGATTAACTTTTTTGATCCACTTCAAATGTTGACTACTGTATATATATATTAGATTATGACTTTTTGGGACAATTCGAACACATATTCATTTAAAATGCTGACCCACTATTTGAGGCTATACTACTGTCTAAAAATCTAAAAATGTGTTTGACCTATTCTAAGCAACAACATTAATCCTTATCTCATTTTCCAAAAATGATATCACCAACAGAGGTCACTGTTCATGCGACTTAAACAAGGAGAGAGGGCGGAAGAAGCAAACACTGCAGTGAACTGTTTGGTTTTAGCGGGGGAATAAACAGCTCTTTTGAGCTGCAAAAGGCGACTTCTTCTCAAACAATTCCGTTGAAACACTCTTTCTCCAAACCCGTCTGCAGTGAGCCTTAAGAAATCAGCCAGATGCAAAAACGCAAGTCTCACATTCTGTGTCCGGCTGTTTACCTGATCAAACCGAGACTCGCCGAGTCTAAACGGAGGGTACTCAGTCGATGCAGGCATGGCAGGTGCTTCCCAGATGCACAGTGCAGTCAATAAAGCAGTTTTACTGAGATCTGAAAGTTGCGTAGAGGTCCCTCAGTGAGTGTGGTCGAGTCATCCGTATCGATGCATTTTGGGTAATGTGGTTTTCTAACAGGGCAAAGGATATGTGTGCTGAATTACCTTTAACAGTAGTTTAAAAATTTGCCATGAACGTCAGTGAATCGCTGTTTTTCTTTCATTAATAAATTAGGGAATTTCAGCCGCTTTAACTATATCATGTGGTTCAGTTTAGTCATTGTTATGACCTTGTTACTGTACAGGGTGTGTGATTTGATCATAGAATGGATACAATTTGTATCTATAATATATTTACCCAAGATAGTCATTCTTCAAATAGCTTGTCTACATGCTGTGCAATATTAATTTTGTTGAAAATTATGTTCTCCTATCAGTATCCTCTAAAAATATCAGGACCTAATTCAGTGTGAGCAAATCTAAATCTTTTTAGCATATTTGTTTGACTAATGGTGTGACTGAAAGCTAAATATGTCATCTAATTACTGAGGCAAATGTAATTTGGGTTTAGTTTGAATTACATTTAGTGCTCCATATACTTGTGTTGAAATAGTGGTTTAATTTTGAGACCCATGAGAGCTTCGTCTTCACGTCAAATAAGGACAGTCAGAGATGCATCCCAAAGTGAAAAGTTTATTTCATCAACAGAGACCTTTTCTTAGCAGAGATGCTTAAGAGCACGCCAAAAGTCAATTGAACACCTCTCAGGTGAGGCATTTGATAAAAATACTTCACAACCTCCAATGGACACTCATGTAACTACACCCTGAACATCCACTCAAACAGCACCTCGGGGAAGCACTTCAAATATTTTGCATCTAAAACAAATGGTTCCACTGAACATACTCATAATGTTCGGTGCTTAAATGCTACTTGATACGTGAGGTTAATTTAAGCCATTCTTATCTTGACTGTGACAGGAATCCACTGAAATTTACACTAAAGGAGGAAAAATTGAGCCTATTATAGTCTTAAGAATGAGGATTTAGGCATCAAGCTGCTTACTGATGCATTCCTTCAACTTTAAAATAAACCCTTTGCAATTCTTTAAAAAATATATTTAGGTTTTAAATGACCTTAAAAGAAAGAAAAAAAATACGACATTCCAGACCTCTAAAAATAAAACGAAATATAGTAAACAAAAGTTTTTATTTGCAAGTTCCAGAGTTTGTACTACATAAAAATGTAGCTTTGATTATCATCTTCATCATTAAAAGCATACAAATCTTCTTCTACACACACATCTCATGACATCTCATGATAACATTCAGCCAAGGGCACTTGAACACATCTTCTTACTAGGCTGCAGGCTGTGTGTGTGTTGGTTAATATTTATATAAACTGCTGTTCAACACAGTGGCATCCTAAGCAAATATTTCATATTACATTCCATCTGTTTAGACCTAGAAAAGTATTAATCTCTTAAATTCTGCAAAAGCCTGGCCTTCACATCTATTGCTTTCTATTACTACTGACCTTAAGAAATCACAATGTACACAAACAGCATTTAAAGGAAATGAGAGACGAAAAATGAACGGATTGTACAGACCTTCAGACCACCCAAAAGAAAAGGTGACAAAAGACCTGGCCACAAAGCAAAATATAATAAAAAATATATATAGAGAGATATTTGCATGATTAAAATGTAACATTCTTGAAAAACTGTAAACTTTTACGTTAAGCCTTAATAAATGAACATTCATTAATCCACCTACAAATGTCTGATAGACAAACCTTCAGGTGCACACGAGTCCTTAAGTGCTTCTACTCACAGAAATATGTTATTGATAGATCTTGAGCTTTCTAGCAGGGACTAGCACTGAAACAACATGAATATCCTGTGTTTAGAGGATGATCAGTCTGTGCAGTGAACATGTGTGTTTGACTACGTGCACTTCCTAAGCTGTTGAGAAATAACTGTTGTAAATGCCTCGGTGTGAGGTTTAAAAGTGCTGCGGCCTACGCCTCTATCACACATCTACATATAGTGCTACATTGTACACAGACAGTGGCAACACTGATAGTGGCGACATCATAGAAACACCAGAATTACATTACAGTAACATTAACAGAGCCGTTGCGGTATTGAGAATGCTGTAACGTTAATTTAGAGCAAATCAATTCTGGCATTTGCTGTTTTCATGGCTCTCGTTCTCTATTCAGATCCATTTGTTCATTTCGATACCTAACAGTCTTGGGAAAGTTTAACTTGAAACACTCCTCCGCCATTAGTTTTGTAATATAATGTGCAATCTAATTAAAAGTGGGGAGTTCAGCGAGAACAGAATGGAGAAAATACTGTATGATAAGGCAGCATTTGGCATTTTGTCAGAGTGGCATATATGCAATGAATACAGTACATATCCCATTCATTACACCTGAAAGCACTGGCAGCGATGTACGTGCATTGGCTCAAGCAAAGGAAGGGAGAGGAAGGACACTGACCTACAAACCGAAGCTAGAAGGTCAGTTGGTGTGAGCCTCTACCCTTAAGCTCTTAAGTAAAGTGCGGAAGACATGTAGGGAGGCACAAGCTGATTCGAAACTGGCTGATTCTGTCCTCTTTCCTGCTTTCTACGACTCAAGCTCCATCTCGCACACTTTCAAGTGATCTCAAAATCGTTCTTTTGTTCTCTGTTCCAGCAGCTGAACATTACATGTTAAAACGTAATAGAACAAACAAAAGATAAATCTATGTTTTATTTCGTGCTTTAAAAACCATTCACACTAGCACTAGAAGACTGGCATGTCACAGTCATGCCTTCCTTTCGATTGACAGGTGGTTTTGGTACATAGCTGGACTGGCATGTGTCTTAGTGACATGTCTAGTAAGTGAATAACAGCTGACACGTCAAAATGGATCTTACCAGCTTTAAAGTTTAGCAGCAGAGTGCCGACCTTTAACCATCAATGCAAACCTGCAGTGCATACGGACCCGAGTAGAGGCCCGGGTATTTTTGGACACAGTTAAGAACACCAAATCTATACCCTCTCCTCCAGACCCATCACCTAGCGCCAGATAGCTCTCTACATTTATATGGTTGCTGTAGCAGTGCAGGGTTGTGACATCCACCTAGGATTTGTTGAGGGATAGTGGAGGCGTTTGTTGTATCATTTCATCTTGGGGCGGACCTGCAGCAGCGTGGGGGTCTGCTCCATGATGCGTACAAGAAGCGTGTCGATGTAATCCTCTAGATCTTTGATCATAAACTTCATCTTCTTTAGCTCTGTCTCGCGCTTCTCCAGCAGTGCCCCTCGCTTCTCATACGCCTCCCGCTCCTGCCTGAGCTCAGTATCCCGCTGGATCAGCAAATTCACCAGTTCGCTGTGGTTCAGGTGATAGTACGAGCCTCCTCCCTCCACTAGTGGCTAAAACAAGAAAAACAAGAAAAGATTTACATTACACTAAATATTTTGAAGTTGATTAAAAAAAAAATCACTTCTGGATTATATTTGATTTGTGATCATGTTAATGAAAGAATTATTGTAAGTAGTAACTGAATCAGTAGATGCACATTTAATTTGATTAATATTTAAATATGTTAATTTTAGCTAATTAATTTACTAAGCTTTCATTTAAATGTTAAAGTAAAAAATATCATGTCTGAGCATAATACATTTCTACAAAAATATAACCGTTTCTACAAATATATTAATCAGCACAACTGTTTTCAACATATTGATAAGAAATGCACCAAATCAGCATATTAGAATGATTTTCTGAAGGATCATGTGACACTGAAGACTGGAGTAATGAAGCTGAAAATTCAGCTTTGCCATCAAAGTATTAAATGACATTTTAAAATGTATTAAAATAGAAAACTGTTATTTAAAAAAGTAAACCATATTTCTAATTACTACCGTTTTTTATCAAATAAATGCAGCTTTGGTAAGCATAAGAGACATCTTACAAAAATATAAAAATTATATTTTTGAACTGTAGTGTAAATGTGGGAAAATTATATCTAATATTTTTTAGATAAATATTGCAATAATATTATTTTTAATAATGATCAGAGTAGGAAAACAGTTGTAATAGCACTGTATTTAGAAGCCAATAAGGAGATCAAGTGCATGACGAGTGAAAGCTGACTAAATGTTTTTAGGTTCATCAGTGTCAATTAATTAAATGCGATCTGTTTACTCAGATTTATCTACAAAGTGGACCGCTTTATACTCATGCAGTACCTTCTTGTCAGCATCCTGGCCTGTTCGTCCTGAGTGGATGGTGGATTTAAGCTTCTCTAGTACTGAGCGACCCTCTGACCTTTTCTCGTCAGGAGGTGTCAATGGCTTCACTGGGTGTGGACTAAAAGACAATGACGTGTCAAGATTAGATGGGGAAGAGTGCTAAAAGCAATGGTGACAGCTTAATATAAAGAGTTAATGAATTTATTCACAGCAGCACACCAATTAAGATGTTTTCATGAAAAGTTCGGAGAGAAAAGAGATCTCAAGAACACAATAAATGCTATCTTCAGTGACCATCCTACAGCCCCTTAGACCAGATGCATTAAGGGTAATTGAGTCAAAAAATATGAAAGAAACAACCAAGCCCCTGAAATCATAGAAACTAAAAATGTACTTTTTTAGCTTCTGCAAAGCTTCCTGTGGACTGAACAACGCACACTCACAGCTCACTAGGTTAACACCTGCTAACTGAAGCGAGGCTCCCCCATCTCTACTGTAGGATCCACAAGAGAGTGTGAGCCTATGTGTGACTGTCCATGGAGAAATCAGGAGACATGCTGCTACCACAAACAAATTAACACAAGAGAGAAGATGTGGATGAAGGGGAAGAGTCACCCTGCAACCCGAGAAAGTGAAGCGCATTGATGGCTGCATATAATAAGACCTCCCAAAAGACACCTTGCCCAACTCCATAACACCATTTTCACAAGAAACATACCTCACACCACATTTGCAGAAATAGGATCTCTGTAGTTACTGAAACTGGCAAGATATCAATGGTAGATGCATGTAGAACCTCAGTTTATGATGCTGTAGCCCATACGTAGTCCAGCACCAAAATAATTTCTAGCATGGATGGACCATATATTGGTGCTCTTATCTCTATCAGCCAATAAATGGTACATTTTAATGGTATCTGTGCAATATATATTTAAGCAAAATATAAATAATCGTTATAAGCTTTGGCCAAAATGTCCATGTTTTTTCAGCACTAATTTTGAGGAGTAGACATTTTCAGTTTCAATAATTACAGATTTTACCTTTAAACATCACTGAAGACAATTGCAAAGCAGAAAGAAAGTGACTGGTGAGCCCAAGGAATTTAAAAAAAGATCTTGATCAGTGCAAGATCAAGACCTTGAGGAATCAACCTCGGTCTCTCATGACAACTACAACCAAGCTAATTGACACCTCACCTGCTCTGATGATCAGATGTCTGTGTTTTATCCTGGAGAAAAGGATTGTATGCTGTAGAATTCACAGGCTGCATAGTAGGAAGAGGAGCAGCAGGTTCTGGATGTGGCAATGACTCCACTGTGGTAGGGGGAATTGTGGGGAAGGGGAATAGCTGGGGCAGCGTATTAGTGTCTACTGCTACATGTGGTGTTGAGGAAGCTACAGGTGAAAGGTCGAACAAAGAAGATGTAAAGTTAAGATTATGATCATGCCTTGAAGCCACTGTTGGCTGGTCGAAGGGTGAAGGGGTTGATGGCTGGGGTAAAGGAGGCCAGTGCACTGGAAATGAGACAGGTGTCACAGAATGTTGAACAGCTGGAGTTGTCCACAAATCAGTATTTACATCAAGACTCTCTGCTGGTTTAGGATTTGGTTCCAGGTCATTGTGAGTTTCTGCAGATTCAGGGTTTGCAACAGGCCCTTTGCTAGTACAAAGAAGGTGCGTTTCAGTTGGCTGGGGTACAAAGATGTTTTTCAGGTCAGAATCAGTTATGACAAAGTCCTGAGTGATACCGGAGGTTTGTCCTGATGAACAATTAGATACAAATACATTAGAATCAGTCAACTGGACTAAATGAAAGTTGTCCTCTGATTCATTCCCAAAAGATTCTAAATTAAAGGATCCATCATTTGGGCAGGTTTTACACTCAACTACCAGACATGTGTCTGTATCTAACGGCGCAAGCTGAGCCTCAAGTTCTGCTATAATTTCTGAGGTAACAACAATTGGCGACATATCTTTGGGAAAGTCATATTTCTCAACAATTTCCCCTGAAGGGTTGCACTGTAGTACTGCTTCGTCAAAATCTGACTTTATCATGTTCTCAGATGAAGTATTGTGTGAGGAGGCTGGTTTTGGTGTAAAGGTGTGAGTTTCTGGGAGGAGGTCCAATAAGCAATTATTTGGTAGAACATCCAGTGGAGATTCTTGTTTTGGCAAGGCGTCTGGAGAAGAAATAATG
The DNA here is from genome assembly GCA_018155175.1 of Sinocyclocheilus anophthalmus. Classification (NCBI taxonomy): domain Eukaryota; kingdom Metazoa; phylum Chordata; class Actinopteri; order Cypriniformes; family Cyprinidae; genus Sinocyclocheilus; species Sinocyclocheilus anophthalmus. The sequence goes on along the minus strand of JADLZN010011946.1, from coordinate 479,522 downwards.
TTTTCTGCTATGACCTGATCTTGCCTACAACCCATTTCTGGTATGCCTTTTACAGATATGTCATCTTGTGACACAACATTAGGGATATGGTTTGGCAAGGATTCAAATTTTGAAGTGTCTTCCTCAGACAGATCATGTCTTGGTTTCACTTCCTTTGTGAGCTCTAGGCTAGGAGAAACTGGGAAATCCTGTTGAGATACACAAGCAAGATACTGGTCTGAATCTGCACTCTTGTACAGGCTGTGGAGAAGCACTCTACCAGGTGAGAGCACTGAGTTTGGACCCGATGCATCCTCCCCTGTCCCTGTTCTAATTCCAGTGGTGGGATGGAGATGTCCTACAGGAACTGTTGGTCTATTAGAATGCATTATTTCTTCCTCTTCACTAATGGTGCTAAGTTGCCTTACCAGGTAATCTTTCGTAAATGGACAGGTTTGCAATTCACTGACTTTCTGTTTGTCTTCCTGCATGTCATTAGACATGGATTTTGAGAGTACTGGAAAGGAAGGGCCGTCAATTAGGTTCTCAGGAACAAAGTATCCGATTTCGGAACAGATATCTTTACTACTGACACCCTCTAAGAGACCATTTCTTGATTCATTCTGAAGCATGGTGTCCATAACTACATCTGTTTTCCCTCCGTTCTTCACTGGCAGAGCAGGTGATACTAGAGAACTCTGTTCTGATTGAACATGGAATAGTGAATACTCCGTGGCTTCAACTAGGGACTTTCCACTTACCGCCACATTTTGAATGGGTGAGGAATCTGATCTCCAAAATTCTTCATTGGATTGTATTATATTACTTTGAATGATGTCAGCCTGTGAAGGAAGACGGTGCTCAATAGACTGGTGGTCTTGGTCTCCACCTAAGGAATCAGATATCACAGTGGACTGTTCCAGGGTGTCACATGAGCTGTTGTCTCTACAGAGTTGCATAGGATCCTCATGCACTGTCACAGACACAATATCTTTAGCAAACTCTAGCATTTCAGGCCTCTGTGATATTTCAGGACTCACAGACACCCCCTCTGAAAATTCAAAGGAGATACTAGGAGGAAGGTCAACAGTGTCTGCTTCTGATACTGTTGGCCGTGTGACATCTGATTTGGCTTTTTGTTTGTTCTTTGGGCGGCCTTCAAGAGTTGTGTCATCAGCACTGTCTTCATTATTGGAGCGGGGTGACAGTGCAGGATAAGGGCATGCAAGTGTATTCAGTTCAGAAAACTCTAAACTGGAATTTTCGGGTAAGGAGATTTTGGATGAATTGAGATCAAATTCTGGGAAGCCATGCGCCCCATGAGCAGTGAGGTCAGGCTTGTTAGAACTTGAGCAAATATAATTAACATCCCTTCCTGAAACTTGAGGTGTGTCAGCAGCAGTTTCCTTAGATGTCTCTACAGTACTTGCTGAAGCAGTTTGTCCTAAATCAGTTGGGTAATTTGTATACGACACCATTAAGCCACCCAAAGCACCTGAGGGCTCTTGATTATTTGTTTTCATAAGGAGAGCAGGGGGTGTAACTGCATTCGTTGTTTCATTCACCTCCTCTGACTTCAATATGTCCTTAGCAAAATGTTCAAAGTCATCCTTTTCTGTCGGCCCCTCGAAGTGAGTAATTAAAGGATCAAATGAGATATCTATTTGGGAAGGTCCATTTTGGTTTCCAGTCCTTAGAAAATCTGGGGTGGCATTACCACCAGGCTGCGAGTGGGTTGAGCTAAAGAGAGAAGGCACATCAGGAGTTAAAGGAGCAGCAGAATGAAGCTCCTGAAAGAAAGGATTCTGCTGTTTGTGTGGGAGGAATGGATTGGCATCAAAAAGGGGTGGGGGAGAAGTGAAGGGATTAGCATTTTTGTCAGCCATACTCTGTGAAGGGTCATTAAAGGTCAAGGGTACAATGGGACAGATTGTACTGGCACTTGAGTCTGATGGAGGAGACACCAGTGGGCTGTGAAAGGAAGGTATATAAAGTGCACACCATTAGTGACTGTGGCCTCCATTAAACCTTTAAAAACGGCGAGAAACATTGATGGCCAAGAGCAATAACCAATGACCTTCACAGTCCAAAATACAAAATCCTTCAGACAAGAGTGACTAGTGTCCCATAGCACTGCATGTGTACTAATTGTGCACAATGCTATTTTAAACACAACAAACAACAAAATAACTACTTAATTAATAAAAATAAATAAAAAAAAAACCCAAAAACAACCAATCACAAAAAAAAAAAACGTCTAAATAGAGGTCATTTATTCAACAGGCTAAATAACGGTGTTAAAACTGAGCTGTTGTGCTTCCGATACTAACTCATCACTGGACACACTCTAGATAGTATGCTTCATATAGATTATAATGATCGATATATATATATTATATATATATATTGTAATGTGTGTGTTTGTGGTGTGTGGTGTGTGTGGTGTTTTGGTTCTATATTGATGATATTCTACGGTGAAATTTGCAGAATAAAATTAGAGCACACAAGGTCAGGCAGATTCCCACAGTGCAATGGCAAACATCTGCATATGCACATGATAATAGGTCACATGATAATGCCTCAATATACTACAGTTTAATAAATTTTGTGTACTGTTTCAAAGAAAAAACCTTGCAGTAGTGCCATGTAATGTGGCAGTCAGTATGATTCAAGACAGTATTTTGAACACAGTGTCTGGCTAGACTTAGGCTCAACTCTGAGACGTGTAGAAACGGCATAACAATCACCCAACTATATCAGAGGAAGAGGTGAGAGGCAGAAAAAAGAAAGACCGAGCAAACAAGACTTTTAAAGACCGACATCTATGCCCATATAGTTAAGATCATACACAAACTAAATCACTTTTCGCTTCAAGGAAGTAAACATAAGAGAGCATGTGATTGGTTGGGGTATTTGATATGTTCCAGTAGCTGAACTTCAATGACAATTCTATGAAATCATTTGAACTGTATGTTGTAGAGTTAATAAAAAAATGCAAGAAGCCAGTTGCTTAGGAAAAGATTAACAATAGTTGTGAGCTAAACTGCATTTTAAATAGTGATTGTCAAAATAAAACTGTTTTTATGTTAGGTCAAGGCTTAATCTGTGTCCATTTAATAGGTCATTAGTCATAAAGATTTAGCCTGTTATGGGACATTTCATGGGTGAATAATAACTTGATCAGTATAGATTATATTCTCTTTGGAGGTCTATTTGTGTAAACACATTTATCTCACTCCCATCAGGATTTCTAGGGACTCTTTTCAAATGATTGCATTGCAGAAATAGCACTGCTATTTGCAGAATTTTTGTGTTTTGCCGTATAATCCTACCATAAACTATGGTCTAAGTATTTAATTTGATCTCAACAAGCAAATTCCAAAAGGCATTTTTGCGTCTTTGACAGACTATGCTCAAATATGGTGCTTTTTGTAGGGTCATTCCAAACCAATGTAAGCAAGAGCCCTTCCTAAAGGCCCTTAGCGAATTATGCAGACGACGGTCATTTCAATTAAGAAGTTTGCCGTTTATGACAACACAACCCAAGTAGGGTCATTATAAAAGCTGAGGTCTTACTTGGAATTTCAAAACCCAAGACACAAAAGAACAATACTGGAAGAAAAAGTTGTATTCGCCTGTTTTTTGACAAATAGGATTTAAAATAAAGTGTCAGTGGCATCTTCACACATGTACAGATATGAGCTGTAATGCTGCTCTCTTCTGAGTAATCTCACTTCAAGTGCCCTACAGAGTGAGTACAACATGACGCTCACTGTGGAATCTGACATCAGCAGGAAACTTCAACATGAGATTAATTTGATACGCCTGGAATTCACAGATCTTAATTAACAAATATTACTTTCTTTTCCCCCCTCTAGTTTGCATTTTTGCTGAAAAATTGAAGACGTGACATAATTGCAAGCTCTCCCAATTAACGCAGGGATTTTATGAATATGCAAAATCCTAGAGGGTCTTGTATCGGTTTACGATCATGTGTGTGCACATATCTGTTGACAGCATGAAGAGGTGTATCCCTGCTTTACAAAAACCCAAACCAAAGCTCTGAGAAAAAAAAAAAAGATCAGAGTGTGATCCACCATCACCCATGAAAAAAGAAAATATTTACCAAACAATGGACAGCATACACACCTACAACAGAAACAAAAATGTAGTTATACTGGTTTAGGTCAATGACAGAATTAAACTGAGTGACTCCTCCCATTCATAGCGAACACAAACACTCCCACACATATTCAGATCCATCTGTCTGCAATACAAAAATAGCATTTGCTGATTAAAATGGAGAAATCAAATGTTGGTATTAAGGGAGAACAAGTGTGAAAGAGAGAGAAAGAAAGAGAAACAACTCAAGAGTTCAGGTTTCCAGGCAACGCCTCCCTCTGCAATGCAGATGGTGAAACTAGATCTCTGGCTGCATGTCACAATGTTCACTCTTACTGAACCACAAATACAAACACACACACACATGCTTCTATTTAGCATTTCTATCATAAATATGGCAAATATAAGTTTACCTGGGTTTACTGTGCGAGTCCTTGGAGCTGAACCATCCTTTATGTTTGACTTCTACAAGTGGTTGAGCATGTTCTGCTTCCTCTTTGTTTGCGATTGGTCCTTTCCCAGCCGAATCACCTTTCCCATGTGAGAACAGGCCCCTCCTTTTCTTGCTCTGAGTCTCTGTCTCTCCAGCAGGTATCACTGTTTTCATCTCCACCTCACCTGTAACTCTTCCAGCTTGCTCTAATGCTGCTACAATGGCGGCTTTTTCTTCCTCTCCAGGTTTATCAAAGGACCAGCGACGGCCATCCACAGGGCCGCCGTTCTGCTTTTCTTCTTCACGGTGAGAGAGGTTCTGTAGGGAGAGGGAGAGAGAGGAGCCCTTCTGAAGCACCCCGAGGGCTGGGAGCAGGGGCTCGGGCCTTGGCTTTGACTCGGACTTGGGTAGCTGTGTCTCTTGGGATTTCGGTTGAGTTGAGTCGGTTTTCTGGGGCTTAGCTGGCAGCGTGGTTGCCTGTGGTTGACCTGACTTTTGAGTTATTGGTTTGGTTGACTCTGGCTGAGGTTGCTGTGATATGAGTGATGGTGGGTGGTGAGTGAGAGGAGATGTTTCCACCGGATTCCCGTTCACACACACTGAAGGAAGCAGAATAGGGGTGTCGTACTCTGACGTCAGAGAATGAGGCACTGGTAAGCTGATGTCGTACATCACATGTCTGACAGGAGACACCTGTGGTGAGGGAGCCACTGTGTGTTCTGAAAGAGAAAGAGCGTTACTGGTTTCTTACATTTGTGATGTAATAAAAGAAACAACAGATATTTTCTTTCATATTTTCACATTTATCTGAGTGAAACAAATTATCGTAAAAGAAAAAATGTAGTGTGGGGACTTAATTCTGTGCATCAGTTGTTGATTGGATGGAGGCAGATCTGAATTCGAACTTGTAAGAATGGGCGGAGTTTAAGTAGACTAAATGACTGGAGAGTCCAGCATATGTCACCAGAGAGAAGTATGTAGTTTTACCGAAAGGTCGAGTTATAACATTTTGATGAAAAATTAAGCAAAAAATAATAATAATAATCTAAACTGAAAGGTGAATTTCCCTTTCATGCGGAATTTTCTAGGTTCAATACAATTTAAGCTCAGTCAGTGGCACTTGAGCCATAATATTGAATCTTCACTGTAACCTTGATTTTATTTTTGTATTTTTTTTTTAAAGAAAATGAGGGGTCAGTCTAAATTTGTTTTTAATTTATTTCTTGAACTTTAAATCATGTTAATGTGTTCTAGCAAACCCCAAAAATAAAATTATGAACTTGGATAAGCATATTATGGGCACTTTAATATGTGTATTATTTGATGTAAATTAGCTATTTTTTTCTAACATAAGTTTTTTTTTATGGCTCAACTTCTAAAACAGAAAGTATTTTAATATTTATAGATTTACCCCATTCACTTGTAAAAACAAGTGAGCTTGGTTTAACCCAGATTTGAGCTCTTTGGTTTGTTTTTAAAGAAAAGCAGTGGAAATACATTTTTATATCAATTGAGTTTAACTTGTATTGAACATAGAACATACAATAAAAAAAAACAAGACAAATGTTGTTGTGCATACCTGGACTGTTGTCTGCAGTGAGGTTGCTGCTGTTACTCGGAGAGTTGGACAGATCTGAGACCACCACGCTGATACCTGCCGTCGGGCTGAGGCTGCCACCCCGCGAAGAAGACTCGCTGCTCTCGGAGCCCAGTGACGTGCTTGAACGCGTGTCTGAAGACTTCCTCAACCTCCCACGCAGGAAAAAACTTCTCATCTTACTCCTGCGGGCCTCCCCACCTTCATCATCCTCGTAGTCTTCCTCACCACCCCCATCGCTTGGCAGCCGCCCCCGCATGTGTTCCAGTGTTCCGTATCCTCCAGGGACAATAGCGGAAGAGGAATCTTCTTCACTACGGCGCTTCTTAGCTCTCATGCGTTCTCTGAGCTTGTCAAAAGCAGAACGAGGTTTGTCCTTCATTGAAAGGTCGTACATGCTGGCCGTCAGGTTGTGCCGAGTGAACTGCACGGTCAGCTGAAGCTCCCCTCGTTCTTTCTCCTTTTTGCCAGTTTTAGAATGCAGCCGGTACCACCTATGAACAATAATGAGTAAAGAAAACTGTTAAATGGCTTCCCAAATGAAAGTAAGCAAAACTATATCTTATAACTCTTTATAGTAAACAAGAGCAATACAATAAGGGGGATCAGCACAAAGCATCAAAGTATCAACCATCAAGAAAAGCACAACAGTTTATACATTTCCAAATAGCCTTCTGCTAAGCTAGATGTCATTTCAGCTATGAATACCGACCTTGGCTTTTTTTTTTTTTACTGTATTAGTATTTAATTTGTACATTGTAAAACCGTTCCCATTCAGAAATTAGCAGTTCTGTATACTGCAATGTTACAGTATATTACATATATTTCTTAAATATTTACATGTATGTGTGTGTATTTATATATACATGTATACACAGTACACACACTATTATGTAAACACAAACTTTTATTTTAGATACGATTAATCAATTTGACAGCCCTATTTTTAATATAGTTCAACTTGAAACCAAAGCTAAACTGAGGAAGACGCATATCTTGATTAAAGTATGGATCCTGACAACAATCCTCAAAAAACATCATAAGGTTTGGTTCAAAGGAGAGCCTCAGGGTATCTACACCAAAATTATATTAACATTGGCTCCATTTTTTTATAATTCATTTTTGTAGCAATGCACAATGCACAAATGCAGATATTGGAATTTTGTTTATTTATGATATTGGATATATATATCCACTCGTATTAGTCGGAAAACACAAACATTGATAGATTTGGTATTTACGAATAAACCTGAACGTATAACAAAAATGTATAATTTAGTTTGTGGTTTGTCTGATCATAATATGGTATTAATTGCTAGAAAACAAAAAAAAAACGATTAGTAAGGTATCATAATCATGACGATGGATTAGTCAAATTTGAGATTCCTCGTAAAGACCAGGCTGAATTTGAGAAGGAATTAATGGCAATAAGTTGGAATGAAGTTTTACAACATAATCATGTAAATAAATGTTGTGATGAATTTATGATTCATATCAGTCGTATTGTAGATAAATTTATTAAATGTCGGAAGAAATCATATAGAAAAATACAGCTTCCTTGGATAAATGATACGATGTCAATTAATGAAACAAAGAGATTATGCCTTAAAGACTTTTCTTAAAACTAGACATGAAATAGACTTGCAGCTGTTTAAAGGATTAAGAAATCGAGTAATTAAGGAATTTCGTACTTCAAAATCAAATTATTACATTCACATATTATCTGAAGCTAAGGGAAATTGTAATATAATATGGAAACAAATTAACAGTTTAATAAAACCAAAAAGTAAAGTTCAGGATAAATATATTCTTAAAGTTGGAGATGAACTTGTTCATGACTCAAAAAGAATTGCAAATATACTTAATGATTTTTTTATTCAATCAGTAAAATATCTTGCATCTAATTTTTCAAACGTTGAAGTTGAGGGGCAGTACTTAGTGGATGAAGATGCCAATCAATTTGAGAATATAGAGGATGATGTTAAATTATTTGAAATTCAGGAAGTGGATCAATCTGTAATTATGAGAATTATTAATGAATTGAATACTACATATTCTAAAGATACATATAATCTTGACACTGCCTTTTTTTTAAAAAAATGGAAGTGTTTTAGTTAAGCCCCTTACCCATCTTATTAATCTTTCTATCAGAACTGGGCAATTCCCTGATAGTTGGAAAAAAAAGCATTGGTAAAGCCGATTTTCAAATCTGGGAATTCAGATGATATAATTAACTATAGACCAATTAGTCTTCTCCCGGTTCTCTCTAAAGTGCTGGAGAAGGTTGTATCAGAACAATTTTTGCAGCACTTAGAGACTAATAATCTTTTACACCCTTTACAATTTGGTTTTAGACATAACCATTCTACAGAAACTGCTACTTGTTTATTATTAGAAAATATTAAGCGGTCACTCGATAAAGGATTTAAAGTTGGTGCAGTATTCCTGGATCTGAAAAAGGCATTTGATACCGTAAATCATAATATTTTAATGTCAAAAATAACAAAGTATAATATATCAAAACAATCTCTGTTATGGTTTGATTCGTATTTTAAAAAATCGTGAACAAAGTGTTGTCATTGATCATTTTAAGTCAGTTCCTCATAATATTGATATAGGAATTCCTCAGGGAACAATTTTGGGTCCGATTCTTTTTAGCATTTATATTAATGATCTTCCAGAAGTGTGTCCTGATGCGATTCTTCAAATGTATGCTGATGACACGGTTTGTCTACGTATCTGGTAGGAACTGTATGGAAATTGAAAAAAAGTCGACAAGAAATTTTGAGAAAGTGTCAGCTTGGCTTGATGCCTCTTTTTTTAACTTTAAATGCTAAAAAGACAAAGTCCATATGCTTTTCAATTCGAAAATGACCTGTAACAGAATCATTAAACATTAGAATTAAAGATGAGATTATAGAACAAGTATCAGAAGAAAAATATCTTGGTATGATTTTAGATTCTCAGTTAAATTTTAAAAGTCATGTTAAAAAGTTGCGTAAAACGATTAAAGCAAATCTTACCAGCTTTAGAATAATAAGAAATTGTTTAACATATGATCATGCTTTTTTGTTTTTAAATTAAATGATATTATCACACATGGCATATGGATTAGCCATTTGGTCTCAGACAAATCAATCTATAATTAATCAGGTTAAATGTCTTTACAATAGAGCTTTGAAAATTTTAGATAGAAAGCAAATAAGATACCATCATTGTCAGATCCTAAGTAAATACAAGATTTTGAGCTTTGCTCACTTTGTCTTTTTTCATTATGTAAAGTTTGTGTTTAAATGGTCTTGCCCCATGCCCTTCTGCAATTTTTCGAGAGATTGCAGGGGAGCAGCAGATCCACCAGAGCAGCTTCTGGTGGAAATTGTAAGGTTTTATTTTGTAAAACATAATTTGCTCAGACTGTTCTCTCAGTGAAAGGTGTAAAGTTTTGGAATTCATTGCCTGACTATTTAAAATCTACTGTAAATTTTTTTTTTTTAAGAAGGCCACAAAATCTTGGTTGATACATCAACAAACCTGTAGTCATGTTTAGTGTATTTATATTATACATTTGTGCATTACTTGTTTATTGTAATTGTAATTTATAAAAGCCCTCCTAGGGACAAGTGTTGCAAATTAGTTTCGGCTACAAGCACTATGGTACATGCATGGGATGATTGTTTTTTACATTTTCATCTATGTTTATTGTATCTGTCCCTAACAAATAAAATATTAAATAAATAAATATTAGGGCAAGTAATTTAACGCATTAATTAATTATGGTTAAAATTATTAACGCATTTAACGCACTTACCCCGCCCCAGACCTATGTGGGTCATCTGATATTTCACACAGCTGATTGATGACAAATATGAGGCAGCTAGGGCAACAACTCACTGCGTGATGGAGCCCAGAGAACATAGTTAGAACGTCCCTAGAATTCAAGATATGGGACAAAAATGCCCGTTTGAGTTTTTGTCTCATATTTACATCATATAGTTAAGCAATATCACACGAGCAATAGGCTAAGCGCAATATCACAAGAGTGCAAATGTGATAGGCCTTCTGATCTTATAGGCTACAACAGTTCAGTAAGAAAGAAGTTAATATTGTGTTATTTTAGACAAAATGTTTTCTGTTTTGCTCAATTTTGCCAATGAAAATATAAAGACAAAGCAGAATTGTTCGTCTCCGAGCAACACCCAGCGGCATTTCATTTCTTAATGCACGTTTTGAATGAATTGGGTGAACCCAAGGGTGTAGTTTTGGTTTGAACATTGGGGGGGGTTGAAGTGTGAACTGTTTTAGTAGAGTCCTGGGTTCCTGCTAGCACTTATAATGTTTTTTATTTTTTGTTTGTTGCTTTTAGATTTCTGTGAAAAATTTGTGTGACTGTCTGACTTTTGTTATTATCTACAAAATTTGGTGACAATACAGTTACAAATCGTGTTTTATATTATTTAGGCACTTATAAGTTATAGTTTGACAGAATGTTCTAATTCAGCATTAAATATTTTTAATTTAAATAATTAAATCGCTTGCTAGTTTTGATTATTGGGGGGGGTTATATCCTGGCTGAACCATTTGGCGCGTTCAACCATTGGCCATAGGTGTGTTGGATTTGAAGCGGCGCTGCACAGACTGATCGGTGTATGACATCAAAATACCACGAGAGCATTTTGAAAGCATAAGGAACCGTCTGCTCCGGTCTATTGCTCTTGCGGTACTTTGATGTCACACACCGATCTGTCTGATGGTGATGATCTGCTTCAAGTCGAACAAGCCTAATGATTCAGTGGACCATTCATAAAGAACCATTTAGTTCACTCCTGAATGAATCAGCCATTTAATCAAATGAATGAATAAATTACTCGATGAATTAATCATTAAGACAATTACCACCACCTACTAGCAGTTTTAGTTTATTATTTAGAGTATCATTTCATTAAAGAAATATTTCATATTTCCATAGTAATTATAATAAAATTAATAAAATTAATTATTAAAGGTAAAGTTCACCCACCCAAAAATGACAATTGTGTCATCATTTACTCACCCTCATGGTCGAAAAGAGTATATGTAATAAATTTTATCAAACAAAATATTTCTTGCTGAAGCTACTTTTTGTAATGTCTATTTGATGTTTTAAACAACATTTAACCCGTTAAATGATCTTTTGGGAGTAATTTTTCAGCCAAATTTGATGTGCGATTAATTATATTAATTAATCGAAACATCATGTAATTAATTCGATTAAAAATTTGATTAATCACTTACCAGCCCTAATATATATATAGATTTCTTAAATACAATACATAGGCCTACATGTATATGGGTGTATTTGAAAGCTGTGTGGACGAGGCTGTGCACAAGATGGAAAAATTGAAAAATGAAGCTGAAAATATCTAGTGGAAGATAAGAATGTTACGTTTTTAATGATAATTGATTTCAATGTTTTGGCAAATGGCCATAGCGAACTGCCATCACCCCATCCCACCCCTCCCCCGATGCCATCATCAATCGCGATGTTTCACTGTAGTCTGTAGACATCGTCTGATGCCAATTTGGTAGACATCGCCCAACCCTAAGTCAGTCTACTGAAGACTGAAGAATAGATTTATTGATCTGACGCTGCTAGGGTTTGCCAAGTGCCCTCTCCTCTACATTCACATCCACACATACAGTTCTCATTTTCTAACAAGTAAAAATACACAAACTTTATGTTTGAACTTAGATCACAATGCAAATGGGCTTACTGCTAAATTAAATGGAGGATTTCCTGATACTCAGTTTTTTTTTTTATTATTATTTTTATGTAAACAAACAAATTCACACACACCTCACAACATTCGACAAAAGCAGAGCTGGGACCCCCAAGATATGTCAGCTTTCTTAATCACATTTGGCTTTTCTAACACTTCAACCCGACAGTGTGGCACTGCACCACACACACACACACACACACACACTAGTAGTAGTATAATTTTCTTATCGTTACAAACTTGGCTGTTTAAACAGCCCTTTGCCAACACATTAAATGAAAACAATTAACCAATTAACAGATGAACAGGCGGATCCACCCACACATAAATGTCCATTAATTATTCACATTTACTAATAAATACATTTGGCATTATTCCAGTGCTTTATGTTGCCATGGTAGCATCACATTCAAGTGTCAATGGGATGTGTTTTGCATATATATTTTATAGGGCTGTGTATCACCAGCAAAGTCACAATACGATACGTATCACGATACAGAGGCCACGGTACTATTCGTATCACGATACATGACTTCACTGATTTCACATCGTTTCGCTTGGCGGTGTGCATGACATTTTTTGTAACTTTCTGTGCAGCTCCGCTTCTGAAAATGCACGATTTCAAAGCGACTCTAGCCGAACATGCACTTCTGTGCCAGCATTTGTGTGAAACAAGCTGTTTGGTGTTAAGTGCAGTCACACACACAGATCACGCTGCGGCCGATCTCAGACATTCAGGAACAAACTTTTTAGCTCTGCCCTGCAGTTTTATCAACTAAATAGCTTAAGCACTCATTAGCTACGTTATCTTTCTCAATAAGGAGCTGGTAGCATCATTGTTTCTAGAGGAATTAAAGCCATAGTTTTACTGTTAATAGAGAAACGTGGCAAAACGGTGGTAATTCATACATACACAGCCTCTCTCTCTCTCTCTCTCTCTGTCGTAAATGAACAGTTGATGAATCACACTTTTCTGAGAATAGACTTGAAGTGAAGATAGTTAAACTGCAAGCTAAGCGGTGTTTTCAGAAAGCAAGCACGTTTATCCAGTGGAGAGAGACAGAGGTTGACAAAGATAAGTAGCACGTTAAGCAGATATTTCTGTATTGCGCAAGTGTAAAGCTCTGTTTTGGGGATTACGTCTCTTTATATCAGGCAACCCCGTTGTGTTCCTCTGCGGCCAGATTATTAACAGATGCTCTATTCATTCTTTTTTAGAAACCTCGCAATTTTCTACTAAAAAATTTTAAATATTAAAATTAAGCGCGGTCCACTGCTGCCCACGTGCCACAGTATCGATACAGGGCCAGCTGTATCGATACTCGTATCGTCAAATCTCTGTGACGATACATCGTCGTATCGATATTTTGAACACAGCACTAATATTTTATATTATGTATTGCAATTAGTAAAGGTAATACATGAACGTCTAACATTAAAATAGTTCCTCCTGTTAAAGTTTAATATGCAGAGTTGCAGACACAAGTATAGGTTTGATGAACAGTTATTACTTCAGTTTTAACTTCATTTCCATTCAATTACTTCCACAAAATTAGTCAAATAAACAAAAATACAAAAATTGAATTAAAAAACAAACAATATTTCACATGCACACAGTCTCATTGGAGTATGGTTTAAAATGGGGGTAATTTTTGTGTTCTGATTCCAAAGCAGATTAAAAAGCAATCAGTGCATCTGGGAAACACATATATTCACACATACACAAACAGAAAAATATATAAGCCTTGCAAAGTATCTAAGATCACCAGCATCATCACAAACTCTAACAGGAGGAAATCAAACATTCTCTATCCAGGACGTAGCCTATATCTACAGCCCTCTCCGATACTCTCACCCTAAACACAGAGCAAAGCCACTTCATCCAAAAATGAACGCTCTTGTCGATTATAAATGTGCAAGCATAATTAAGTACCTTCACTCCTTATTTTTTAATGTCTAATCACTGTTGGTGTCTTCTCATTATGCCTTTTATAGTCTTTAAAAGCATATATTTTCTCTATAATTTTTTTAAATTCATGTATAGTTCCATTGACCAACCACTAATTTATTTGCAACAGATGAATACTATTATGCCCACTAGGGATGTAACGTATTGTAACGTTTATTATTATTTATTAGCTCTAAAAAGGGGAATATTTATGACGAATTATAACTGGTTATGATTCATAATAAATATTTAGATTATATCTTCGAATTAACTGTAGCAGAATCAATATTACAATTATTTGATCTGTCCGTCCACAGAGCAGACAATATAATCATTTATCAATTCAAGGAATATTTATTTTCTGGCCACGGAACAATAAACTGTCCTTCTTTGTGCAGTGCTAGCAGTAATTTAGCAAAATTTAGCAAGGGTTCACACATTCATTGAATTCGAATTGTGAGCAACAAACAGAGACAATCCGTTGTGATTATAAGGGATTTAATAAATGAAACTATGTCTAACATATAACTAAGCAAAACACATATACTGTATATACAGAATGAAACAAAGTAAGGAAAGAGAGAGAATAGAAAAAGAATGGCATTATTTCACATCACTTAACCACAACCTTGAAAATCATCAAAGAATCCAATAATCACCTTAAAAGGGTCTGAACCTTAAACACGCATCTGAATAATTTTAAGCGGTTACTTGCATTGGTTTTTCGATCGCTGAAGAAGAGTCCGGATGCGGTAGATAACGGAGGTCTTTTGATGAGTTCGTAAGGAGTCAGCTGGAAGTTTTTACTTCTGGTTCTTCTGAAGAAGAAGTCCACAGCGACTAACGTTATTTGAAAGTAAAAACTGCCGGAAAATAAAACTCAAAAGGAAGGTCTTGAGAGTCCTGAAATGTGTTGTCTCAAACGAAGAAGAAGTTTTTTTTGAGCAAAGTTTATTCCGGGCTAATCTCTTTTGAGAGTTCCTATTCTGTGTGTACTAGCCAATGAGAGGCATGGATTTTGAGCGGGAGAATCTTTCTTTGTCTTTTGTTTTATGGCTCATTTGCATGCTTTTTGGCCGGTCTGGAACATCCGTAGTTTTTACCCAAAATATCGTGCGAGTCATATGTTGCGTTTCACAATCACATACTGTACGTCCTTGTCCGAGGAATGAAAAACAGGTAACATTGATACCAATAAACAACCATTTGGAATAGATTAAACCAAATATACATACATACACCTGAATATCAGTGTTTTATCTGCTTTCCCTAATACAAATCACGAGTGGTAACTCAGCTAATCTAATAGGGTAACGTACACACAACACATGCATATACCATATACAATTATAACTGATTAATTATAGACTAAAATAAAGAAATGTCTTTATGTGAGTGTGTGTGTTAGTTTGGGTGTGTGTGTGCGTTAGTTTGCTTGGCCTGGATGGCCCATCGAGGTAATTTACAGCTCCTTTACACAGTGTTTGAAATCAGATTGGGGATGCTCGTGGGGGCTGGTTCTAATCTTTTTGACGGCGAAGAAACATTTGGCAATTTACAACCCCTATACACGTAACATCTCTGACCAGAACTGTAATATATATGCAAATGTCAAAAGGCTAAAAAGGTCTCTTAAGCCATAAACACCCCAAAGATCATGCATGATCCTACGCAGACGCTCCGTATGCAATTTATCATCACGATTATAGTGACCAAAATTATCATGGTTATCGGTATTATCACAGTATTGTTAAAATGTTCTGGAAATGTTCAAAAAGTACTGACACACGAATCATTTCACAAAGTTTTACATTTAAAATAAACAAACAACAACTAAAATTAGTTTTTGTTTGCATAACTAAAACAACAACATTGCCAATGATGTCCGGATTTTAAACGACAACATGACTGACAAAAGTTTATCTAATAGCATGTTCAATCTCTAAGGTGGGATAAAAACAAGAAGAAGACGAGTTTGTTCAAATTAAGCTTTGAAAAAAGTTTCAAAATGTAAACCTCAATTTCAGCTTTAAATACAGAAAAGTGTAATGTCAAATGATAATTGATTAATAATGATTATATGTATTAAGCAAATAAGCTTCTCATCTTTTCATCAACCGGTCCAAATTACGCAGGCATGCCAATTCGGTCTAACATTTTTTTTTGGGCCGAAAACAGACAAAACTGCAAACAATAAAAACTGCAAGCAAAAAATGCAAAAGCACAAACATACCAGCAAGCACGGCAACAAACAAAAAAAAACAAAAACGGCAAAAGCAAGCAGCAACCCACACAGGTTGGATGTAAGTGTAACTCTCTGTAAATCCACTCTCTGTAGTGTTTGGAACAGTAGAATTGGAGCTGTTTCCCATAACCTCCAAGGACAAAGCAGCATTGCACTTAAAACACTACTTTATTACGTATTACACTCTTAAAAATAAAGGTGCTTCAAAAGGTTCTTCAAGCGATGCCATAGAAGAACCATTTTGGTTCCACAAAGAACCATTCAGTCAAAGGTTCTTTAAAGAACCATCACTTTCTTAACCTTTTTGTAATCTTAAGAACCTTCTTTCACCACAAAGAACTTTTGTGAAACAGAAAGCTTCTTCAGAAGTTAAAGGTGCCTTCTGAACCATTTAGACAAAAGGTTCTCTATTGCATCATGAACACCTTTATTTTTAAGAGTGTATGGAGCGAAGACAAAACCAAAATGCCATCAAATATTTTCTCAAGACAGTCAGAATCTTCAGAGGTACATTCATATAATTAATTCATCCATATTATTTCATTGTATAATTCCTTAGCGCCTCTTTAAAAGCCTCCTAGGGATTTTCCTCCCCTGTTTCACACAAACTAAACCACTTTGCTGCTGGGGTGCTCACGGTGATAAAACTGTGTGTTAATGCTCAGGGCTCTAGGACTCTCTTCGTCTTCCACACTGTCGCGGGTCTTTTGCGACTAGCTTTCTCAGTTGGTCACACCAGCACATGATTTGGTCGCAATATTTTTATTTTTAGGGATTAATCAATGCATGCTGATAAACTTTTATCATAGTTTATAGTTATATGAAAACGAAAGTGATTAACATTCAACCCCTTCTTTTTCATCAGTATTATTTGTGATTTATATTTTAAAGGGAGTTTCTCTTTAGCTATTTATAAGCCAGGGTTTGGGTGCTTTCACTTTCGAATTCGCGATCTTAGTATCATTTTTTACAAGAAAAGATAATTGTCTGATTTGCTTACATACATCTACACACCTTTCACTTTTTAAGACTAAAACAAAAGATGGATTCATTGTTATTCTTAATTAAAAAGCATAACAACAATAAAACAGTAAGATACAATGACAAACTAGCTTACAAAACGTTTATTAACAAAAACGAATAAGACGAGGCATGGCATAACCGCATGCTATATTATATGCCGACTAATAAATTACAGAACATTTAGCAAACACTGAGGAATCAAATAAATAAAAAAGAGAGTTTCCACAGCATAACGTGGGGTTAACAGCAAAGATAACAAGCTCTTCAAAATGAAAACAAAAAGAAAAGTAAAACTAAACTTGCTGTCGGTGACAGTGCTTGCATGTTTTTTCCCCACAAGAATACCAACATGTTCACCTTTGGTTTAAGAAGCGGTCTTTTACTTTACTTTAGCATGAAAACCAATATTCGCGTCATTTTTGATACGCGCTCCTACTGATGCGGCGAGTATAAACCAGGCTCTACATTCTATAAGCGCTGCGCAGTTCAAACGAGTCGCGCGGTTTCGTTATGCTTTCAGTTTAGTTTGCCGTTTGATGTTTCTCATATGCAACAATGTTAAACAATGCGGTGTTCGCGCCAGTGCGACCGCACAAAAAATTGTGTCGCAAAACCGCAGAAAAATTAAACCAAGTGCAGCATCTGGTGCGCACTCTGTTTGGAGGCCCGTGCTGGACAGTATTTATTTATCCTGAGTTGTTCAAATCGTGGTAATCGAATACGGTTATTGTGATAATTAAAATATGAAACGGTATTACTAACCGTGGGGTATTTTATCACGATTTATCATCAAACCGGTAATCGTTACATCCCTAACTGTGATACCTATTGGTCTTTATAGTTCTTTTGCACTTTAATCTGTGTAAAACTTTTAACTTTATAAATGTTTCAGTCTTGCTTTATATTTGCATTTAAATGTTCAGTATTTTTGTATCAGAAAAAGTTTAACCTGTTATACTGTATTATGATCAGCACTTATTTTAAACTAATTTCAATATCGGTGATAATCCCGTGAAAAGTCGTAGCAATTAATCGCAACTTGAAAATTTGATACCGGCATATCCCTAACCATAATAGAGTATACGTTTATCATTTGTTCATATTTACACAAGCAAGCGAATTTTAAACAATTCCAGAAGAGAGAAAAGGCGAACGGGAACTTGATTCGTTACTCGCTCACACAGCCGCACAGACATGGGACACGCACACACGTTTCAGACGGTGCGAGAACACCGAACTGAATCCTCTGAACAGACACATACACATAAAATTATGACAAAATACCCATCTCGACAATCTTTCAGGTAAACGCAGTCTCAAGTGAATGAAAACGGCTGAGAAAGAAATCGGATGTGATGTATATAATTATATCGGATCCGTGCATCAGGTCATAAAGGGACAGCGGCCTATAAATACTTGCTGCTGGGTCGTTAAGATCTGCAAACACAAAAGAGCTGTATAAAAATCTATATTTAATTTACAGTGAACACTATGCAGTGTTATTTTCCCTAGTTATTACATTTCTGTATTTGAATACTACCAACCTTATTTTATTTGTAACATATTCAGTTGTATTTATCTATGCTTGTAATTTGTGTATTTGTTCTTATTTTTACTGGCTGTTCTCTTGTCTCTTAAATCATGGTTAAACTTTCTTTGTTGATCTAGTAGTATTTGCTGTGGTATCAAATAAGTACTTTGCTTTAAGTAATAAATGGTAAGCAAGTTAAATTGAATTTTTTTTTCTTTCTTGCTGATCCGAAAAATGATCCGATCCGTGGGTCAAAACCGTAATGTGATCCGAACCGTGAGATTTGTGATCCATTGAACCACTGCAACTGCACAACATGGTTTATTTTGGCCCGTTTCTGTCTCTAAATAACCGAGGGGTTGTTTTTTTCCCTCATTAAAAGTGTTTAGTTCATACGGCCAAAAATTAAATTATGTCATTACGTACTCACCCTCATGTCGTTTTCAAACCCGTAAGACCTTCGTTCAACACAAATTAATATATTTTTGATGAAACTGAGAGGCTTTCTGACCCGGCATAGACAAGAGCACACAACTGAATGTTCCCAAGTCCAGAACCTTAGCAAGGGATATCGTTTAAAAATATCCTTCGTGACATCAGTTGTTCAAACCGTATCATACGAAGCTACTAGAATAACTTTGCACAAAAAAAAAAAAAAAAAAGACTTTATTCAACAATTCGTCCTCCTCCGCATCACCTGGTGCCATTTTGGAGAATATCCGCTAGACGTAAACAGCGTATGCGGTTCTGTGTCAGCTGCGTCACACGGATATGTTTTCATTCATATCAAAGCGCAAACAACATAGGAAACAGATCCGTCTTGATGCAGCTGACACAGAACAGCATACTTGTTTACGTCCAGCTGATCTCTCCAACATGGCACCAGGGTGATGTCTTTTGTGCACAAACAGTATTCTCGTAGCTTCGTATGATTACGGTTGAACCCCTGATGTCACATGGATTATTTTACAGATCTCCTTGCTACGTCTCTGGACTTGGGAACATTTCACTTGCGTTGCTGTCTATGCCGGGTCAGACAGCTCTAAGATTCCATCAAAAATATCTTAATTTGTGTTCCAATGATGAACGAAGGTCTTACGGGTTTGAAACGACATGAGGGTGAGTAATTAATGACAGAATTTTAATTTTTGGGTGAACTAACCCTTTAAGCTCCATATTCCCACTATATCACTACATGAGTCATAAAAGTCAGATGTATCAAATATTATACTAAAAAAATTACAATAAAAAAATTGTCTAGGCTAAATGTTCAATGAACTCAAACTTTTAGTTATGTACAATGGTGTGCTCAAACAATGCCTGGTCCACTGAGAAATAGAAAAGCAACATGAACCTATTAAAATAAAAATTTGTAAGTGAATATTTTGTCTAACTTTACTCAAAGAGCTATGCGTGAAGAACTTAACGTGGTGGTTGAAGCACAAAATGTGACTTTCTGTGTCTTTGAACAGCTTAAGATTCAAAAGCAATTAGTCAGCAAGTCAAATGATAACTTTTTGTTTTCACCGTTTGTTTTCTTTGTAGCATCTTTTATGATAACCACGCCAAACCAACGAGCCCAAAACACCCACTAGTTCCAGTATCAATCTAAATAACCTAGATTCAGCACTACAATCATTTCATGTGAGGTGAGCAGCAGACTCCTGCCCAGAGTGGTTAAATGTGGGCTGTAAAGAACTGGCACTTTCACAGTGTGGTCCTTTCAAAAAATGCAGTAAATAGATGGAAACACACATTTCGTGCCAGGTATAGAAAAATCTGACAGTTTCCCATCTGACTATATGCTTTAATCATGAAGTGCAGAGTCAAGAGTGATCTAATCATTATGTCTTACTATGGTAATTTACCAACCCACACACTAACTACATGATTCATCCATCTACACGATTCACCACACCTACACAAACAAGGGGAGATACCAACACGCACTCTGGAAATCACCAGGTACCAAGAAGTGAGTAACATAAGTAAGCAACATATTCAGCAAATATTCAATCTGTCAATCTTCAGTGTATTTAGTAAATTGAGAGTAGAGGTCTGCTACATACCTGTGATTGACAGAACGCAGTTCTGAAAAAAATCAGTTTTGAGCCAGGCTAAAGTGTTTTTCCATGTATAACATTGAGTTTATGTCAAATGGGGATTATAATTAATAAAAAGCATGAAATAATAAATATTTAGCTTAAAAATGTAACTTAATTTCTTTTTGTATTTACACACACAGCATCTTTGAGTCAAAGCCTGTGAGAACGTGCATCAGGGACCAGCATTACTCTAAATATACACTAGATATTTACAGAAGTCTCTGACCAGGAGTAATGGTTGGAATAAAAAGCTGCATCAATAAGCTCATTTAACCTGATTAACTTCGGTCCTTTAGACATATACAGTATGACCATGTGGACATTTACACTTGTTTACATTTTACTTTGTTTGCAGCTCTTGAACACAAACCCAACCTAAACAACTCGCCTCTGTGTGCATCAGTTCGTGTTGTGTATGTCAATCAAATCAACCATAATAATAAATGCCATTTTTGTTTTTTTTGTATGTGTGTGTCACTATTTACTTATTTATACTTATTCATTTCAAAACAGGTACTGTTATTATATAAAAAAATACCTATTATGTTATGCATGATCAAGCAGTATTGTATTTTAATAGAAACATAAGAATTAATACAGAGTTCTGGCATGAAACTCTAACACTCTAGAGACGGCAAGCACGTCCGCTAGAAGTCAGAATCAACGTCCAGAAACCCCTCTGAACAAACATTACAACAATGGCACAGCTGATTGGTTCTCTTCTGTATCAGTAGCCAATGAGCTCGCTGCTCAACATTCAAATATATGACTAGTGATTGCCGTAGCAGTTGCAGCTTGCTTCAGAAACCCTTCACCTTCCCCAGCTCCACCTGTACAGATCGGCTACGAGGTGATTCATGTATGCTAAATGGGGGTTATTCATATGTGTTATATATGCAGCAGCAGTATTTCTTACATGCTTACATCAGCATGTTGTGGATGTATTGGCAGTAGCAAGTCTCGGTACTTGCTCTGCCGCCTCAGCAGCAGCAGCGTAGCAGATCCGTTCCGCCAAGACCAAAATACATTAACATTGTCATGTACATTACCATGCCAAACCCTCAGAGAGTTGTCATGACGAAACTAACGGTATAAATAAGAATAAATAAGTTAGAACCAAGAATAAACTGAAATTCACAGCATTTCAAAACAACTTCTGCTTATTTATTTGAAAGCTGCTATTGGATCATTGAGGGTAAACATCGTATTAAGCGATTATGCATTACCTTACAGAGAGAGATGCTTCAATGGCCATAGTATATGTTGCCGAACAGGTGCACAAAGCAATATTTAAATATTACGGTGGCCGAGAGAGCTCAACGCGCTGCAAATTAAGAAAACACATGCAAATATAAAAAGCACCAGCAAATAAAAAAAAACATCTTCATCCGTTTGTACACACACGCGCTGGCAAAATCCTCACAGCACAGGCAAATGAAGAGAAAACGAAACACGCTGCAAATCTCACAAACACAGCAAATGAAGAATGCGCTCAAATAGCACGGACACAAAACGGAAAGGTTTCATGGGGACCCAAAAAAGTGCGGACCCGGCGGGGTTGTTTGTTGGCATGGATTTTTTTGAGGTGCGGTAGTGATTCCTTTTTTTAAAAATTTTTTATTATTGAAGATATAACATTCACAGGGAATACAGTCATAGCAATAAATTACATAACCAGAATACAAAACAATAAATATATAAAGAATAATAAAAATGAAAGATAAACAGAACAAAAACAAATAAATAAAAAGTTAAACATCTTTTCTTTTTTAACTTTTTTTAAATAAATAAATCATAAATAAATAAAAATAAAAAATAACTTAAATGGAAAATTACACATAAAATGTCAACTTCAAAGAATACACAGGAGGTAACCCTTACATCAAAGTCAATATTTTTTTCCATCAACACAGTAGTTTTAACAGCTTTCTTATTAAATGATGAGCAGAGAGATTCATAAAATAATTTCAAATCAATACAAAAAAATCCTAAAATTGGGCATACAATTTGTGCAGTGGCTGTTGGTCAGTGGAGTTGTCGGTGAACTGAAAGGTGAGTTTTTTTGGTTTATTTTAACACCCTGATTGCATGATTCCTTTGTCTTTTAGATATTATTAGCCTAAATAATCTGACGAATTACACGAGTAACTGTGAAACGTTATATAAGATGGCTAACTTAATAAAATATTCTCAACTAAATATAATTTCAAGGTTAATGAAATCCGCAATGCTTCATTAATTGTTAAAACCAGGAAAAAATAAATTGCAGATTGACAGTAAGAATAATATTAAAATTATTATTTAATCAGGGCCTTTTAGTAGGCTAATGAAAGAAAAAACAATGGAATACAAATACAACGTGCAAACTTCAATCAACTTGTTTTTGTTTTGTTTGATGAAACCTGGTCATCACCCGCCGTTCTAGGAGCATTCTCTACGACAAAGCTTACATCTCACCCACATGAACTGCAAAATCTTAGCAAAGTCGGCCATTGGAATCCACAGAAAGGGCAATACATTTTGATCTGAAAAACAAAAACAAGTTGACTGAAGTTTGCACGTTGTATTTGTATTCCATTGTCCTTTCTTTCATTAGCCTACTAAAAGGCCCTGATTAAATAAAATTTTTAAATATTATTCTTACTGTCAATCTACAATTTATTTTGACCTGGTTTTAACAATTAATGAAGAATTGCGGATTTCATTAACCTTGAAATTATATATAGTTGAGAATATTTTATTAAGTTAGCCACCTTATATTACGTTTCACAGTTACTCGTGTAATTCATCAGATTATTTAGGCTAATAATATCTAAAAGACAAAGGAATCATGCAATCAGGGTGTTAAAATAAAAAAAAAAACTCACCTTTCAGTTCACCGACAACTCCACTGACCAATAGCCACTGCACAAATTGTATGCCCAATTTTAGGATTTTTTGTATTGATTTGAAATTATTTTCTGAATCTCTCTGCTCATCACTTAATAAGAAAGCTGTTAAAACTACTGTGTTGATGGAAAAATATTGACTTTGATGTAAGGGTTACCTCCTGAGTATTCTTTGAAGTTGACATTTTATGTATAATATTACATTTAAGTTATTTTTTATTTTAATTAATTTATGATTTATTTATTTTTAAAAAAGAAAAGATGTTTAACTTTTTATTTATTTGTTTTTGTTCTGTTTATATTTCATTTTTATTATTCTTTATATTTATTGTTTTGTATTCTGGTTGTGTATGTAATTTATTGCTATGACTGTATCCCCTGTGAATGTTATATCTTCAATAATAAAAATAAAAATAAAAAATAAGGAATCACTAGCAGAAACTAAAAAAAAGCCACTGCACAAAACAAATACCAGCCGGGTCCGTCACTTTTTTGGGTCCCATTGAAAAATTTTGGTTGTGGTTTGTGTTACTTGCAGCGCGTTTCTTCATTTGCATGTGCTGTGAGGATTTGCAGCGGGTGTGTTGTCAAACTGATGAAGATGTTTTCTTAATTTGCTGGTGTTTTTTTCAATTTGCATGTGTTTTCTTAAGTTGCAGCGCGTTGAGCTCTCTCGGCCACCATAGAAAAACGCTTTTGACCACAGTGTCAGACCGAATCCCAAAACACACTCGCTGCCAAAAAGCAGTAAGGGGCGTGTCTAGTAATGATAGGGAGAAGAGAGCACTCAGTGAGTGCACAGGACGGATAATAGTAGATCGACTACAGATAGCGAGAGATGGCAGATTTAAAATAAAAAAGGGAGGAAAATTTGGGAGGAACAAAGCATTAAAAAGAAGGGTTACAATCAGGCAAGAGGTAGGACCCGCGTAAATATCAGAGCAGCTTTCCAGCGGTTGAGAGAAACTCAAGGAGCGGGAGGTGGAATCAGATGCCTAGGTTGCTTTTGTGTCTTCTTGTTTCTTCTTTTGGTTGAATATGCTGCGGCCGGAAGGCATAGCAGAATCTGCCATCGTCACTGCCAGGGTTGTGTAAGGTAAAATGTGGGGCGGAGTTATCAAAAATAAGGGCGAGGTACTGTTTCCTTTCGGGTTATGGGAGTGTTTGTTTTGGTGCTTTGAAATATCAACATCGTTTGGCAGCAATCGCTTAGTGCACCTTTAAAAGGGATAGTTCACCCAAAAATGAAAAAATTGCTGATTTGGAGAAATTTAGCATTATATCACTTGCTCACAATGGATCCTCTGCAGTGAATGGGTGCCGTCAGAATTAGAGTCCAAACAGCTGATAGAACATCACAACAATCCACAAGTAATCCACACAACTCCAGTTCATCAATTAACATCTTGTGAAGCGAAAAGCTGCGTGTTTGTAAGAAATAAATTATATATTTCTCCAAATCTGTTCCGATGAAGAAACAAATTTCTCTCGCTTATCTTCAACATTTTAGGAATTTATTGTGGGTGAAATAGTCTTTAAGAACAAATGGTGCAAATGGTGATTACTGGAAATATAAAAGAAGTGTGAGCAATTTTGACTTATTTATGGTGATTTGTCTTCAAATTTGATTGATTTGGGTTACAGGTTCTCATTCAGGCTACCATTTAATGCCTGTGTGTAGTGCACTAATTGGGTGGATTATGTAGGCTTTCACTACAGTGCACGGTTACAAAATAATTGTAATTGTCTCACATTACCTATAGTCTTGACCCTGTCAGAGTATCACTTGTCTCATAAAAAAAGAGACTTCTTCACTTAAGTTAAACACATTAATTCCAGTTACGCCTCTACAGAAGTGATACCAGAAGAGCTATAGAGAGCAGCACTGAAGGGTCTCTATATAATACAAATAAATGATTTCTTATTTGCTTGCCTGCTACAGGAAGTGGGGCGTGTACTGAGAATAAACCTCTCACAACTAGAGTCAGAGTCTAGATATAGAGCCTCAACTACTCAGGAAAATATATTTCCTCAGAATCAGACCCATAAATATATGCACAAACACTCTACACACAGGTTAAAATACATCTTGAAACACTTTCCTTTGCATGCTACAGTAAAACATAAGAATATGTTTACTTTTGTCTCAGGATTAATGAGAAATGAATAAGTCATGCTCCACTGGTCTGATCAAATATCCATTTTGAGCTATTCTGAGCTCTGATATCTGTTATCTAGCACCACAGCTGCTTCTGGTATCACTCAAAAACTCTTGTTTACTTTTGGAGAACAATATCTTAATACTCATATGAGGCATAGCTGAGAAATAACATGGACATTCAATTTTATTCAAAACCAAAAACGTTGGTTCGCTGGTCACCATTTATTTATTTTGGCCATTTTTAAAGCACATTTTGCATTCAATAGTTAATTTAAATATCTGACAAATGACTTTTGTAAGTATAAAAAAACCCTGCTTTTTCAAATGGTTTGTGATGCAACAGAGTTGCACATCACATGCAGGTCATGTCAACTGCCCAACTATTGTTGGTGCAGTGGTAATGCAATTAAACAGTGCAGTACTTTTATTTTATTAGTAAACTTCTATCTTAACCATCTTTGAGTTACTAAGATTATAGTATAACCTAAAGAAGAGGTTCTTTGAATAGCCTATTTGTATATGCTCTAATTTGTAATGGATCTTAATTGATGGACCTATGAAGTCAACCTCATCTCACGAGAAAACCTAGCAATTTCGTATTTGAAAACATACAATTTTTAGAAACAAACAAGCATGAAGATCCACCATCTAAACATGACCGTCACTGGGGTGTAAGCAGATTGTACAAAAACATATGAATGAGACGGTACAAATTCATGCAAACTAGCCGAAATGTAAAATAGACCTGCCAAGAGACTGTGTTGGTGAAGAACAAAGAAAAATACATTTAAAGAGAAAACACATGACCAATGCCTTGCTTGTGCCTTAGTCTTACATAATCAGAAAGGTGAGAGAGAAAAGCTAAATGGCTCATACAGATGAACAATGACACATCCAATACTTTGTAAGCAATTTTAGCAACCCGAATCAGACAGATGAAAAACACAGACCATCTACACAAGTGTTACTCATCACTGATACTGGAGGCCCCCCCAACACTACACATTTTGGATGTCTCCCAGATGGGACACACCCATTTGAGGTACTGGAGCCTCTACTAATGAGCTCAGGAGTTGAATTAGGGGTGTTTGATGAGAAAGATGCACACCACTGAGAGGCTTGAAGAACAGATATGGGAAACAGCACAGAAAAATTCCCCTACTTTCCTCTGTCAACATACAGGCCCGTTTAAGAGGGCGTGACTGCAGAGGAACACATTGCAGCACTCCGAGTAAGACATATCCGACTGGGTTGAGCCATAGTAAAAGCCACAACTGCTCCTTTAGACTGACACTAATAATAATGACAACAACGAATACATACCAAACAGTAAACTTACTTATTTTTCATGCATTTCCGCTCCTGAAAGGCTTTGTCCACAGGTATAACAGCCTGGCCCAGAAACACATCCAGTCCTATGAGAGCTCTGTGCATAACGGTGAGGGTCAGGTCGCCACTACCGGGTGGGTACGCGTCTCGCCCTCCCTCCTCCAGGATCCCCGGCTGCAGCTCGAACGCGCATTCCTCGCCCCATTCCGGGTCCGTAGTCTTCTCCATCACGCAGGTGGAGTATTTCTCTTTGCCCAGCTGGATGATGGTGTAAACGTCGCTGGTAGCGTGTTTACCCTTCGCGCGCAGCCCTCGGGCCCGTAGCACAGTTACCTGCACGTGCGTTGGCAGCCATCGCTGATCCTCGTCACTCTTCACCAAGGACATGGTCACCGGTGCACCGCACACGGACACAGTGGGGCAGCTGGTAACGGCTGTTCTCCCGGTCGAGCGTCGCTTGGTAACCGCCAGCCTATCGTCGTGGTCCACAGCAAAACATTTTTAAGATTCAGCGCGCGTGACACGTCGAGCCGGACACGATGAAGTGTCTGGTCTGTGTGCGCACGCACGCCGGCGCGGGTCGTTTCTCCGGGTCGGGCGGACGGGTGGGTTTCTCTCTGCGGCGTTATAGCCACCTTGCAGACCGGTCCGCCGACGTCACTGCTTTATGCTCTCCGCAGGACAAGGAAGTGACTAGAAGCGGTACCCGGACTACAGCATACTGCATTCGTGCTGCTGTAAAATACACGTTCTCTAGTGTGCATTTAGAAAAGCCTCAGGTTAAATAAACAGTCTTTCGCTGTCGGACCGCTTATGATAAATGCTAAAATTACACCGTAGTCGAGCTACCCTGCGTGAGAATCTGAATACTGCCTTATGATGACAAAATATTGCAGATACGCGGACTTTAAACGGGGGAGCTGCCAGTACAGGGCAGGGTTTTAACCCTAGTGTTGTCCTCAGAAACTTCACCCACTTGTCAACTTTGGCCCACATTGAAAAACATTAAAAAGTCACGAATTTTTGATTAGGATGCAAGGAAAAAGTGTTTGTCTCTGTAATGTTAGATGTAAAATTATGTTAAAATCAGAAGATAAACCACTGACTATTGATGGAGAGACATTATTTGTATTAAAAGAAATGTTAAAGACTCAATTTGGGCGCAGAGTGTTTTACTTTCAGTCATTTCATAATATGCATTTAATCCCGATTTATGTAGGATATTATTTTGTTTTAAATTAATCAATGGTGTGCATACTTTATAAATAAATCTGTAATATAGATCCACTTTGCACATTTCTCCCACCAAACCCACATTATTCTGCACATTTATCAAGGGCTTTTTATCCCAGGCCCTTTTAGCCCATACACGGTTATCAGAATTTCCCATCACTGGATTATCATATTGACTCTCGTTCTCATCTTGTCAAATTTTGTACTTTTTGCTATCCCTTGGATATAGCTAGCTGAAAAGATAGAAAATAATCTCCTACCCATGGCATGGTAAATAGCAGCCAAAATGAGGCCATTAATGCAGCTATAGGTAGTTGACACTTTTTTTTTTTAGGTTTGGCACAATTAAAGGGGTCATATGATGCTGTTAAAAAGAACATTATTTGGTGTAATGAAATGTGTTTATGCGGTTTAAAGTAAAAAAAACACATTATTTTCCACATACTGTACATTATTGTTTCTCCTCTATGCCCCGCCTTTCTGAAACGTGTTGATTTTTACAAAGCGTTGCGTTGTGATTGGCCGAATACCTCAAGCGTGTGATGGAAACGTTACGCCCCTTACCATATTGTGATGCCCTGTCCGGCCGGAGCGACGATTCAAAAACATTAAAACCCATTATAAACGAGGCATTTGTTGCATCCAGTGGGGACATAATTACGGATTATAATGACTTATACTGTCTTTTTACGCATTGCGTTGCATCGCGCCGCGTAAACATAAAACCATGTCTGCGTTTGTGATCGGAGAAATGACAAGTGCTACTCTACACTGCTCAAAACTCGCGTTTGAATCATCAGTGGCAAATCCTTTAAATATAAAAAACTTACTTACAGTCTTTGAGTCAGAACAGCCGGCATTGTAGTCTACTCTACCAGGATCAGTAAACAGTCCTCCATAAAATGTGCTGCACACATCTGAATATTTGGGATAAACTGTTCTGGAACAGTGTTGTAAATACAACTTAACCACTGATTTCTAGTCGTGTCCTCTTTTGGAAGGCCAAACAAAGTAGTTTCGCTTTCACAACGAAACACACAGCGTCACACACGGCGGCCTTGAGTGAGCGGAGGCCGGCGGATTCAACGAAGGAGCGTCAGGCGGGCTTGTGGCAACCACATGTGACGACCCCGGGCTGGACTCCGCTTCGTCCACAGTGAAAGCCGATCCGGTGATCCACAACACAAAGTTGTAGTAGTTCCTCAGCGACCAGCACGGATCAGCTCCAGGCATGACGAAGCGGATATCGTCCTCTTTTGGAAGACCAAACAAAGTAGTTTCGCTTTCACAACGAAGCACACAGCGCCTTCACGACATGGCAGCAGCAACAATACTACAGTGAGAATAAAAGTTATGCCTTCTTTTTTTGTGTGAACGTTATGCAGATCTTCTCACATAGTGACGTAGACATGTGGGGGCATGTTAGAACGAGCCATTTTAGGGGGGCATGGCAGAGTTTTAACTTTGATAAAGAATATCTTTTTTTTTGAGACTTTAGTCTTTGCAACTTTTACAGATCTTCTTTATGCACCAAGAGCTTGTAACACTTCAAAGAGAAAGGAAAAATTGAAATCACATCATATGACCCCTTTAAGGAAGATGGAGTTTAATATATAATATCACAGACCGTCACTCTTTAGGACATTTCATTAAGCAGTTTTGAAAATGAACAAAAGGGTGGCTAACCGCACACTGATCCACTCAATTGCATTGTGCAAAAAGTGCAAAGTGCATGTGAATTAAAAACAGATGGACACGAGCAAGCAAGCAAATGTTTCAGCACATTGCTATCTTCAGTGCTCCTATCATGGTAAAAATGTATGATAGTCTTTTTTTGCTCAGAAAAAAATAAAATTAAACAGGACCCATCTAATGTACGGGAAATTTAAAAAAAAATACATTTAAACTTTTATTGCTTTTGCTCGAAAACCACTTTTCATCTTTGACCCATAAATGTTAATGTAAATGTAATGGTTCAAGACTATGTCTTACTTTAGACCTAATTAAATTCTAACTATGATATTCTTAGAGGTAAGATGTCAATCACATTTTATGAGCTTCTGGAGTCAATTCTCTAATAGTCTCTGTCCACAAGAATCCCTCACATGTACTGTCCTCACTTCAATCAAACACACTCACTAAACATTTGTGCGCACTTGCTAAATGACAGTGGAGACACAGAGGTGCAGCTGACATTCATAAGCGCAATATCTGGGCCAAGAGAAACACACGCCACACACACTTACACTTGGACACTCACACATACTAATCTGGAAAGGGTTCAATTCCAGCACCAAAGTGCAAATAGACCACTTACAGTCTAAACTGGGTAATTAGATCCTTAATCAGGGATCAGAACCACAGAGAGGCTTCTACGTAATGAAATTCCTCATTTATCTAAACATACTCATACACAGCCTGACCCAATCTACTTTTAAGCACGCTGCCTTGAACAGCTGTGACTGACACACTTCCTGTCACTCAAACGTGCAAATAAACACACAGATTATTTTCCATGATTCAAGAAATTCTAACATACAAAATACAAGATAAAAGAGTTATATATGCAGTTTAATATATATAATATTATAATTATATTTATATGGCATATTATGATATTTGCATGCTTTTAATGCCTCTTATGTTAAGGCTGCATTTAAAATTCAAGTTTTCTATTTCAATTCTATTTAAATATTTTATAACTTATTCTCTTGATGTCAAAGCTGAATTTTCAGCAGGTCTTTAGTGTGACATGATCCTTCAGAAATCATTCTAATATTCTAATTTGCTGCTAAATTAACATTTCTTATTATAAATGTTGAAAACAGTTGTACTGCTTAATATGTTGTGGAAATCTTGATACACTACCATTCAAAATTTTATTTCAAGCGGTTTTTTGCTTTTTTTTAAAGACAGTGAAGCCCCAGAAGTGTTGAAGGACCGGTAAGCTATAGGGCCTATGTGTCCCATTGTCTTGCTGGTTCTGCCTTTTAGTTTATGCATCGTATTCTCTTCTTGGAACAACCGATTTGAATCCCCAAGCGCGTCGATTGATAATGTGCGGTGTTTCCGCTCGGTTAGATGGATTTTATCCTGTCAAAACAAACCCGCCAGACTGCAGACTGGTCTTGCGGCCTTGTCCTGTGACTGGCGTCGCGGTCGCTGCCCGCGGGCTCAATTTTCGCACACTTGTTTGACGCAGCTGGCAGCACGCTGTGCTTTTCTGTGTTCTAGGGCTTTACTCGAGGTGTCGACTTACAAACTAGAGGCATCAAGATTTTCTTTGAGCGGTTTAACTCGATTTAGAATTTAATTATCCGCTAAACTGCGCGCGGAAGTATTTTGTGGGAACAAGCTGCACTTCACAACCTCTCATGTCAATCATCCGATAAAGAGGGAACACAAATGATCTCAAGTGATCACGTTACAGATCTTAAACTTAAAAACATATCTATTATTAAAATAAAATAATAATTGGACGCATTTTCAATTACTGTGTTTAAGATGGTGGAATTAATTAAAACAAATAATGTTTGTACGCAGTGGACTCATAGAATAGCCTACTCGACACAAAATTCAGTAGGCCTATAGGCAATGTCTTTTAAACCATAATTTTCTATAACTATAACTAAAAGAATTTTCAGTAGTTTTTCCTTGTCACTCACATATGGCTACTTTAATTTAAAATAAAATAATGCAGCACAATTCAATAAATTTTGTCACAACTTAATTTTATTGCATGCAGTCGAAGTTTAATGCATGTGTGTTGGGACTACACAAATGTTTCTGTTGGCATTAACTGTATTTTGGCAGGGTATTGTTAGTTCCCAGCCTGCTTTGGGAAGAGTAAATGTTGAAGGTGTCATTTTATGTGTTTTGGAGATGAGATTAGAGGAGTGCACTTAGAGTTTCACTTAGAGTGTGTTGGGATGTAAAAGAGAATATCATATAGGAAAATTTACAACTAACATGCTAATGTGCACTGCTGCTAGCTACTAACTGAAAAAGATTAATTTTGAAACATTTTGAAAACAGTTTTGACATTTACATTTATTGCAGTTTACTAATTTCAGTTTGGTTTATGTTAGGCTTTGAGTTGAATTTAAGTGGTCATTTTTGTTAAGACTAACTTAAAAATCTGCTAGCATGTCCACGTTTGTATTCAGATAATTTTTTTTGCGAGCACAATACAACAAATGACTCCTAAATATGTTTTTGCACACTCTGTTTGTCAGTTGAGATGTGGAGTACTTCCAGCAATGTTATTCAGACGCATTGCCCTCCACTGGTAGGTTTTCAAATGTGCTCATAGACTCCATAGTTGGTTCAGCAATGGAAAAGTAATTTTTGAGTATATGAAAAAATAGATTATATAACACAATAACTATAAATGAATAATAATATATTTTATCAACACTCAAGGACACCTTATATATATAAAAAATTTTTTTTTAAAATAGATCATTTGAACAGATGTGTTTTAATCTGAGATTTATACTAAAATAGTTACAAGTAACATTTACAAAGTTGACCCCATGACAGGCCACCTGTGACCCACTAAAGTGTTCAAAGTCTCAAAACCAACAATAGTAGATTGTAAACAATGAAAGAAAACTGATTTAATGCAAATAATGGCCTTCAATATTGAGAATAAAAAGAACACATATGCATGAGGCATATTTATGCACTTTTCCAAGTATCTGTGTATCATTCTATGGTGACAGATGTCTCTTTAGAATAGCTCACTTAATTTCAATCACGAATGATCTTTTGAAAAACAGAAAGAAAGATTAGAGACTGCATTTGCTTTAGGTTTTTGAGCTAACTGTGCTGTGGAGTTTGAATGAGGGTTCGTGTTTGAATCATAATGGTCCAATCTGTCAGTGATCTTCAGTGTTTATCTAACAGCTTAGACAAGGCAAATAGACACTTGGGTTTGATCTTGAGATCTATTGTGATTGGACACCACAATGAGCAGACACATTTGAGCAGGTTAGAGGTGACAGGTCAAAGGTCACAGGGTCTGTGGTCATGATCATGGGTGGCATGTACCTACAAACATCATAAATTGTGATCCGCCTGGCCATCTGTGTGCATTTATGTGTAAGATGACGGAGTATAACAGGAGATAATTGGAAACACAAAGCACACATCAACCTTTCTCCACGTCAAGGTCTATTAGCATGGTCACTGCAAGGTCAAGGGAGATGAACATCAGCAGAAAATATTGATTATGAAACTGTTAAAGATTCTTTGCCCTTGAACCAATGAAAAAATATTTGGTTAACTGTTATATAAAGATATTTTTCTACTAAATAATCAGCAATATAGAAAAAACGTCTTTGAGTAACCCAAAATGTTAGACTTAGCATGAAATTAATATATACCAATTGTGGATTTGATACCATTTTAAATACATTTCAGGGACAACCAATAACATGATATGCTGCATTTTAATTTACCTCCCATATGTAGGTATAATAATAATATAGATATATATATATATATATATATATATATATATATAATCTAAATTCAACATATAGCTTTCCCTTTTCATCAGTTCTTCCCATCATATTGACCCACACACCTGCTTCACTTCTGTGTGACCCTGGATTAAACTCGGCAGCTAATCGAAGAGCGTCTGCAGGTTTAGGTGTGTCATTTGTTTATTTGTTTAGTGGGAGGCCATCATCTCCGTGAGCCCCCACACTGTGTCAACGCTCTCTGTGCATTAATCAAAAGGATTTTAGTTCATTTATGAACATTCTTGTCTGGCACCAGTTTTAAACTCTGCTGTCTTAATCGGAATGAATTGTGTGTCTGCCATTGTTTTGGTCTTTGCCCTTGACTGCTGATTGATCTGTGCTCAAACAAGTCAGTGGTTGTCCATCTACTGTTTGAAAGGCAATCATCAATACCTACCCACGGCCTTCGATTTTTTACTGAGCATAATCTGATGACCACCGAGAAAATGTTACTGTTATTAAGACAGTCTTTTTGTAATTATAATCAAAAATTGACATTCATTAAACAAAAATGGGCTTTTATGTAGTAGTACTATAATATATATTGTGGACAATATATTGGATAAAATATCTCACATAGTTATAAAGAGGAAAATCATAGTTAGTTTCATTTTAGCACAACGAAGTGACCATAGAGGTAAATACTAAATTGTTTCACTACTTTGGTTTAAGTGGATTTTCATATGTTGCAGGGATGTAATTTGCGACATGAAAAACTGACAATTTATTAAGAAATATTCTATGTGCTTTTTCCATTGATTCTCTAATCAAAATATTTTCTTGGAAATTTTATTTTAATTGGTAATTATTTTATAGTTTTTTCCTGTGTGCTTTATTTACCTGTCCATCTTAGATTTGTAAAGTCATTTTAATGACCAAAAGTTAATTCCTCAGCAATTCCTTTCAGAAGTGAGCATGTCCTATTCACTCTGAAGGCAAAGCCCTTGAAGTGGGAACTTTGAACAGAGCCGGGCAATTGTGACTCATAATGTAGATGTTTTTGGAATACACTTGTCATTCTGGAATGACCCTTCTAGTGGTGTCCCCTTCCCAAATTTGAAACATCACTTGGAATTTGTCCAGGCCTTAATGACACTATCCTCCAGGAAGTGTCATTTCTGTTGGGAAATCTACAGGACCAACACAAGCAACTGTTGTGAAGTTTGTGGTGCTTCAAGTGGGTTTGCCTCACTCCAAAACATTCCTTCCCTTTATAATAATCACACAGAATTCTAAGTTGACACCCTGTAAACCCATAAAATAACTGACAATCATGATGGCAAACTTAAGATCTATATTTCCATCCTTTTAGGTTCCACCCTGTTTGGCACCCTTGTTCATTTTCTTGCCATTATGCGAAAATAAGTTTAAGTGCCTGAGCTTTAGCATATTTCTGAAAGTCAGGTGTGAGGGTGCTACTGAAGGGAAAGGGGAAATATCAGAATAAATAGTTAAGCTTAGTTACCACATATGGTGGCAATGGTTCACAGAAAAGCCTAGGTTTTTATAGGGGACGTGCAAAGCGACAATCATTGAATATTCAAAGAGTTTCAGGAAACGCTTGCAGAGCGCTTAAGGGCAGAAAGCAACAGGAGAGGATTAACACAAAGGAGCGCAGGAAATGACATTTAACTTGTTAATATTTCTAGCTTTAGATTAATGATAAATTGTCTATTATTTTTCCGTAAAAGAAAGAGATAAAACGGGTGTTTGGCCGAGGGCCCGAGCGCCGTTCGGATGCAAAGTGACAGCCAATTAATGAGCCCCGAGTTCCGCTAATGACGCCGTGCCTTTCAGCCTCAAGTTTCGGGTAATGACTTTCCAATGAATCTACTGATTGAAATGTAACTTGCCTGGCCTCGGGCGAGCAACTAGAAATGGCCAGAATAGAGGCAATCAGAAGATGGTTGAAGACAAAGAATATAGCCTGCTCCCCTCCTTACAAATCAGTTTATCTCTATAGAGCTGCAGCCGATGTTGTGAATCTACGTGAGGAGATATGCATATATTGATGAAAAAAATTATTACGCCATAGACTGCTTCCAGCAAACATGCATTAGCATATTCATAGTAAATATGCAGGCTATTTACGATAATAAGGTCGGATTATTCAATTCAATGAATGTTAAATAGATGAGCAAATGGTGTATGCGTTATCTACAATGACTTCTATGTATTCTTCATCTCTTCCCAATTGAACTCTTCATTTCATTTAACTTTTCTCCTTTTTTTAATTTCAGAAGATTTTTTTTTTTAAGTCTAGGCCTACCTAACGTGCAGGTTATGTGCCGAGTAGTTTATTTGTGGGAGAAATGCCACCCTGCGGCCAGCGCGCGGGATAAGCGCTTTTTATTATGCGCCATACAGATAACCGAGGAGATTAGCGCGCGGATGCTATGCATAAAAGTATATGCGCGTGAATTAAGATAAACAAAAAATGATATTTCCGCGCGTATGGCGTCCCACTTTCTACACTTACTCTGCGAGTGTGTGAAGTTTTTAAAGCAGGGGTGTTAAACTCAGCTCCTGGATGGCCTGCAGTCCTGCAGAATTTGGCTTCAGCCATAAATCTGCCAAAAGAAACGCTCTGAATTGCTTGAAAAATATGTGGCAGGTGCATTGGACCAAGGTTGGAACAAAATTTGTGGCCGTGCAGGAGCTGAGTTTGAGTTATTTTTTTTATTTTTTTTTAAAGTGTTTTTAAGTAACTTCAAGTGTTCTCTTGCTAAAGGTGGAGAGTGTGGCTAGGATATGAAAAACGCCGTGAGCTTAGGTACTACTGGACTGAATATTATTGTTCCAAGAACAAATTCACTTA
The DNA here is from genome assembly GCA_018155175.1 of Sinocyclocheilus anophthalmus. Classification (NCBI taxonomy): domain Eukaryota; kingdom Metazoa; phylum Chordata; class Actinopteri; order Cypriniformes; family Cyprinidae; genus Sinocyclocheilus; species Sinocyclocheilus anophthalmus. The sequence goes on along the minus strand of JADLZN010011946.1, from coordinate 442,826 downwards.
TGTGTGAAACAACTTGACTCATAGAGCCATCATATTAACATTAAAAGCTAGGGATCTCTGTCAGAAGACGATGACCCCTTCGTTTTAGCTATCCAAAATAATTTCACAACAAGCATTATTAAAATATTAAGGTGTTTAGTGTCTCTAATGTAATTATATTACGTTGTATTATAGTAATAAGTATTTTCATTTTTAATGGACATTTATGGTATTTAGCTTTATGGACTTTGCTGCCCTCTTTTGGATAGGCATATGTATTACATATCTACTTTTCACAAGTAGAATAGGCCTAGTACTTATTCAAACCATGGACAATTTTGTGTCATTTAACTTGTATTGGTATTCAGTTTGTGTAATCTGATAGCTATTGAACTGTTGCAAAATATTACGTAATTACATAGAAAATCATTTTCAAATTGCATAAGAAATTGTGCAGATTCACATCATCTAAAAGGACTTGATGTACAGTATATTTGTTAATTATTTAGAGAAAATAATTAAACATTTAATAAAAACGTAGACATTGAAAACATTATGAAATCTAACATGTTAAAGAATTAGAACATAATAATAATAATAATAATAATACTTAACAGTTTGAATTGCTTAGCTATATGAAATTAGTGATTCTATTCGACAATACAAATAAAACCTAAAATGGTAATACTAACTATATTATATTCTAAAGCAAAGTTAAGATGCATGGGGTCATTCGTTTTTGCATGACACTCCACATTTATTTTATGCAAACCCTGAACCATTTTAGTTATTGTAAACATTAATTCAAGTTTGGGATGGTAGCATTCTGTTGCAAACGTTGGAGGTTAAAGTTAGCGTAAGACAAATGAGAAAATTGCCATTAAAAACCGTTAATATAATAATGCTCCATGGGAAGTACTTACTTCAAATTTTACATGGGAAAGAAAGTTTATTTAAGCCCTGCAATGGACTGGCCATCCATGCAGGGATAGATTTCAACATCCCTGTGACCCTGCATAACTGTTGAGATGGATGAATGGATGAATGGAAGGATGGTTTGTTTGTCTACCTTTTCCAAATGAATAAGAAAATTCTCACTGATTTCCTGCTGAGATTTCACTCCATCGAATATTCTGCCCTGATTTTTCACATTGTTTATGTCAAAGAATATTATTAAGAGATTTCTAACGACCCAGGGGCATGCAATACATGTGTCTAAAAGCACTGGCTGACAGCAGAGAGAGAAAAAAAGATTGTGTGTTAATACCACATCTTCTATAAAAGTTGATCCCTCAAGTAAAAACATTACTTTCACCGTCCGGGAAATTCTTCAAGAGAAATAAAAATAACCTTCTCGGCTGTCCTGTGCACATTAAGCAAACTTTTTTTTTTTTTGCTCTCTTTTTGTTGTTAGAAATTGCAAGAGCACAGCCAAGGGCACTATGTCACAACAAGAAGAAAGCACATATACATACTGGCCCAGAAATGTAAAAGCAGGTCTACAGCTGAGAGAGTGGCTGCGGGGTCTCTAAGCCACAAGATGCTTGAATACAGACAGGATAAACAAATGAATGTACTAATAAAATAAACATACGTGTACTAAAACAAGGCCCTTTTTTGGCTAAAAGAAGAGGTTACATTTTTTTTCTTTAAATTAAAATATGGTTTTAAGTTTCCCCTAACTTGCCTATCACTCAACAGTATTAATATTTATTAATAATAATGAATGAATATAATGAATCAATTTATTAACAATTCTTTAAAGGAATAGTTCACCCAAAAATTTGCTGAACGTTTACTCATCCTCACGCCATCCAAGATGTAGATGGGTTTGTTTCTTCATTGGAACAGATTTGAAGAAATGTAGCATTACATCAGTTGCTCACTCCAGTCCATCAGTTAAAGTCTTGTGAAGCAACAAGCTGCATGTCTGCAAGAAACATCATCAAGATGTTTTTAACTTAAAACTGTTCTTATTCTTACTCTTAAAATAAGAGTCTTTTATCAATAATGTTGCTTCCTCCAGATGATTGGACTATCATGCGATGGCAACCATTCACGTGATCATTGGTGAGCAAATTATGTAACGCTAAATTTCTCCATATCTGTTATGATGAAGAAACAAACTCATATCTTGGATGGCCTTAAGCTACATTTTAGCAAATTATCATTTTGGGGTGATCTGTAAGTGATGAAGTAAACAATGAGACAAATGTTTGGATAATTATCTGAAAGGTTATCTCACATATTTTGTATTTATGATTAATGTCACCATTTGCACTATAACACATGTATCCACACATTTTTTTTCCAACTGTAGTTGCCCCACACCCCCGCCTTATGTCCCTTCGCCACTCCAAGCGATGACTGTGGCCGAGAACCCCCCAGACCCAGGCCCCGAAAACGCCATATGCTTCAGTCCCACAATAGACACATCTGGGTTTGTGTTTCCCTTCAGCTACGATGACGTTGATGCTTGACGACACTGAATGGCATCTCTTAAAAATATCTGCAATCAAGCGCGTGTAAGGGAATTCAGTACAGCAAAGTGCATCCACATCAGAGTAGTTCCTACTGGATTGCGCCTCATGGAGTTTGACATGGCAGTGAACAGCACATTTGTGAGTTTTGACGGTGGCATGCAACAGTTAGAAGGTGAAGATACTAGACTAATCGTGCCGGCTATTCTCAGCACAATCAGTGGGCTTGGGATCGGTGGGAATGTTTTGGTGCTTGGGGCACTAATCTACGTTTTCGCCAGCCAGAGCGCATCCGAGGCATACGTGATGCTCGCCAACTTGAGTGCAACTGACTTGATGATACTCTCTGTGTGCGCTCCGGCGCGCATGGTCACATACTACAAGCGCACCTGGACACTCGGACTACTGGCTTGCAGAACTACAGAGTGGATTCAGCACAGCTGTCTGGCGGTAAAAGCATTTACACTGTTAGCTACGAGTCAAGCACGGCCTAACTTTTCCAGTCATCCCGAGGAGCAGTCAAATTTCCGTCAAAAGAACGTTGTGATAACCGTAATGATCATATGGACGGTTGCGCTTGTGTTTCCGGTTCCTGATATTGTTTTTTCCAGGTTAAAAGAAGAGGGAAATATCAGTCTGTGTGTGTCCGAATTAACATCTCACTCCCAAGATGCAATGCGAGTATTCAGTAAGATGCTACCATTGGGCATCTACGTTCTTCCCATCATCCTCTCTACCGTGTGCCACATCAGGACCATCTTCCTCATCAAACCGAGTTCCCACGAGGAGTCTTTTCTTGCACGTCAGTATGAGAATTCTTTGATGTATTTAAGCATCATCACCGTGAACACGCTGATGATGCTTCCCGAATGGGTCTCTTGGGTGTGGATGCGCCATAGTTCTGGCGAAAGCTGCAAACCTTCAGTCGGTTTGCTGATTTTCGCTCAGGTGTGCATTTACTTGAGCAGCGCGTTCTTTCCCGCCATTCTTCTCACCATGCATGTACCCCTCAGAGAAAGTCTTAGCAATCTGTGTTCACTGTTGGCTTGTCGACGTGATAAACACAGACTAAAACTTGAGGGGAATGGAAATGAAATGCACGCAGTGGTTATGAAGGTATTGGATGAGCGAGGATGTGTGACCATAATAGAGAGGCATTCAGATGCATCCTGTCAAACTCTTCCAGATCTCGAGCACTTTTGGAGCGAACGGCGAAACACTACAGTCGCAGAGGATATTGACCCATTACCATGGGAACGAATGAATCAAAGCAACATTGAACTCTAACCTTTGACCTCTGTTATACCCGTGCTGGGAAATCCAGTTTAAGATGATAGCTGTGTTTTGGAGAATGATAGCTGAATCTAGCTTGTCTAAGCTGGTAAACCACCAACAAACCAGCTGCCAGATGGTCATGCCATCTTAAGGTGGTCAAGCTTGTTTTTGGAACATGGTAGCTGGTTGCTCATGAATAATATAATTCTTTATAAAACGTGACAGAGGTCTACTAATATTTTGTACATCTGACACCCCAGATAATAAACTGTGCAGTCATGTATTGACTAAATGTATGTATTGACTATGAAAACCTTTTCTGATTGCCCTGCATAGTTGCACGGGGCCAAAAAGGTTACATTTCTTTTTTTATGGAGTAAATAATCTTATTGTCACTAGTCTGCTTCTGTTTTGTCTGTTGTATATTTAATTAATGTATGTTCTGACTCGGGATCTGTTTCACTATGAAATGTTTCAAATATATGTAAACAATAAAAATATGCTTTAAAATGTGTATTGTTTAATCCCTTTGTTGGTTGATTTCAAATGCAACCTAGAATGTAGGTGCAAATATTTCAAAACATTTTCAACGTTATTTGTTAAAAAATGTGTCATAGAAATATGCTTACTTGCATGCATTGCATTCTTTTCACTATACACACACTATATATGTCTTTTTTTGTATGTGGTATCAAAAGATTAGAAATTGCAGGGAAAGGACCATGGCCCACAAAAACCATGTGAGCATGATATATTGTCGGTCAAGAGCTCACAGTGGATGCCTTTTTAGTGTAGGCTCTATTAGTGCCGAATGAATGATTAGCTTTAGGTGCTTTTAAAAGATCACTGTTTTTTTCAACTAAAAGCTTCCTTGGTTACTACAAAATACACTCTGACATTTAACATTCCAGGGTGAACACACTGTGACGCAATATATAGGCCAGCAATTAATAATCTCCACAAATGTGATTGGAAAACACAAGCAAATGCATATGTACATTTTACTTAGGGTCCACATAAACTAAGCTAAACTTACTTTGTACCACTAATCTATTACTTAGCAGCTTGACATTATGTCTCTATGATATAAGGACATGCCACTAATCTAGTACATTCACAATGTTTTTGCCAAAAGTATTTTTGAATAAACTATTTATACATTAAGTATTTACGTTAGACTCAGACAGTATGAAAAGGGATGGTTTAAAAAGTACAGTTCTGTATTTACTATATAAAGTGTGGTATGCATTGCATTGATTGTTTGAGCTAAACATAAGGCCAGTGAATTATCATGCACAGTATTCTACCTTCAGTGGCCCATATACACACAAATACAAGAGGTTGGCTGTAGCCTTAGGAGATATGCTCACATTATGTATTTTCTATAGTATAATAGCCATTACCAGGGAAGGCAGTGAAAGATGCAGTCAGCGTGTGAATTCAGGTGGATAGAGAGGATGGTGAAGGGGAAAAAAATATGAGAGTACAGCTCCACTCTGTACATACAGGGCCATCTACTGGCCATTTGGAAAAATATCCACTGTGGTGACTTGGTGAATTGGCCATTGATACATATACATGAGGGTATTTGCATATAGCCAAGGACCAACCCTTTCTTCAATAAAAATATACAAATGTATGTTTATTACTCTATTTTTACTTTGCTGCACCTCTTTCTCTTTTTTGCTTTAGTTGACATGACAAAATATCTCAATTTTCTTGTCTTCTAGGGCTACTCAATTTTAGAAAGCTCAGGGGGCATAAAACAGTATCCCTCAATATAACATCAGGGGCAGCACAGAAAATGTTATAATAGTTAGGGGAGAGCGGGGTGAGTTGAGACAGTTTTTACTTGCGCCGTGTTTAAAGTGAGCACATGACAGTAATGGGTCCAACTTAAATATGTACATACATTTCAGGATGTGGTGCATCCTTGGGAATGATCACTTTGAGTCCAAGATAAACGGCTTTCAAAAAAAAAAAAAAAAAAAGGTGGTCCCTTGGCTCAACTAGCCCCCAGTGTGGGGTAAATTGAGCCTAGGGAGAGGGTAAGTGAGGCCACATTTCACTGTGCCACTGATTATGCTGAAGTAAAACTGAACATTTTTACCTCATGCTATATCAAGGCAAGATAATTTCCAATAAAAAATAACTCTTAAAATCTCGTGTGAGCCTTGTGACGGACTGGCCATTCATCCAGGGAGTTTCCTCACCTGTGGCTCAAGACACTGGGTTAGGATCCAGCTCCCCACGACCCTGAGTAAGATGACATATATGTTGGATATAAAGATGGCCTTCACAGTTTCCACCTCTGAGTTGTTTTTTAAATTAATTTAAAATTTCACACCAATAAGTTCAAAATGAAGATAAAACTTTTTAAAAAACCTGCAACGATATTAGAGAAAATGGCTGTAGTACTCAACATCCCACTGAATAAAGTGGCAGGAAATACAATTTCCCCTTTCCCCAGCACCTTTGGCTCAAATTACCCCACCCGACCATTTTAACAAACCACAGCAGTTTAGAGTCTAAAATTATAGCCTTTAATTATAACCTCCTAAAGCCCAAACCGTGTGATAGTTTTTCAGATTTGTCTGTAATTGTTACAGACAAAAAAGCATGAGACCAAACAACACACAAGAAGTCCTTGAACATACAAAAATCACTTTGAACAGCAGAAAACATTATTTTGAAACTAAATGTAGGCTAGTTACCAAGTGGTGGCCCCTCTCAAATCACCGTGCAGGGGATACAATGCTATCTTCAAAATTTGTGTGGTATCACCAATTATTATTTAAAGTTGCTAGAACAAGGGTTGCTCACGCAGGCTCAAATCACCCCGCTCTCCCCTATTTTATATTAAAGCCGAATATGTGGTGCTAAATATGCTGTTAGTTTAACCAAGCATCTTAAACAAGAATAAAACGAAACACATTTCCTGGCAAGATTGCCAATAATTAGTGTAAGACAGTGGGTCCCCACCCCTGGATTCCTGGAGTACCCCAACACTGCACGTTTTGTATGTCTCCTTAATCAAACACACCTGATTCAGGTCATCAGCTCATTAGTAGAGACTCCAAGTCTTGGAGTCCAAGACCTGAAATTGGTGTGTCAGAGAAAAGAGACATGCAAAATGTGCAGTGTTGGGGTGCCTCCAGGACCAGGGTTGGGAACCACTGGTGTAGACGGTTCAAAGCTTTTACTTTTCCAGATGATAGCTCTCTTTAGGATTTTGTTGAGGTTAGTAACGCAAATCCTAAAGAATAAATATGTGGGAGTAGACATCACTTCTTTCTGTCATTACTGCAGATGTGCAAGTATGTCTGAGAACGCGCGTCTGCGCAGTGCACACTGTTCAAAGCACTTATCTAACTCTAGCTTTACAGCAAATTTGAAAATTAATTCCTTAATTATTGTTGAAATTGAACACATTATTTGTACACACTTAACATTTATATATTTTTGATGGTGGGCAACATCACCCGGGCCACAAAAACGGCAGCTCGAGGGACCCATAAAATGACACGTTCAGCTATGTTCAGTCTGTAGCTTATCTCTCCTCTCCCTCCCTCAGAGTTGATCAATTTTTTGTTGCATCTTTATCGGCTTTTACAACTGCCACACCTTTAACAGCTGTATAATTGAATTAGGTAACCATGTATTTCAAAGTCTACCTGACCTGGAATAATTTTAGTCTACTTTCGACATCACAGTTTGTCCCCTCCGAACGCTGCACCTGCCAACAAAATGATACAAATAATAATGGTTATGATTTTTAAACTTGTCCTTGCAAGACAATACGATTCCAAAATCATTTTTGCAAAACGGAAATATTAATATTTAGTGGCGTAATATTGCAACAAGTTGATACACAGTTCCAAGATCCAATGAAAAAGACAAACGGCGTGTGATGATGACAGGGATCCAGCCACCAGTCATCTAGAGAAGATTTAATGAATGACATTTTAATGTTAATATGGCGAATTCAAAGGAAAGGAATTTTTAATAGGATTTTGTTGGGTTCCAGCCCATGTAGGGGTAGTTGGGAATGAAATAAATATATTTAATGTATTTATGTGTATATGTGTGTGGTTGTACATACACATATGTAGTTGTTTTTCGGTGTTTGGCTTAAGTGTTATGTTAGAATCATTATTATACTCTTATACCTTTTGTTCTTTTAATATTTTTGAATTGTTTTTATTTTTATTTTTTTGTTTTCATTTAAAAGTTTTAGTTTTGAAATGTTGTTATATGCATCTGTCAGTTTTATTTAATTTCTTTTATTTTCTTAAAAGCTTTTAGCTTTTAGTTTTAATTACTTTTTTTATTTGTGTATGTCCTGAATTATTTTTAGCTTATGTTGTTGTTTTTCATTTAAATGTGTTAAGTTTGACATGTTGTTGTATGCATTTGTCATTTTTATTTAATTTTTTTTATTTTCTTAAATGTGTATATATAATATTTATAGAGTTTTAACTTTTAGTTTTAATTACTTTTTCTTATTTGTAAGTCGCTTTGGATAAAGATGTCTGCTAAATCCTACAGTAAAGTAAAATGCGTTAAAAAAACAAAAAAGGTAATTGATATCAATGTTCCATTGGAGAGGAAGTGTTAAAAGTATTACTAAGAGGAATGTTTCAAGGGGATGGCAAGAAGTGTGGAATTTAGATTATAAGGGAAGACATTTTTATAAAATCAAAAAGCAGGTAGATACTAAAATGATTGTAAGAGGAAGGAAGAGGGGATAATAGCTAGATTAAGACTGGGTCGTTCAGGGCTGAATGGTTCATTGTTTTTAATTGGTGTGCATGTTAATGGCTTATGTGAATTTTGTGGTGAGAAAGAACAATTGAGCATGCAATATATGAATGTATAAAGTATAGTGAGGATAGGAAGGAACTAATAGCATATCTAAAGGATAATGGTAAGAAGAATAAGGATGTGGGATATTTATTGGGATATGAATTTAATAGTGATGGAACAGGATATAGGATTTTATTTAATTTTTTATATAGCACAGGACTAGATAAAAGAATATAATATAAAAGATGTTCTGTTTCGGTTTGGAGTCTAGGGGTCAGTGTGTGTGCAGGGGTGGATTTAGTGATTTGGGGGCCCCAGGCAAAATACAGGAATGGGGCCCTATACAATTTCACACATCTACAACCTTGAGGTTTCTTTCACTGTTGCTCGTCTGCGCCGTTCATTCCGTCACATTCCACGCTACACAGACTGCTGTCGTGTTAAGGACACCAGAGCACACACGCGCTCTTCGCCTAATAAAAAGTATTTTAGGGGGCCCTTGGCTTTTGGGGGCCCAAGGGGTCCGCCTACCTTTGCCTAATGGTACTCCGCCTCTGGTGTAGGACGAGGACTGACCCCAGCGCCAACCGATACCTGATCGCCTTGATCTGCTTAGAGTTGAGACAGAACTAATATAATAAAAGAAAATCCTGATTGCATAATAGCAGAGTAGGTGGCGATATGCGCAAAGATTGCAACTCGCCATAAAACCAAGAAGAAGAAGAAGAAGAAGCTGATGGGAGGGCTGTGCTTTAAACGCTGAACGGAAGCCGTGCATATAGAAACTTCGTGCTTCAAGCCTGCGAAGGGCCTCACAGACTGACCTTCGTCTAAAAAGGGTAGGTTCAAATACACTTCACATTTCTACAGTGGTCGTTGTTCTGTGCGCAAATTATACTGTACTTGCGTTTCGTGTATTAATGTCTTTCTTGCATAAAGCTGGCTCACCAGTAAAGTTAAAGACAATTCCACTTACAAACAGGCGTACTGTCTCTTGTAAATCCGTGTTGCATAAACTCAAATGTTAATAATGTTTCTGACTCCCGCGACTTGTTTTTTCCTGGCAGCTCGACTTGAAAAGCATGTTCAAACAGGCTATTGGTTATAATATCTCGATGGACTCTTCGTAATCACTTTTGCATGGGATTCAAAAGTTGCTCTTAGACGTTAATCTTAATCATTTTCGCCATGCACAATGTATAACATACTTTAAAGTATGTATGCTGTATATCAAGAAAGTTAGGTGCTTCCTGGTCAAATTGAAGTAGGCTACTTGACAATGTTTCTTCAAGGTTTTACGTGGAAATGGTGCGGTCGTTTAGAGGACACTCCACATGAGAGCAGCTTTGCCAGTTTTCTTGAACATAAGCCAATTACACAGTCTGTCATTGTGACCTCGTTCTTTAAACCCTATGATAATTTATTAGAAACTGTGAATAGTCTTGGACTTGGCTGGCTGCACATTAGCTCTGAGGAAGGACAGCACCTGCCTACCTGTCTAGTTTAGTGTGGCTTAGGGAGCGTAAATGGACCCTTATGTCTGTTATCATTCAAGATGACATATAATAATAACTCTGTTCCAGTTAAACCATTTCATGTTTGACCTTTTTAAGGGACGTGAACTATGGATTAACCTGCCAGTGCTTTAGTACAGAAGAGCAGTACTATCATTGAATCTGACAACAGATTATAACTGCTGAGCTGCTTAAGTGCAAACACCAGGATTCATACTAAAAACACAGTCTCTGATGATTTGTTTCCAATACACAGCGATTGTCTTCATGGGTCCTGCTTTTCACTGAGAGAGATTGAAATGTGCTGCGATTTGTTAATGCTTTACGCATGTAGCTATGTGACAGATGCAGGTGATGTTTCTGTGACTGTCTGCTTTGGCAATTCCTAACTCAATATTGTATATTCAATATTGTACGAAGAGTTTCGATTCGGCACTTTTTGAATCAAATTTATATTGTTTTTAGCTTATGATGTTCATTATACAATGTATATACTTATTGTTAGCAGTATACTGTAAGAAAGTGTTAATAAACATTAAAAGTACTATTATACTGTATACTTTTTCTCTACTATTATTCTGAAACATGGCATTTTACAGTTTTGTATATTTCCGTCCTTCTGGGAACAGCAGATTTTGAGGGAAAAAGGAGCAATGGTTGCAGAACAGCAGTAGTTTTCTGCTTTGATATTTGGAGATCATTAATTTTTCAACCAGCAGGGTAATGTCCAGTTTACATAAGTTTTGTATTCCCTAGCATACAGAAATACTAAAGTATTCACCCATGTCAGAATAACTTTGTTACAGCCATGACATGTTGTGTTAGATAATAGGCTTAGACCATTTTAGTTGCAAATTATTTAAATGTGCTAAAAGGTTTTGTAAATATGGTTAATTTTTAATTATTATAAAGCGGAATCAATTTATATGTTGCACAAGTTGATACACAAATATCGAAATCAGGTTGAGGAATCACCCCAGAAACCACACCGAACAAGGGTTGCAATCTAGGTAAACTTTGGTTCATTCGTTCACAAATGTTTAAGACAAATGAAAATTATTTACAGGTATACTGTACTCAGAAGCTTAGCATACATATTAAGTGAATAATATCATATGTGTCTGCAGGAAGTGCAGCTCTGATCTGTCTGTCACCAAAAGAAAAATGTATGTCCTCATTACATGCATGATTTATTTTAGAAATAGCTTTAACAAGACCTTACAATCAAGAACGATTACATTATACAGTCATTAACACATTAGCCAAACCAAAAATGGACAGAGCTCTGACATATAATGAACAGTGTAGTACTCCTGTGAGTTTGGGAAAGAATTAGAATCATTAGAAAGAACAGCAATGCATTTGACACAACTGGTTTGACAAATGTTTTTAAAATGTAGAGTGGATATGAGGAATGCCCATTCAGGGACATCTCCTGTACTGATGAGTCAATGTTGCAAAGATGATGCAAGATCTGCTTTATGTTCCTCATATCCAATCTACATTTTACAAACATTTATGTCACACCAGTTAGGTAAAATGCATTTCTGTTTTATATGTTGTTTGAAACTATTTTCTATTGAAGGCCAAATGGAAACTTAAGGATTTCCCTAAAATTCTCATGCATACATCAGTTTTCACTTTCACTTTCAGGTGAAAGCTTCCCTTATCCAGACGTGCTGAAACAGGATGGATTATATGAGATGATGCAATCATATTTCTAGAATTGTCAGTAGACTGCACTCTGCCTAGCTGATTATTCAACAATTTAATTCACACTTTTAATGATAACCTTCACATTAAACTGTTAAGATTAAACGTTAAGGCTTTCATAACAATTTTCTCTCATTCTTTTCCCAGGTCTGATTTGGAGTCCAGATTCAGGAACACAAAGAAGAAGCTGTTGGGTTCTACTGTTTAAAGCAGGTACCAATATTCATTTTGAAGTATGTGATTTTATTTAGTGCAGGGGTGTCCAATCCTGCTCCTGGAGGGCCATTGTTCTGCAGAGTTTAGCTCCAACCCCAACTAACCTATCGGTAAGCCCCTCTCCTCGAACGCAGATGAGCCAATGGCAGTTGACTATCAGCTACACAGGGATCAGAACTCGGACATTTATTTTATTCCATTTCCTAAACCCAAACAAGAAAGAGCAAAATGTCCCTAAGCATTCAACCCCAATCCCAATGAAGATGAAAATGTTCATTTTCTGGTTGTCATACTCTCATTATGTTACAATTTTTATCTGCTCAAGCAGAACATTAATGTCATCTTGTGCTTCAGCAAGGTATCTCTGGCTAAAACTAGCTAAAGTGAGTCCATGCTAACGTACAAAACTAAATAATTAACTGTTCTCACGTCATGTACAGTGCAGGTAAAAAACACATAAATGAAGGTTTACATTTCAGTGCTTCTCCATATTAAACTGGTTACATTTTAAATTAATTAATCTTACCCCTGAGTACATGAATCACTGGATGGGTCATCTGCGATTGTGAAGACCGTAATGAGGTTTCTCCCGCTTGCATTGAGATCTGTAAACCCTCGTTTCCAAATGAATCTTGTTACCCACCATATTTATTTTAAAATGTTTTATATACCCCTCCATGGCATATTTTAATCACAATTGAATGGTGGTCCTTCTGTTTTCAAAATGTATCAAAAACATCTTTGGGCAATGTTTTCCCAAGCATTGATTTAATTTGTGGCGGCCCCCCAATAGCAGCCATTGACAAGCCAAAAAGAGATTTCAAAAGCTTTGATGCATTGGAATAAACCATGACCTGCACGTTTCAAAGTCACAACCTGCGCGGGTGTTTTCATATGAAGTATCTTGAAGGGCACCTACTGTCTTCGAAAAGTTTCGATGTCATTTTCATTTAATCTTTCCTATAACGCCTGACAAAGTAGCGTTTATGAGCGGAGCAGCCGTTACGGGGAAACCGCTATTTCTGCCGCTCCAAAAGTGCCTCCTTCTGGCAGAGAATGAATTTGCATTTGTCACTACCCTGTTTGCTGTTTTAGAGGGGTGCTCCGATTGATCGTCTACCGATCACTATCGGCCGATAATCAATTTGGGATGATTGATCGGTGGTCTCTAAAAAGGCTGATCTCAAAAAAACGATCTCAAACTGATAACACGCCTGCCGTGAGAGGTTTGGCACGACATGCAGCAGCACCGTCTCTGTCCGGCGTGGGTGAAATAATTATAATGCTGAAGGTGAGGTACAGCGCATATTCTTCATGAAATAACTCTCTTTCCTCTCTCTCAAAATACGCACAAGGCTTCAAATCACCACACATCGCGTCTGTCTATAAACGAGCTGCACAGTTGACGCAGGAATTGTCACTTGCACAATCGAGTCAGTGCCACATCGTCACTAAAGTTTATAAATTGCATTACTTTTTAATTCTTGCCAGTGTTTAACCATTCATCGCTCGCGCGCTCTCCTGTAGACCGTGTGCTCATGCACACATGCAACGCACACACATAATGCCAGGTTCACACATACTCCGTTTGCAGTGCGTATTTTTTCACGCTCATGTTAACGGATTAAAGCTTTCATTCACCTTCTTCGGTCCGGCAGTGGCGTTCCCCGTAGCGTTGCTCTGCGCAGTGCAGAGATCGTTTCTGCACCCAGTCTGTTTTTGTGCTGAATTAAAGTAACACTGCATTGTTTGCAGTAAATATGAACATGGATTGACACAAAAATTTTGTGACTACACCATAAATGCATATTATTAAAGACTACTGTGTTTCACAGTCAACATATATGGCTTTTTAAAGAAAGACGGTTAGATAAAAAGGCAACTAGATGTCAACCGTCGTTGAGTAGGAAAACAAGTTCTTTATGGAACAGCAGGTTTGCTTGTAATAAAATTAATGCAAAAGGATTGGCAGTAGACTTACTATTTTCTTTCATTTTAGGGAGTTTGTATAACGAAGAACGTAGTTTAAATGTTTGCCACTTTGCTGAGGCAACTTAATATATAATATCTATAATTAATGCAAAATAAAAGCATTGAATAAGGGTGTTGCTGTATATTTATGGTTTAAACATGGCTGTGAAAGATTGTATTACTGTACTGTGTAAAAAAAAAAAAGAATAGCCTATGCGAAAGCCTTTTCAGTGGACCATGGTTGAATTTGAAATCAAAATAAGGGAAGGCTTATATGTTGGAATAAATGTTTTGTTTGTGGTAAACAGCCACGGATCAGTACCGGACTACTGTGTGAAAGCACAGACCGTGCTGCTTCTCCTCTCACAAGGGGAATTCACCCCATTTTCAAAAATGAAATTCAGGCCCTGAATAAATATCTAAAAATCCTGATTTGAGTATCACTATAAATAGTTATAAATGATAAAAAGAAGGCTTTAAAAAGATCGGTATCGGCAGACACTGCTTTCAGCGATCAGTGATAGGCCTAAAAAATCCTGATCGGAGAACCCCTATTGTTTTATATATAACCTATATTTCCCCCGGGGGAAGTGCAAGATAGAGTGCAAGTCTGTGGGAAACATTGTCTTGGGACAAGGTTTTCACACTGACAGCTGTCATTGTAAGACAGTTAGCAACTCCATTTGTTTGTCCGAGTTAGCAACAGTAACTAAGGTGGCTGGGCGAAACACACCTGAACAAGCTAATCAAGGTCTTGGGATACTAGAAACTTCCAGCCAGGTGTGTATAGGCAAGTTGGAGCTAAACTCTGCAGGACAGTGGTCCTCCATGAATAAGTTTGAACACCCCTGATTTAGTGTGATTAATTAACAATAAACCACTGATTAACATTCTTTTTCTATCTTTCTCTCTTTATAAGTGCAAAAATGTCATTTACACGTGAGCAATTTTATAATGAGGCAATCAGGCCAAATTTGGCTCGTTTTTCGTCAACGGTCAAAGTGAGAGATATCTTGCCTCACCTGCCATGCCTCACACTCACTGATAGGGTAAGCAGTATTACATTTAACTACAAATAACATCATAACTATAACCAGATATGCAAGAGTAATAGGCTCAGTTAAATCATTTTTTGTTTACTAACTGAATTTGTATTTTTGCAGGAAGAGGTCGAAGCCAAGAGAGAAACTTCTGGAAACTTCACTGCTATGCAGACACTTCTGGACAATCTGCGGAGGCGAGAGAAATGGCCTGATGAGTTCATCACTGCACTCCGGAACTGTGAACATAGGGAACTGGCTGATGAAATAAGCGCTACTTATGACAGGATCAGGGGCATCACCAGTAAGAGCTTTCCTGCTTATGTTCTAAGCAAATTATGAAAAGGAGGGACATTATTTTATGAATGCCTTTGTTCTTATTTTTATCTATAGATAATGCTGCTCCTACACCCAGACGAGCACCTGCTCCAGCTCCTCCTTATACTTCAGCCGGTGCCACAACAACCGTAACCACAGCAACAATTCATACAGTCCCAGCGACTACTCCTCTGCTAGTTCAACTGCCCCTTGCCTCAGCAAGTTCAGCTGCCCCTTCCAACACTGCAGCCCCAGAACCATCTCCTGCTCCTGTTCTCCAAGTTCCAGAGACACAGCAGGTGCAGAAACCGCCTACTCCAGTTCCAACACCTGCTGAACCAGTTTCCCAAGCTGAAATCGCACCTCCTGTTGTACCTCAAGCGCCTCCCCCTTCTGCAGCCTCAGTTTCAAAAGTGCCTTTACCTGTTCAGCAAAATGTCACAACCCACACTGGGGCAGTTGAGAACAAAACACCCGCTTTAGATAGTTCAGATGGCTTGGCTTTAACGGACCAAACCTCCATCTCCTCATCAAATGGTGAAGCTCTACTCTCCACCTCAAATGCTCAAGCATCTTCCTCAGACACTTCCACTTCTCAAAGCCAAATGACAAAGCCTTACACCACCTCCCAAACTTCTCCAAAGTCAAAGAAAACCCAGGTGCCACTAGAAGTCAAAGACATTTACACTTCTGAGAGACTCCCTGTCCAAGACACTAATCCCTTTCTGAGAGTGGAAAGGACATTTCAGGAGCCGGAAGAGATCTCTGACCCAACTGCAAATGAGGTAATGGTCAACCGAAAGCACTTCACTGTTGTTCTTTGGCAAAACTGTGACATATAAAGTTTATTATTAAAAGGATCTGGTGAACTCATTTCAGGTTTTCCAATGGTTAATCTATTGTCTTATGTGGCTTATTCTTCTGTTTTCTTTGCAGGTGGTTCAAAGGAACAACACTGTTGGATTGCCAGTTTTAAATGCTCCAACAAATTCTACCGGAACAGCTCAGGCAACATCATCTGCACCTGCTGAGGTGGTTACGCACTCTCTTGCTTCCATCGACCAGGAATATTTCAGCAAACCTGGCATCCTTCAGCATTCAGAACTCCAGCAGAACAGACCAGTGACTCTTCCTGTCTCGCAAGAGGAGCCTTGCTCAGTGGTTTCAAATGATTTGGAGATCAGCAGCTTGATGCAAGCAACAGAGCCTTCCACAGAACCTGGACAGTCTACTAGTCATGCAGACCAGAACTCTGCACCCTTTGCTTCCCTTGATTCTGCTACTCGGTCCTTTCAAGACCCTCCATACACTGCTGCTCCCTTGACCCTTAACCAGCCTGAGGAGGACCACTATGAATCTATCTGCGATGGTCATACACAGATAAATGTATTTCAGTTTGCTGAAGAGCCATCTGCTGAAAATATGAATGGTCAGCCACCAAGCATCCTGCAACATAGAGTCATCTCTGAGGACCACAATACCATGAACTATGTTGGCACAGAAAGTGCGGTTTATCTCTCGGAGCCATTTGGGCATGACAGTAAGAAGTCAACTGCCATCAAAGTTCGAGAGGAAGAATCCAGTGCTGCAAGGCCAGAGCAGAGAGGAGAGGGGTGCCCTGAGTTATTTGGGATAAACAACTTCCACCTTATTGCTGCTCTTTTGCTGTCTTATCCACGGATTGTCTTTCGGTGTCTGTGGTTTCGTGGCCTGGAATTTTCACGCCACAAATGAAAATTTTGTCATCAGGTACTCATTCTCATGTTGCATGAAACCCCTATGATTTTTCTTTTTCGAAGCAAAATGTCCAGGCTGCTCTTTTCCATTAACAACAGTGGATAATAACGGGTGCTGTCAAGCTCAGAAAAGGACAAAACATACAATAAAAGTAGTCCTTATGATGTTTGTGCTATATACCAATTCTTCTATAACCATTTGATAGCTTGCTGTGAGGAACAGACTAAGATTTTAGTTGTCCAACATAATATCTGTCGCCAAACTCTCTAGTGGTTTTATCCTTATGTATTATATTTCATGTGTGTGTGTGTATATAGGACTATATGTAATCATGGTTTGCCATGTGCCTTATATATATGCCTTGTATGCTAGGGCCGATAATTAATTTGACTGCTGTTGCACCTATTTCACTGCTATTAAATGGAGTGTCATGGAGCTCCTTTCTAAACCTTAATTGAGTCCGATTATGAACAAGTTGCAATAACATCCTGTCGTGCGAACGATGCAATAAGGAGCTGTTGCATAACCTAACCTTTCGGACATTTCTGAAAAACTCATTTGGAGCCTATTGCATGGACTGGACAATCGCTCTAACCCTCTCCGTTAGCCCCCTCACAGAAGACTCGCAGGAGTGTTTCTTCTCAAACTCATCTAGTTTCTCATGAATCCTCATTCACAGATGCCTTCGTGAACACTTTCTCCATCACTGTCCCATATTTTCTGGGCAGTTTGACCCCGTAAGAGTTTCAAAGTGTGCACACACAGGACACTGTCCGCTTTTGACAAAATTCAAATGTATTCTCCTAATGCCTGCTGTAAGCGGGTCCAATAGTGGAGTAACCGTTAAAATAGATTAAGCTAAATGCAAACATAACCAAGTGCCCCATGTGTGAAAATGTAAAGTTTCTATTGTTTATAATGCTGATATATAAGTGTTGCGTCTGCAGAAGTCTCCAGGTACAGTGCACAACAGTAATACTTTTAGTTTGTCTTTTGTCGAACACTGTATTCTAGGTATATATTCATGCATTCTCAGAGATTCAAACTCATGACCCTATCTTTGAGCTTCAGAAACAACATGAAAAGATTCTTGCTATTAGCATCAAGTTGTCTGTGTAAGGGTAAACTGCAACATATTGTAATGATTGTGAATGACTTTGAATGAATTGTGTACACTTCCAATGTAATTCATTTAATTTTTAATCAGCAAAAGCACTTTATTCACACATTAATGTAAATGATTGAACCTAAGTTTAAATGCACTGTATGTTACTCCTGATCTTTTATCTGGGCCTGTATGTTTGCTAGATTCTCTATTTCAGGGGAATATTTACACTTACGCTAAACTTTTTGTGTACTGGTTAAACTTGATCATGCACAGTCATAATGATTTCCGGAATTATTTCTGAAATAAAATGTCCTACCTTGAGTCTTTCTGGTCAGAGAGCATAAAAGGAGGTAAAAAGTTTATGGACAAAATGCTTGCAGTGTTGTTATTTGAAGTTCGCCATCTGCTGGTGAAGAAGATTACGTGCTCGCCAATGAGAGAATGGATGAACTGGACTGAGAACCTGATTGGCTCGTTGGGATTTCAGTTGACAGGAAAAGCGCATTCATTGGAGAGTCGAGTAACTGTGCTTATGGTGTAAACACAGCGACGTAAACATTTTCAGTGGAGATGTAAATGACGGTATGAAATACTGACAATGCAGTTTTATATGTTAACGGTGATTTTTCAGCTTAACAGTCGGTGTAGAAATTTTTGGTAAAAGATATAATGGAGCTGAACGGCTTCCACTGTGACGGCGAGGGATGTGCGGAGGAGCAAGAGGAAGAACCGAAAGCGCTCAGGCTGCCTCGATCAAAGACGGAGGCGTCATGTAGCATAATTGCTACACCGGGTGCAGACAGCGCAGCGGCCGACGGCAGTGCACTCCGAGAGCGGCGGGTGTCAAAATCGACACCGGCGATGCTGAGGCTCGATTCGCTGAAAAAGAACAGGCCGCGTAGGTGAACCATCTTGTTATGGCGCTAGGTAACAGGGTTAACAGAGCTGATGCCACAGTGAAATCATAGTGATAAAATCTCAAATATATATTAATAAATCAAACCTATTGTCATACGTTTTATAGCCATGTTTGTCAATTTCGTGCGCTCACGGTTGGCACCATATTACTAGAAAAAAAATTTAATTGGGGGTTCCTGTTAAAACATTCCATGCAAAAACATAATATACACTAGTCCTGAAATTAAATGTTGTGTATAGACGATAGATAACATTTAAGTTAGCATTAAACGTAATACAATTATTTGCATATGGTGTAGCATTGATTATATAGTCTAATGTACAGTTGAAGAACTGAATAAGCAAGATTTTCTTCAGAAATCTTATCAAAGGGCAACCCAGCACTGTAGTAAAATGGTACAGAGTCATAACATTTAATAACCAAAAATGTGGGGAACAATTTTTTCACAATGTCATGAGGACTTAATCGTCAAGCGCAACCATTCAGTCATGCCATGTTATTGTGTAAAGAACAAATAATTCTCTTTGATTAATGAGAAATATGTTTGTTTCAAAACTAGTTAAAACTCTGTTGTGTATTTTAATTCGTAACTCTTACTTATTCTATTATTTTTTTAATGCATTATAAATGTTGTCTATTTAAAATTTGATGTACTGTTAGAAAATTGCAAAATCACAAATGAGGATTTTAAACTTATTTAGAAACTTTCCAAATTTTACCTACAGGGCTGAAAATGGAAATTTACAGAAAATAAAACGACTCATAAAAAGTTAACTGAACTTTTTCCTAAAAAAGTGAAATGAGCTTCATTCAGGTTTACTCAAAGAAAATGTTTAGAATATGCACAAGGTATTGAAGTCACTTACCTATTATTGGTCCCCAGCTTTCCCATGGTTTGGCATGGACATTGGTGGCACGTTGGTGAAGCTGGTCTACTTTGAGCCTAAAGACATTACAGCAGAAGAAGAACAGGAAGAGGTGGAGAGTCTGAAAAGCATCCGTCGCTACCTCACCTCACATACTGCCTACGGTAAAACAGGTATTCGAGATGTTCACCTGGAGCTCTCTGACCTCACCCTTTGGGGCCGCAAGGGCAACCTGCACTTCATCCGCTTTCCCACGCACGAGCTGCCTGCCTTCCTGCAGATGGGTCGAGACAAGCATTTCTCCAGTCTGCACACCACCCTCTGTGCCACTGGAGGTGGTGCATTTAAATATGAGGATGACTTCCGTACGGTGTGTCCAAACTTGCATTGTTGCACTTTGCCTATTGCATAATCTATATATATATATAGATATAATAGTGATCTGTTTGAAGGAATAAATAACCCAAAAATGAAATGATGGCCTCAGGCTGTCCAGATGTAGAGGTTTGTTTGTTTCTTCATCGGAACAGATTTAGAGAAATTTAGCATTACATTATTTGCTCACCAATGGAACCTCTGCAGTTTAATGGGTGCCGTCAGAATGAGAGTCTCAACAGCTGATAAAAACATCACAATAATCACACCACTCCCACAGTCGATCAATTACACCTTGTGACGTGAAAAGCTTGTGTTGCAAGAAACAAGCCTCATTAAATGGGTCATATGATGCGATTTTAAATCATTATTTGGTGTACCTACTTGTGACAGCTTTTTTTTTAATGTTCAAAAAACACATTATTTCAAATACTGTACATTATTGTAGTTCCTCTATGCCCTGCCTCTCTCAAACGCTTCGTTTTTTTACAAAGCCCCCTCCTTTGACAAGCGCCGTCTGCTCTGATTGGCCAACTCACCCAGTGCACTGTGATTGGCCGAACACCACAAACACGTGTCGGAAATGTAACGCCCTTACCATAATCGCGAGCGTCAGTTTTCAAAGTAAATATCAAGACAGTTAATAGTTAGTTTTGCCATCAGTTCGAGCCCGAAAGGGCAACAGAGTCGCTTGACAGACACAGTGATGATGCAGTACACAAGGCCGCGGTTAAGACAGCTGACGTGCGATGATTTCTGACAGGCAGTTCACTCTCCTTGTGATGTGACCCTGTTCCCCTCACAACACACACACACACACACACACACACACTATGCGTTACTCTGCGCTGCGCAAAACTCGCATTTGAACAGTCAATAGAAAATACTTAAACAAGTAACAAAACATACTACAGTAGCTGATTCAGAAGCGCCAGATTGTAATAGCAAGTCGGAATTTACCCTTTTTTTTTTTTTAGAAATAGCTTTTGTGCACAGTCAGCCTTGTACTCTTCTATGTTCAAAAAACTGTCGTCCATTAAATGTGTTGCACAAATTCGAACATCTGTGTTGTGTTGTTCTGTTGTAAATAAATCTTAACCAGTGATTTCTAATTGCATCTACTTCCGGAAGGCCTAATAAAGTGCTTTTTCTTTCGCACTGAAACACACAGCCTCCCTGACATGGCTGCTACAACACTAACTGCTGTTACTGAAACCACGCGTGCCTTCTTCTTTGCGTGCACATTTGGGTGGCGTTATGCTAATATTTCCACATAGTGACATAGACATGTGGGGACGCGTTAGAACAAGCCGTTTTAGGTAGGCGTGGTTGACTTTTAACTTTTATAAAGAATATCTCTTTTGTTTTGAGATTTTAGTGTTTGCAACTTTACAGATCTTTTTTTATGCACTAAGAGCTTGTAACACTCCAGAGAAAGGAAAACTTGTAATCGCATCATATGACCCCTTTAAGATGTTTTAACTGTATAAGCTCTTCTGGCCAAAATACAACTCCATAATGTTTGGACTCTCATTCTGACGGCAACCATTCACATTGATGAGCAAGTGATGTAATGCTAAAATTCTCCAAATCCGTTCTGATGAAGAAACAAACTCATATACATCTTTAATGGTCCGAGGGAGATTTTTGGTGAACTGTTCCTTTAAATAAATGGTTCCCTGTGCTGTCTTTCCTCACCAAGATGGCCAATCTGCAGCTGTTGAAGCTGGATGAGCTGGACTGTCTGATAAAGGGGGTTCTGTACATTTACTCAGTGGTCTCAAGTGGTCCACCTGAATGTTACTATTTTGAGCATCCAACAGACCCTGAGCGCTGCGAGCAGAAGGCATACAACCTGGAGAACCCCTATCCACTGCTGCTTGTCAACATTGGCTCTGGTGTCAGCATACTGGCTGTATACTCCAAAGACAACTACAAGCGTGTCACTGGAACCAGGTTGGTCATGACTTTATAATATTGCATTCTTTTTAAATAACTCTTAAACAGTTTAAGAAAACAGGGGGATTTTACTGTAAAGCTATGGTAATCTTTTCTGTATTTCCCCTTCAGTCTTGGTGGTGGTACATTCCTTGGGCTGTGTTGCCTGTTGACTGGATGCTCCACCTTTGAGGAAGCATTGGCAATGGCCACAGAAGGAGAAAGTACATGTGTGGATAAACTAGTCAGGGACATCTACGGTGGCGACTATGAGCGATTTGGCTTGCCAGGATGGGCTGTTGCCTCCAGGTACAGTCATATACACTAACGTTTGAAAGTTTGGGGTCGTTTTCAATGTTTTTAATCAATCCAAATCAATTGAGCAGTTTAATCCAAGTCTTTTCCGAACATCTCTTTATATATAAACGAACATGCTCAACTCTTTTAGACTTTTATTTACATCTAAACAATCATGTGACTTGGAATTAAACTGCTTGCTTCACATGTTGGTTAACCCTGGACTTATTTCATGTGGAGGACAGAAAATTTGTCGAAAAAAAAGCAGGTCGTTTTTTCAAAGACTTACTAAAGTCCTCCAAAATTGGTTTGCGAACATAATGAGGTGGTGAGCAAATCTCATGACCGGTTTCATTTTGGTGTTATATTACTCTCTATATGATTCTTAACATAGTTTTTGTTGAAACTGTGATAATTTTTTTTTCAGGATTATTTGATGAATGGAAATTTCAAAAGAACACTATTTAAAAATAGAAAACTTTTGTATCATTATGAATGTCTTTTCTGACACTCAGTTTAATGCATCCTTGATGAATAAAACTTTTTTTTCTATATGCTGCTATATGCAAACAATTACATTGTTATTCATTATATGACACTGTTACCATTTTAAAATGTTTCTGTTATGACACTGATAATACACGTTAATCAATATAATCAATATAATGTGTGTGCATTTTCTTTTGCAGCTTTGGGAACATGATATGCAAGGAGAAGAGAGACTCAGTCTCCAAGGAGGATCTGGCTAGAGCAACGCTTGTCACCATCACAAACAACATTGGCTCAATCACACGCATGTGTGCACTTAATGAGGTACATGTGCACATCCACACTATAAATCACCATTATGTTGTCCTTGCCCTTGTCTGTCAGCCTCTTTACGGTGCTGCCTTGTGGAATCTGGATCAAGCAGCATTGTACAGGGCTATGAGAGACCAGGGGCCAATCAGCTCCTAGGAAACTCCTCTTAAAGGAATGACATTTTCAGAATCAATGCTTATTATAAGTTTCTTCCATTTAGAACATTGAAAGAGTGGTATTTGTTGGGAACTTTCTGCGAGTGAACACATTATCCATGAAGCTGCTCGCTTATGCTTTGGACTACTGGAGCAAAGGACAACTCAAAGCCCTGTTCCTCCGACATGAGGTGTGTGTGTGAGTCTTTATAATACCTCCAAAGCTTAAACAAGATCTAAACAAATCACTCATAGTCATTTTATTTGTGTTTTTCAGGGTTATTTTGGAGCGGTTGGTGCACTTTTGGAATTACCAAACCCATCCTGATCTGCTACCTTATCTTAGTTCGTGGCTTTTACCAAAAGTCAGAAATATTTATGCAAACAGGCCAAAGTTGCCTTTAAATATCAGACCATGCCCTCAACTATGCAGACCAAGCCCTGACATCTTATTAATACCAAAAATATTATAGTCATTCACTAAAATAACATCTCTTAATAATGAGCTATACACAGTCAGGTTAAACAATCACATGCCTATAGTTTAAGGAATTGCTGCAAACTTCAGTCAATTTTCGTCTGTCAATTTTCAAAGTCTTATGCAAAAATAAGATTTCACTGTTTTGGGGCACAGCAAGCTGATATCAGTCAAGCACCTTTCTTTTTCGTTTTGCTGTTTTGTATGTAACTGATACAATGCAAATTCAAAACGAGTAAGTATAATTTTTGTTGTCGGGGTCTGTTGTATAAAAGCTGTTCTTTTATGTGTAGTGAGTTCAGAGTCAGAATTTCATAGATGTCATGTAGGTCATATTATGTTTGTAGAGAAACCGAGTTGTTTGACAGCATTTTGCAATAAAACAACTGTGTGAGAAAATGACCTAATATCAGGGAGGGGAACAAAAACTTTTACACTACGGATAATTCTCCTCTTCAAAGCTGAGAACTTTTTCCTTTTCTTTTTTTTTTTGGATTTGCATAATCCAGCACCAAACCAACACGTGTTCTGTTGCCGCTTCATACTCTCTTAGTATAGTCTGATTTGTCTGTTACTTATTGCTCAGTCCGTCGGATATTCCTAGTAGGTTACTACACCACAATAGATGCCTGTGCGGTTGTGGTGTGTTGGGTTTAAAACCATGTAAAGAAATTGTTCACTTTTTAATCAAACTATGGCCGTTTTGTGTAATAAAATATATAATTAACTATAATAAGGCTTCTTCGTGCTTTTGACATGCAGAAACAATGGAAAAAAAAATTTTCCCATGTTAAATTGTATAGTCTAAGTAGTACGGTTATTGTTTTTATTTACATATTCAAGCCAATTTTACGAAATCAGACCCACTTCATTATACATCTTGCCTGACCAGAAGAACGCTCCCACGAGTCCCTCTCTCGTCTCTCCGTCTCGAATTCTCGCTATCTCTCCTCCAATCTCTCTCTCTCTCTCTCTCTCTCTCTCTCTCTCTCTCTCTCTCACGACTGTCCAGCTGGCAATCCACTGCCGTTACAGCCCGTTATCACTGATCATTAGGTGCCTTTCTTTGTTTCGTACAAGGTTTGGGTTCTGCAGCAGGTACCTCTTTCTTTTCTGGATGCTTCTCAGGTTCTGTGCATAAATATAAACTGCATGAAACTGTGTGCCAAGACTGTGGAGGAACCGATTAACTTGAGGTAAGGGACCATTTTAAATAATATTCGTCTGTGAGTAGCCTATATGATTGAATAGTTGAATCTCAAATGTGTCCTAAATACTGTTGAATAGAGTATTTACTTGCACAGAGCAGCTGGACGCCAAGTAAGTCCATTTATTCCCAGTTTTGCAGTGAAGCTAAGAAATGCTGTCAACGCATTTTCAACACTTATGGTTTATTAAAGAACGCTCATTAGAGCGCATTGGTTTTGTCGGAAGTCACTTTTCTCCTCCTCCGCTTGCATTTCTTCAAGAATGGACAGCGGTGTTGAACCGTCCTTTACTTGAGCTACATTTGGAGTCACTTTAAATGAACAGATATCTTGATGTTTAATAGTGCATTTGTCTACGACTCCTATGGGGTCCAGACCATGGCTGCGTCTCGCCGTTACCTCAGCAGATTTGTTTAGCCTATGTAGTCATTTAAAAGCGTGATATAGTTTACAGATGAGGTGATTTAAAGACTTTATCAAGTATATTATGCTGTTAGTGTGATGTAATTATAATTACCGTGGAAATAGCGTGTGCTGGTGAATGAAGTGCTGCTTAGCTGCTGAAGATCTGTTTTTCAATTGCGCGCCAGTCTCTACTAGCCTTACCATAATTGGATCCATCCATTTATCTATTCAGTTTGACATGTGTTACATATTTAAGTTTTGCACATTCTTGAAATTACTTAAAAGACTTGTTATATACAACTACATGTAGATTTAATATGCATTATTTAGTGTACTTTGTTAGAAAGGAGACAAAGGAAATATTGGACATGAAAAAACAAAACAAGTGAAGGTAAATATCTCTTGTGCACAGAATAGTTAGGCTACATCTGTCATTTCCAATCAAGCTGTCCTTTTGTCAAATTATTGTGTTTATTTAAGATACACAAAATTCTAGATATGAAATTCCATTAGCAAGACAAAGGAGTTTGCCACTGGACCAAAAGTGGCCATATTTAAAAATGATATTTGGGAATCACCCCAATTTGAGGATCTGCATGTAAAGGCCAAAATCTTGTGGTTTTTATGATTACCGGTATTTTTACATGGATTAAAAAGATTGTGCTATGGCCTGATATTCAAATGAAGGCAATTCAAAGATGCTGTGCAGTCCCAAAACTGAAGAAGACCATGTGTTTGGGTAACGGGCCTGTACTCGCTCATAGCCAGTGAAGAGGGCGCTCAAAATGTACGTTCCTTTGTGACCCACATGTCTCCAGAGTGACTTGTCTGTTAAGCTGTTGTTACATTAGTGAAATCCCATAGCCACACAGGTGTGGGGCTGTTATATCATCAACACAATTATCTGTGCAATGCCATACTTTATACAAAGGGTTTAAACACTTCTGTCTACAAACATTATGAGATGAACCTCATGCCAAATCACACATAAAGTCAGTGGGTGGCTCAGTTAAATGTTTTATTGCTTCCCCTAAAGTCAATATGCTAGCTGCACACGAAAAAACTGAGATGAGGTTATGTTTATGGGATTAACGAGATGTGTGTGTGTGTTTTTCCTACTCACTCATTCTGTAACACAAATGGGTGCCCCAGGGTGTGTTGGGAATTTGGGATACATGCACAGACCTTTGATCTGTGGGTGAATCTCAAGAAAACATGTCCGAAATACATATTTCTCTGAAATTAAAAGACAAGGTACATATTTTTTTATAATGAAAACTAATAGAGCTTATTTTTAGCCATTCAGATGATTTGTATTATTTTTATAACATGATAATCATTACTGTAATGCTTCTGAATGTTGTTGTTTTGTTCTTTTGTAATAGCCATTATTCTCGATGATGATTCTAATAAGATTCTTATTACTGTACACACTGTAAAACATGCTTTTTTCAAAGTTGTAAATAAATATTACTGGAGTAGGCTACATTTTACAAGAAATCACTATTTTAATTAATTATGAAATTTAATAGCAATAAATTAAATCCTACACAAATTTATTGTATTTATTATTAAATTTATACAGTAACGATAAAATCATTTTTGCATTATGATAATGAGAATAGGTGACGGGGTTAGTCACCTTGCTTAAAAATGATGTCAAATGGCAGAACATTTTTATGGTCCTAAAAATGGCTTAATTGTCTTTAAACAATATACACATTTGGGGTGAAATGTGACCCAGAAGTAAAATGACAGTAAATGCCTCTTGTGAACAGAATAGTTTTAACTGTATGTCATTTCCAATCAGTCTGTCATTTTATCAGATTGTTGGGAATTCAGGATACATGCACATATCTGAGGGTAAATCTCGAGAAAACATGTCTGAGACACATTTTGGTTTATTTATGACATGATCAATGTTGTAATGCTTCTGAACTTTTTTTACTTTTTTTGTCGTAATACCCATTATTCTCCATGGAGATTCTTATTAATTACTGTAAAAGCTTTAAGCTTTCTACTTCAAAATTGAACATTTAATTCAGTGTGCATTACTTTGTAATTATTTGTGACATTTACTAGTAAAAAGTAAGTCCTACACAGTTTTTTTTAGTGTACAGTCATTTTTTACAGTACAGTCATGAGAACTGGGGGTGGGAGTGTTCTTAACGTGTTCTGTGTGATCACATGATATTGACCAAATCAAATCATGACATTCACACAACAGTAACCATGTGTTTTTCAGGATTATTCAAACCTTCCCCACTATGTTTCTGTTCCCTGCTGCAGAGCTGCACATGGAGCTGTGTCAGTGGTGGCGACACATTGTTGTCTTCTTACTTAATGCTTGGATTCCATCATGCTTTGCCCAAACCACACCGCCAGCGCACTCGAGCCCCACACCGACCCCTCAGACAGCAGAAGGCCCAGAGACACTGAAGTTCCGTCTGTCTGGTTTCCCCAGAAAACACAATGAGGGTCGAATTGAGGTGTTTTACAAGGGCGAATGGGGAACCATCTGTGATGATGACTTCTCACTGGCCAATGCCCATGTCCTCTGTCGCCAGCTTGGCTTTGTGTCTGCCACAGGCTGGGCTCACAGCGCCAAGTATGGCAAGGGCACAGGTACCGTTCCTGCACATGTTTGCACACTCATTCAGAGAAGATTTAAAGCGATTTCTGTATGTGCTCAGAGAGTGTGTGTTTGTTTCAGGTAAGATTTGGCTTGACAATGTGCAGTGCAGTGGCAGTGAGAGGAGCGTGTCAGTGTGTAAGTCTCGTGGCTGGGGTAACAGTGACTGCACTCATGATGAGGACGCTGGAGTGATCTGTAAAGATGAGAGACTGCCGGGATATGTGGACTCCAATGTTATAGAGGTAAAGGACCCTACACAGACACAATTAAACTAAAATCACAATTACAATTAAACACAATGAAACATAAAATTGAACTGGCACCGACAGAAAATATGAGAGAAAAATATTTTACAAAATCGTTTAATCTTAATCTGAGGGGTTTTTCCCCCTATTTTTGGCCATTGTTGTCTAGATCAGTGGTTCTCAATTCCAGTACTCGCATATTTTGCATGTCTCTCTTATTTAACACAGCTGACACAGATAACCAACTTGTTAGAAGATAGCATGAACTGTTTCGATTTGCCTACCCGGACACAGTGTTCTTGCTCCTTCCTCGTGAGCGAGTGCTCCGTTCCCAGCATCATCCAAGGGATTGGATGCTACACCACAGCCTGCAGCACCTTCACACAACGACTAAACTTACTGAGAAGTGGTGTTAACACTCCAATTAGACCCTCTGGCTCAAACTGTACATCATGGTGATTATCCTGTGAGTCCATGAGAACCTTTCGCAGGGCATCTTACCCTCTGCCATCGCCCCTCTTATTCTCTTACGGTCAAATAGAACAAATGTCTGAAGTGATAAGAGAAACTGGAATTAAGAACCACTGGCCTTAGATAGTTGATATGTCTAGATAGATGTGCCTAACATTGTTAATCAAATCATGGCTCTAACTCCGATATTGAGTACAAAAAATGCAGTTCTTACCTATAAATATTTTCCAAAATAGTCTTAAAAACAACATGTCTTTAATTAGAATCTTGCTTTTTAAAACCTAAAACTTTTTGGTGTGGGAAATCAGGAGTGTAAGTACACTACAGACTTCTACCACAACTGTTTAAATATATTTTAAATGATTTTTATTTTTTATATTTTTTATTTTTTATAATTTTTAGTTCAATTTAGTAACTGTATTATTTTTTATGTAATTTTGTAACTTTTAACTTTTTTTAATATTACTTTTAAAACATATTGTAGTTTTGCTAATAATTTTAGTGCTTCAACTTCACCTTATTTTAGCTAGTTTGACAAGGCAACATGACAAATTTTTCGTTTAGTTTAAGGTTTTATGTAATATTTGTATTTTGTTTTATTTCAGCTTAATTTTAAATAACAAAAATGTTTTTAATAGATTCAGTTTTATAAGAACTTCCCTGATCTAACATGCAGGAAACACTTGATGACTGAGCTCTGCATCTTTAAATACACCCCCATCTCACAAGCTTCTTCACACTCTGTTTTTGTTTGACTGTCCATATTGTTTCTATTTTTTGCATCAGGTCCTCTCTCTCTCAGCCCTCTCCTCTCTTAGGTGCTGGTAGATGATAATAAACACTTTGGAGGAGGTGCGTTTGCGTCCTGTGTTCACCATAGCCACTAAGCGGATGCCGGTCACTGAGGGGGTGGTGGAAGTCAAGAATAAGGACGGATGGGCTCAGATCTGCGATAATGGCTGGACACCCAAAAATTCACGTGTGGTTTGTGGCATGATGGGATTCCCTCACGAGAAGAAGGTCAACAAGAACTTCTACAAGTGAGCGTTCATGACATGCTTGAGAACTGGATGTAGGGTGGGAATCGATTTTATCCATCAGGAATTGATTGTGGTTGGCCATGGAAACAGTTTTACACATTATAATATTGCTCTATTTAGACTTGTGTGTGTGTGGCATCTCACTTTACTGTGGCAGTTTAGCCACTGTGAGAGGAAATTATGTTTACTTTCTCAGTCATCTGTGAAATGCAGTTTTGCTCAGCAACATACACACAGTTTAAACCACAAACAAACATCTGGACAAGGTAACTATTGCATAGACGTACTCCCCACTTTAAACAAGGTACAACCACTGTAGCGGGTTCTGCATCCCCCAACAGTGGAATTGTTACAGAGATGTTCCACTTACAGGAACAAGCCCTGTGTAGAATACAAATGGCTTTACACACATACACTTAGACAAACCAGTCAGTGAACATTTGATAATCAGAAGAAGCTAAGAGGAAGTCCTCTTTTGCGTCTTCTACTCACGTCTGTCTGCTTGTATTTCCATGTGTGCTTTTTATATTAGACCTATACCATACCAGCTTCCCATTCTTCTCAATTTCCTCCCCCAAATTCTTGAATTACATTCTTGAAACAGTAGCACACTGGGACTGTATGAGTGTTTCCCTAACCCACTTTCAATTGTTTTTTTAATTTTTTTATGATATTTTAATGGAACCTAGGATTCCAGCATATAGTAAAAGAAGCCGTTTTAATTACTGACCAGAAGGATTCTTTCTGGAAAGCTTTGACTTTATCATAGTTGGTCTGGTCAAAATAACCCATGAAATACAATCAAAATCAAATAACAAAATGTTAGTGTAAATATGGCCAAATACAATGGCTTTTTTAACCTAAATATATATAATAATATAAATATTAAAAATATATCAACGCTAAACTATATATCTAAACTTTGTGTAAGTATCCAATACTTCTGTCCATTAATTATAATCAAGTACTTTACATGTGCTCTAGGGTGTTATTCAATACATCAAAATAAGTGCACAACAAAAGATTGTTAAAACGTATTGATTTAAAATGTAAAAGTCAAACATTTACAAAGTGCACTTTTGAAACGGGTTTTAAGAAACAGTCATGAAAGTGTCTCACTTTAAGTCACTTAAGTGACCTTTTATTTTCATTTATATGAAATCCACATATCTGTGCTGTGAAGTATACTACAAGTGCACGTTCAATACAACTAAGCACACTATTTTTTCACAAATTGTGACATTTCCGGTTTAGTAAGGGTTAAGGGAATATGGTGATGCTATACAACCTTTCTCATCTGAAACAGTCTAAACTGTCCTGAAGTTGACAGAGAGAAATAAGAGAGAGACAGTAAACAGTGTACATGTGTGTTTGTGTGTTTGACCCCATTTCACTGTTTTCAACAGGCATCTCAGAAAGAGATCTGCTGAGCCAAAAGCTAAAGTTAAAGTAACAACGGCCAGGTACCATCTGAGGGAAAGAAACCAGCAGTGTTCTTTCCCTAGAGGACTCAAGCACATAGCGTGGCTTTAGTACACAACACTAATAGTGTTAGTCAACTAACTTCACTTTCCAAGCTTTAGTCAGTTATCCTTTTTGTGTGTGTGTGTGAGTGTGTCTGTCTGAAAGAGTGGTGGACGAAACATTTCCCCACGAAGAACTTATTACCATCTGTTAGTTTTACTCGCATAGTTTTGAGATGAGGCTGTGCTTGTGCAAGAGTTGAAGCTTTCTGAGGGAGATATCTTGATACCCTCATACTAACACAAATCCCTCCTTGTGCTTACTGCATGTTCACCTCAGATATGTGTGCTTCTAATGTGCTGGTTTCAATGTATATAACAGGCATGGGAAGGTCAAATCACCACTAACATTTTTTTTTTAATTGATGTGGTATTTTGTAGTTCTCATCCCAAAGTTTCTGTTACTGACACTTACAGTAATTATTATTATATATCAAATAATTATTCATGTAGTTAGGTTGTCTCACAGCATCTTAACAGTGTTAAATCTTAATTCATTTGAAAAAGACTTTAACGTTATTGTCCTCTTTCCCATGCAGCTGGTATGTATGTGTGTGCATGTGCATGTTGGATGTTGCATTGGACATTTGAGTGTTTCTGAATGCTTAATGGATGTTTGCTTTACAGGCAGGAGCCCAAAGCTAAGGCTATCACTAAAACTAACTCTAAGCCTAAACCGGGCAAATCAGCTGCAGCTAAAAGGTAACCTTGGTAAAAAAGAGGAAACATACATTGCCTTCTTGGCTCAGACCTTTCTAACCTTCTCATTTGTTCTCTAAATCTAAATGTCGTCAGTCAGAAAAGCTGCATTACAGGTGATTCTGGGGTCTAGACAAAACCTATAGATTATAGAAATCGGTTAAAAGACAAAGAAGCTTATCAATTCAAAAGTTTGGGGTCAGTATGATTTCTATTTCTTTCTTTTTTTTTTGGAAAGAAATTAAAACTTTTATTCAGCGAGGACACATTAAATGGATAACTTACAAAGATATATATTTTAAATACATTTTAAATAAAAACAAATATTCCTTTGTCATCACAGGAATAAATTACATTCAGTCATTTAGCAGACACTTATTCAAAGCGAAAAAATATCTATTTGATTTATAATATTTTTTGAAATAGAAAATAGTATGATTTTGTATAATAATTTTATTGTAATCATCTATCACAATATTGCTGTTTTTGGTACAAGTACATGCAGCTCTCATAAGCAGAAGAAACTTCTTTCAAAAACTTAATAAATCTTACTGACCCCAAAACTTTGAATGGTAGTGTACAGTATGCAATTTTGTTGTCCTGTTGTGTGTCTTTGTTAAGGACATGAATGAGAATGAATGAGTTTATTAAATTGCAAAATTAATATTATTCCGCTAGCATTTCCAATAGTTCCTCAAAACCAGAGGAAAAGAGTGTGTGCATTATAGAAATGATGCTGATTACATGTGTGTATACAAGAATATTGCAGTAGCTGTTGAGCATGTAAATATCTTTCTCAGAATAAAGGCTTGACCTGAGTATGGACCCTAATATGAAAAGGATGTGGATGTAAACATGGTCAGTGTCTCTTTCACTTCTCCTCTCACAGGCTGTATGCTGAACGGCAGAAGAATCACTTCCTGGTTCATTCAGTGGCATGCTTAGGCACAGAAGTGCACTTGGCTGCGTGTCCTCTAGAATTTAACTATGGAAATGCCACAGAGTCGTGTCCTGGAGGAATGCCTGCTGTGGTCAGCTGTGTGCCTGGTCCACTGTACGCACAGAGCACTGCTATGAGGAAGAAACTCAAGATGCAGGTATATAGTATGTAGGTAACTTGTGTAAGTTTAGATTAGTTTATGTATACGTTTATGTACTTGTATTAACTGTTTCTTCCTCTATTTGTTTCTCATCAGTCTACTGTACGACTGAAGGGTGGAGCAAAATATGGTGAGGGCCGTGTCGAGGTTTTGAAGGGCAGTGAATGGGGGACGATTTGTGATGATCGCTGGAACCTGCTCTCTGCCAGTGTTGTATGCAGAGAACTGGGCTTCGGCTCTGCCAAAGAAGCCTTCACAGGTGCCCGCATGGGACAAGGTGAGATTGCAAAAGAGAAACAAAACAAATTAGGGGATAGATGAATGGATGTAATGGAAAAATACAGAATTTTAAGAGAAAGTATAATTGCCCTCATTTATTGCCCAAATTTTTGCCCCAATTTGCAGTTTGGAGTCAATGCTAGTTGCTGAAAGTTTTAGCCAGTCTGCAGATTTTAGGAAGTCAGATTTCATAAAAAATCGCATACTGTATGATGGGCACATACTTTTTAGCTTCAGACTAAGGTTCTTTGGATTGGATTGGATATACTTTATTATACCTGTTAGGAAAATTTGTCTTGGACACAGCTGGCAAACACAAAAAACACATACAGTACAGACATACAACATCATAAGAAAAAAAGAACAATTGCGTTAAAATGCACAGTTCAAGAAAGGGAGGATATCCAGTCAGAGGATTTCAAACGTGTTTGATATTTTGGAACACATTGTTTTTTATGTGTCATGCATCTGCTAGCAATAAAGCGCATATTTATGTGAGTTTGTTGTGTTCGGAACGACTTGAAAGTCTGGTGAAAGTGTGTGATTCTTTGAAAAGTCATGTAGTGTATTTCAGTACAGTGGCACCAAAAGTATTTAAATACGCTTGAAAAAGTACAATTTAAAGGATAGTTCATGCACAAATGAATATTTAGTCATCATTTACTCACCTTCATGTCGTTTCAAACTTGTATGACTTTCTTTCTACTATAGAACAGAAAAAAATATATTTTGAAGAATGATGGTAACCAATCAGTTTGAGTTTCCATTTACTTCCATTGTCAATTTTTGTCCGGTAAAAGTCAATGGGAACCGAAACTGTGTGGTAGTTTTTAGGGCTAATGTCTTTGTATGAATAAAGTTGTTAGTTGGACACTTTTATGTATTTTTAGCTGTGCCAGTATGGATTTTGCTTCTGTGTTTTGTCTCAGGGTTGGGGCCTATCTATATGAATGAGGTGCAGTGCACAGGTCATGAGCGCTCTCTGTGGAACTGTCGTTATAAAAACATCACTGCTGAGGACTGCAAACACACTGAAGACGCTTCACTCCGCTGTAATGTCCCATATATGGGCTATGAGAAGACGGTCAGAGCAACACACACATACTCACACTCATAAAAAAAAATTGTATGTGTTGATTTTATGTTACTTAACACATAGGTCATTTATATGTCATTCAGTGTTTTCAGTGACTCGATGTGACATTCATTTGCATATATTGCTAGTTTCTCATTTCAAGGAGAACATGGCAATGATCAAATGAATTACATTTAGATTATTTAGCAGACGCTTTTATCCAAAGCTACTTACAGTTGAGGAATATATTCAGTTACAACTGAATGAATGATGTTGTGCTCCGTATTCATTTTGACTGAAAATGGATGACTGGAAATATTGGGTATCATTGTCTGTATCAAGAGACAATTACTGGAATTAATTAATCATCTGTTGTGATTTATTATGATTGATCTCAACAGATGTAACATACTTTAACCATTATGCACCTACTGCAGGAAAACGTATATGCATGTTGAAGACACCGTTGAAGACACACACTCTCATGAAAGAATCCTGAAAAAATGTATTATGGTGTCCACAAATATATGATGCAGCACAAATGTTTACAACACTATTAATAATAAATGTTTCTTGTGCAGCAAATCAGCATATTAAATGATTTCTGAAAGATCACCAATAGGAATAAATTATATTTTAAAATATATTCAAATAGAAAACTGTTATTTTAAATCATAATAGTATTTCACAGTATTACTTTTTACTGTATTTTTCATCAAATAAATGCAGCCTGTGTGAGCCTAAGATACTTTCTATCAAAAATATTTTAAAATCCTTCTGACCCCAAGCTTTTGAACAGTAGTGTACATTCAAACAAGGTAGATTTGAACTCAAAAGTTGAACTGTTCTCAGTACAAGAATATTTTTCATAAATTTCAGGTCAGGGCAAGAGCTGTAAAAGTTAAAATTTTATACATATTTCTATTTTTGTTGCCCAAAACAATGGTAAGGTAGTTTTATTGGTTACCATTAACATTATAGCAGTTTCATAATTATTTTACTGCTTAAATTTACCCCACATAATGTGACAACCCTACTATGTATCTTTCCTTTCTTTGACAGTTTTTTTTGTAGCCAAAACTGACTTTTGAAATAAATGAACAAAAAACACCTCAAGAAACATTCTTTAGAGTAAGAATTGTGACAATTAGCCCCGGTCTCCCCTATAATCTAGTTGAACTCCCTCTTACCCCTCGTTCCTGGTTGTGCCCTACTCAGGTGCGCATCTTAGGTGGGCGATCTCGCTACGAGGGCCGTGTGGAGGTGTTACGTACTGAGACTAACGGGACGCTGCGCTGGGGTCTGATCTGTGGAGAAGGCTGGGGAACTGAGGAGGCCATGGTTGTGTGCAGGCAGCTGGGCCTCGGGTACGCCAACCATGGCCTACAAGTAGGATTCTAACAGTAACAGCAACACACACTTGCATGCTAACAATGCCTTGAACTTTCTGCAACCATCGAAAAAATCAGATGGTGCTGGCTTACACACTCCCACATACATATTCAAAGCCTTGAACTTTGAAAAAGCACCACATGAGTCAGTGCATGTAGTACAGGGATGGACAGAAATAAACCTGCTGAAAAAATCAGTCAGCTCAAGTTTTGCTACTGAACAGCTTCGTTATTTCTAAACCCCAAGGGTGTTTCAAAGGGGGGGGCCTAGGGACCAGCACCAAACTAGTACTAGTTTTTGCTTTTATAAATTCTGTAAAATCAAACCCATGGCGGGTCAAATTTGATTGTGTGCGTTTTATAAATGGGGCTCCTGGTCTCCTCAGCACGGTCGTCTTTCTGTGTATGTGGGTAAGCAGCGAATGGCAGGAGACAGATGGGTGAGCGGGGTAAGATGTGAGTGTGTTTGACGTAGCGTAGGTTGGGCACTCACAGTATGAAGGGCGAGTGGAGGTGCGGGTGGGGGAGTGGTGGGGCAGTGTATGCAGTGAGGGCTGGACCACCAAAAAGGCCATGGTGGCATGCAGGCAGCTAGGGCTAGGGTTCAGCATGCATGCTATTACAGTGAGTACATGACATACACACATGCTCGCGGACGCAGCTCTGTTCTTTCACCAGGAATGTTGTTTTTTAGGCAATGTGAATGTTTAGGAATTGTATTCTTGTAAAAATAATTTTTTAATTTTTTCAGGAGTGAGCATTTGGTGGTAATGTATACACTATCAAACAGCCATTTGGTTGCTTTACCCTTTTTTATCAATAATAGTTATATTTGATATATACTTTATGTATGTAAATATATACATTAGATAGATAAAATTTTTTTTTTGTGATGAGGGATAGTAGATAGATAGATAGAAGATATTATATATATATATTATATAGATATATTATATATATATTGAATAATATGCAAATACATATATGTTTTTTTAGATGTTGGGTGGCAGTGTGCCTGGAAAGAATTATATATGTGAAAGCTATTAAGTAGGTTTTATCCCCACATTCTTCATACCGTAATGCAAAAATAAATAAACAAACAATTCAAATAAATACATTAAAAAACTTAGATAATTTCTTATTTTCTTTTACTTTTTTATTTTGGAGTGAAGTGTGGCCTGGTCATGTTTTACCCCAAAATAAATAAATTATAGGATTTTTATTTTTATGACCAAGTTTTTTGCATTGTAAATTTTGCATTTTCATGGCAATTGAGACTGTTTCATTCTCTTCATAGTAAACTACTTATCACTGTCTGTCTGTGTTTGTTTGTTTTGCGTGTTTGCTAAGGAAACATGGTATTGGGACAGCAGTAACGTGACAGAGATGGTTATGAGTGGAGTGAAATGTACAGGAGATGAGACGTCTCTCAGCCAGTGCCAACACCACAGAACCGTCAACTGCCAGAAAGCAGCCGCACGATTCTCAGCAGGAGTCATCTGCTCAGAAAGTGAGTAACCTTACTCGTATGCACACACAGATAAAAAGAATACATAGAATTTGATTGGCTGATATTAAGCTGGTATTTAGTCCAACAGCACTAGGACTTTTCACTGATTGTACCACTTTGCCTGTGTTTGTGCATTTCAGATAGATTGTCAGTCTTTGTATTAGTGGTGGGGATTTTTCAGTGAGACTTTTGCAGATTATATTTATACAAGTGACGGTCTTTATAAGTGTCAATGAAGAAATTTATCAACTGATTGGGTTAACAACACTGATCATTCAGGAATTAATTCTCTCTGCCAGTGAGAGACTCTGGCACACTGAACCAGAGCATGTGAGCGGAGCAGGGAGCGGAGTTGTAATATTTCCTTAAGAGCGCAGAGCGCCTTTCTGAAGATTCTGCTCCGCTCGCTCAAAACGCTCAGTGCCGCTCGCTTAACCCAGAATGCCGTTTGGTGATTTGTTTGTTCGAGATCGAGAATCTGTAGAGCAGTTATGGAGTTCAGATATTGTTTAAACGAAGTTGCAAGCCTTATACATAAGTGTAAAGTAAAAATCAAAGTTAAGAATTGGCAGGGAGAAGAAACTGAGAGGGAGTTAGTAAAGATTCATATTGGAATTTGAAGCGGCACATTGCCAGAAAGCACGAGGATGTGCTATGCAAACATGGTGCCGCAAAAGGTGAGCTAGTTACATACCATAATAAATGAATAAACAGGTAGGCTAAGGTTATATTCGGTTGTACGGAGCCCCGATCATGACATGCAGACAAAAATCACAGCCACGAATTTAGAATAGGCTAATTCTCTTTTATGCTAGGACTACATTATGACCACGAATTAAGAATAAATTTTTTCGTTTAGTCTAATTTATGGCCACGAATTAAGTATTTGTTCTCTTGTCTAGGCTTAGCTGCCACGAATTCATTCGTTCGTTAATTAGTTCGTTCCCTAGTTTTAGTAGGCCTAAATCATGGAACGAATTATTATATTTCGTATTTACTTATTTAAATCATTATTACTTAAAATTAATAAATGGTAATAAATTAATTTAAAAAAGAATAAAACCTACTGACGTCGTAGAAACTAATTGTTAATTCAAATTATATTCAGAGCTCCGTAGTTATTGAATAATCTCAGTTAAACTGTAGACCTAAGCTAACACACAGCTGTATATAGGCCTAAATACAGAACTACAGAGCACAGAAGATATTAGACTACACCACTTGGATTTAGGAAAACCATGCTGGATCCCTCCCGCAAAATCTCCAGCATCCCTAGTGGTTCTTCCAGCGCTCAGCGAGTGTTTTCGGGCACAGCGAATGCTGAAGCCTGACACTTTGTCCAAGCTAGTGTTTCTTAAAGTAAATTCTAAAATCCTGTAAACATCAAGAGACGTTTTAATAGACCACAGTTCCCCGCAGTTATGGTTTATTTTAACTTGACACTAGAAAGTGTGTTTCTTTCATTGACGTCAGTTCATAAAGTGCATTTTTCACAGGCTTTATAATCCAGGTGTATTTTGTAAAGATCTACACACATTTCATCTCGTGTGTGTTTGCTTTTGTGTTTTAATGAGCCTGTTTTGAATGTTATATTGCAGAACAACTGCTGCTATTTTCACGGAAATAAAGTTAACGATAATCAAATACACTTTTTCAGTTTTTGTATTTTAGGTAGGTTTGTTAAGGTTAGATTCATATATTTAATAAAATTTAATTAATACATTACAATTAATAAAATTAAGAAGAATGTAAGAATTTCGCTCTGAAACATGATAATTGCTATTTATCAGCATGCTTAATTTTAGACAATAATCCAAGAATTTCGTTACAAACAGTAAACAATTAGGCCTACTAGAGAGATTTTATGTCGGAGCGGGAATTGGTTCACGGTGTGCGTGAGCAGAATATTAACGGAGCGCTAGCTTGTGTGGTTAGAGCGACTGAGCGGAGCGCACGTCCATAGAGCGGAAACCGTAGCGGAGCGGTGTGACTCTGCACCTGAATATGCCTACGAACCTATAGTAGATGAAAAACAGTACGTGAAAAGAGTAGTTGTGTCCAAATTCATAGTATTAAAAAAGCAGTATGAGAACAATACCTGCATGACGTACTACTTCTGGCGAGATCCAATGGACACATTACAATCCCATAAGACCAGGGGAGTAAATCTTGTCATGTTGTCATTCGGGTTTCATTCATAATATCTATATATAAAACATACTTCTTAAAAGATTTCAAAGTAGGTTCTTCGGCAAATGTAGTACCTACTCAGACAGTACTGTCTTTATAAGTGAGTCACTGAAACATTCACTCAACTGATTTGTTTAAAAACCTCCCTCATTTTACAAGCAACACACTACTGTGTTGTGCTCGAATTAAATTAATACTGTTTGGCTTTGTTGGAACCATTTTTGTAGCTCTGGAAAAAAAATGGCAGAAAAATTGTGTCCCAAATGATGCCCTATACACTAGGCACTTATACTATACAAAATGTACTCTACCCTCTGTTGTATGACACTTCTACACTTTTTTGCTGTTAACCAAGTGTGTCATCCAAGCACTTGAAGTTTTTCTTTTTGGAATTTTCAGTGTGAACACTACTCACACTATGATGCTAAAATGGCATAGAATAGTGCAGAAGCAGGGCTGGATTGGTAATCGGGCATACCGGGCATTTTCCCGGTGGGCCGACGCCGAAGAGGCCGAGAAGTTTTTTTTTGCAAGGACATCACAGGGACAGCGAAGCAGCATGTAACTTGCGCTGATGCTTAAAACGGCAGCTTTGAAATCACAGGAATTAAAATACATTTTAAATATCTTCAAATAGAAAAACAGTTATTAAATAGTAAAAAATCAAAATTTTACTGTTTTTGCTGTAATTTGGATCAAATAAATGCAGGCTTGGTGAGCAGAGGAGACTTCTTTAAAAAGCATTAAAAATCTTATGTTCAAAAACTTTTGACTGGTAGTGTATAGACCTATCATATATATACAGTGGGGCAAATAAGTATTTGATACAATGCCGATTTTTCAAGTTTTCCCACTTACAAAGAATGGAGAGATCTGTAATTTTCATCGTAGGTACACCTCAACTGTGAGAGGCAGAATCAAAAAAAAAATCCAGAAACTCAAATGTAGGATTTTTAAATAATTAATTTCCATTTTATTGCATGAAATAGGTATTTGATCACCTGCCAACCAGCAAGAATTCTGGCTCTCACAGACCTGTTAGTTTGTCTTTAAGAAGCCCTCCTATCCTCCACTCATTACCTGTATTAATTGCACCTGGTTGACCTCGTCCTGTATTAAAAGAAACCTGTCACACACTAAATCATCAGCCTCCAACCTCTCAACTATGGGCAAGACCAAAGAACTGTGCTAAGGAAAACCAAGGACAAATTGTTAGACCTGAACAAGGCTGGGATGGGTACGGAACAATAGGCAAACAGCTGGTGAGAAGGCAACAAATGTGGCGCAATGATTGAAAAGGAAGGGAAATTCAAGATGATGTCAATTCCTCGAACTGGGCTCCATTGCAAGATATCACCTCGGGAGTTCAAGATCCTGTGAAAGGTGATGGGATCAGCCTAGAATACACGGGATGGAACTGGTCATGACTGAAGAGAGCTGGGACCGCAGTCTCAACGGTGAACATTAGAAACCAACACTACACCGTTCATGGTTAACATCTGCAGCGGCGAGCAAGGCCCCCTGCTTAAGCCAGTACATGTCCCGGCCCATCTGAAGTTTGCCAGAGACCATCTGGATGATCCAGAGGAGGTATGGGAGAAGGTCATGTGGTCCGATGAGACCAAAATAGAAGTTTTTGGTATAAACTCCACTCGCCGTGTTTGGAGGAAGAAGAAGGATGAGTACAATCCCAAGAACACCATCCCAACCGTGAAGCATGGGGGTGGAAACATCATGCTATGGGGCTGTTTTTCTGCAAAGGGACCAAGACGACTAATCCGTGTAAACGAAAGAATGAATGGGGCCATGTATCGCGAGATTTTGGGCAACAACCTCCTTCCCACAGTAAGAGCATTGAAGATGGGTCGTGGCCGGGTCTTCCAGCATGACAATGACCCAAAAAATACCGCCAAGGCAACAAAGGAGTGGCTCAAGAAGAAGCATATTAAGGTCCTGGAGTGGCCTAGCCAGTCTCCAGATCTGAACCCCATAGAAAATCTATGGAGGGAGCTGAAAATCCGTGTTGCCCAGCGACACAAAACCTGAAAGATCTGGAGAACCCCTGTATGGAGGAGTGGGCCAAAATCCATGCTGCAGTGTGTGCAAACCTGGTCAATAACTACAGGAAGCGTCTGACCTCTGTAAACAAAGGTTTCTGTACCAAATAATAAGTTCTATTTTTCTATTGTATCAAATACATATTTCATGCAATAAAATGGAAATTAATTATTTAAAAATCATACAATGGATTTTTTTTTTGATTCTGTCTCTCACAATTGAGGTGTACCTACGATGAAAATTACAGATCTCTCCATTCTTTGTAAGTGGGAAAACTTGAAAAATCGGCAGTGTATCAAATACTAATTTGCCCCACTGTATGTATGTGTATGTTTGTGTGTGTGTATGTGTAGATATATACTATATATATATATATTCGTGGTGGGGCAGCTGGACCCAAAATGCATGGGCCAATTTTTTTGTCCCTGTCCCGCCCTGAGCATAAGTGTGAAAGTGGGACGGCAGCTAAAGTATTTGGGGCAATATTGTGTCTAAAATGTAAGTTACTCAATATTAGCTTCTTGTTTATAGAACTGCTGTATAAAAGATCATAGTACAGAATCTAGTACATAGTCTAGTGTATTCAGTCAAAACACAGGGCTTGAATTTCGACGTGGGATTGCGTGTAATTTTACTGATCCCCGCAGTTTCCGTGCTGGAAACGAGGGAAATTCCCGCAAATATTTCAGCGTGAAAGATGCTCAGGACAGATGACGGAATGTATCATTTGCGCATGCTTTTGAGTCTTACAATTTTAAACAGTCAAGTGCTCAATTCAGTACTGCGTCGCTCTCTTGAGACCCTTTCTGTGCGCTCAAACCCAAAAGTGGCGCACATAGAGCCACTCTGACTGCAGAATTAAAAGTTGTGTTGCGCCTTATTGGGTAAAATGCAAAATAAAAAAAATTGTCAAAATGCCCGTCTTGATGAGTATTCACGTAAACAGTCGATTTATACTAAACATTGTCGGTATATAGGCTATTAAGTGAATGTAAACAGTTGAGAAACAACTTATGTGTAACAGTATATGTTAGATCCGTGCATGAGGTCTTAAAGAGACAGCAACCTAAATAACCCTGCTGCTGTCTGTGTCATTAATGTTTATTTATACATTGAAGACTAACCAGTGTTATTTTAAAGTTAAATAGATTATTCAGTTTCTGTGGTATTTCTGTACCTAAATATTACTGTTATACCTACCTGACAAACTTAAAGCACAGTTCATTTTAGTCTTGTTATTGTACTTGTTTGTGCCATTGCTTGTCATTGATCTATTCTTATTTTATTACTGACTCTTTACTTGTGTTTTTTAGTTCAAATAAATTAAATTCAGAGTTTGAAATCAAAGTATTTTAATATCTTAATCACAATAGAAATATGAATCAACAACATTATTCACAAATGCACTGGGTGATTAGCATTTAGGGCTGGATTATGGTAGTTTAAAAAACCCTCCCCCCCATAATAGACACCTAAAGGGGGAAGGGGGAATCCCCCCCCCCCCCCCCCCCCCCCATTTCCAAAACAAA
This sequence comes from Sinocyclocheilus anophthalmus, assembly GCA_018155175.1. Lineage (NCBI taxonomy): Eukaryota > Metazoa > Chordata > Actinopteri > Cypriniformes > Cyprinidae > Sinocyclocheilus > Sinocyclocheilus anophthalmus. The sequence continues at coordinate 399,482 of JADLZN010011946.1, read as the reverse complement.
ATTCAGGCCCTGAAACAGTATAAGAGTTTTGCGAAGTTATTCATATTACTTTTATGATGACTGGAATTCTCACCTCTCAGATGGTCAGTCTGCTGCTGATGGTAGCTCTAGAGCTTGTGGTCAGTCTGCTGTTTATCTTTTTCTGAGAACTGGCCTGTAATTAGTGAACCTCACATGGCAAAGGCTTGACTTCAAATGACTTACACCTGTCTGGATTATGTATACAAATGAGACAACATATAATTTTCTCAACTGTTGTACGTTGAGCAAAACTGTTTGTTCAGACATTAAAACCTCAGACATCCAGTTAAGTGACCAACATGCAATGTCAAAATATAAACAAAAATATAAATCAAATTCCAGGGCCAAGACTATATTTTTTCTTTGAACTTTCATTTGGCATCTTAATATGTGCATTTTTCTTCCCCCAGCTGCATCTGATCTAGTGCTGAATGCACCGCTAGTGCAGCAGACGACGTATATAGAGGACCGGCCGTTACACATGCTGTACTGTGCAGCAGAGGAGGACTGTCTGTCCAAGAGCGCCGCTAAAGCTAACTGGCCTTACGGTCACCGCCGCCTGCTCCGCTTCTCCTCACAGATACACAACATCGGACGGGCTGACTTCAGACCCAAAGCAAGCCGTCACTCATGGGTCTGGCACGCATGTCACGGGTAACCATACTAAAATCATTTTTTATTCCTGTTGTGTTGTAAATCTGGGTACACTTTTTGTGTTGCTGGTCAAATTGACCACACTGGTTTTCATGCAGTTCACCAAAAATCAAAACTAAGAAAAAACCAAAGATTAATGTAACAATCAGAAAACCTCTATCGTAGCTTGTCAGAGACAAAAAAATATATAAGAAAATATGAACTCCTATTGTGTTACAAAAATAGTTCCTACCTTTGTTTTAGAGGTCAGTTTCCCCTACGAAAATGAACCATGGTTTTACCACAAATAAAACCAAAAAAACATGGTTACTATAGTTAAACCATGGTAAGAACAAATTAACCATAGTTGTTTAACCATAGTATTTGTAGTAAAAAAAAAAAAAAATGTGAAACTTAAATAGATGAAGAACAGTGGATATTCCTTGGAGGATTTAATTCATTGGATACGTCTTCATATTTTAGTCCTTGACAAGCTACAATAAAGGTTTTCTGTTGTGTTTTTTTTTTTGCCATGACTCTTTTGCTTTCAGTGTTGATTTTTTGTGAATTGCATGGAAACCAATTGGGAGTAATCTTTACTCCTACACTTTCCAAAACATGTCTACGTGTTGAAAATTTGCATGCACATTCATGACCCTAAATGAGAAAAAAATTCACAAAATTTCAAGAAGATAAATTGTAAATTAACAACAATAAATTGTTCAACCAGTGTTTCAAGCGGTTTAAAAAAAATTGAATGTGGATCAAATGGGACCCGCAACATAATCTTATTATTTCTGACCAGTTTTTAGATTTATGTGTGATTCCACAGGCATTATCATAGTATGGACATCTTCACACACTATGACCTGATGTCTGCCAATGGCACTAAAGTGGCAGAAGGACACAAAGCCAGCTTCTGCCTGGAGGACACAGATTGTGATGAAGGTAAATCACTCATCCAAATACACATTTACAGTCAGCTCTGTTCAGTAGGACATATTTTCACTTGTGTAAATATCTGTGTTTATTCTAGGTGTTTCCAAGAGATATGAGTGTGCTAACTTTGGTGAGCAGGGCATCACAGTGGGATGCTGGGATTTGTATCGCCATGACATTGATTGCCAGTGGATCGATATTACTGATGTCAAACCAGGAAATTATATCCTTCAGGTCCGAGAATGGGTGCAGACCATTGTCCCCAGTCACCAAAAACATGTATTCTATTGATTTAAGAGGATTTAGACTTATTTTTGCTTCTTTTCCAGGTTGTGATCAATCCTAACTATGAGGTTGCCGAGAGTGACTTCACAAACAATGCCATGAAATGTAACTGCAAATATGATGGCCACAGGATCTGGGTCCATAACTGCCATATTGGTGAGACCTGAATACAAAGCCTTAAAGAAATAGTTAACCCAAAAATTACCCTCAGGCCTTCCAAGATGTAGAAATGTATTATTACATCACTTGCTCACCAGTGGATCCTCTGCAGTGAATGGGTGCCGTCAGAATGAGAGTCCAAACAGCTGATAAAACATCACAATAATCCACATGACTCCAGTCATTGATTGAAAAGCCACTTTTTAGTAATAAACAAATTCATCAAGTCGTTTAAACTTCAAAACATTGCTTCCAGCTAAAATACTGAGTCCTCTATGCATAATACTGCTTTCTCCAGTGAAAACGTTGTCTCTTCTGAATCAGGAGAGTAAATATAAACAGATCAAGTACCATTTACAAGCGAAAACAGACCAAAACTGTTCTAAACAAACATGTCGGTGAATTTTGATGTGAGATGACAACAGGGAATGGACTTTTCCCCCTGGAGAACATGTCATTATGTATCATGGACTTATTATTTGGCCAGAATCAATGGTTTAAAATTAAAATGCCTTGTTTCTTACAAACGTGCAACCTTTTAATTCACAAGACATTAATTGTTGACTGGAGTCCTGTGGATTATTGTGATGTTTTTATCAGCTGTTTGGACTCTCGTTCTGACGGCACCCATGCACTGCAGAGGATCCACTGGTGAGCAAGTGATGTAATGCTACATTACTCTAAATCTGTTCTGATATAGAAATAAACTCATCTACAAAATATGTTCAGAATGGAATACGTACTGTAAGAAAACAGAATTATGCAACCATAAACAGTAGTAAATTACATTCTAGTCACATGATCTGACATGATGCAGGGACATTGCATGTTGCAATTAAATAAATCCTCTTGGAATTAAAAACTCATTTTACATTTAATCCTGCTTTTCCACAAACTTTCTTGGCAGTCTGATCAAATAATGATTCAAGAAAAAAGATGATATTAGCTGATATTAATTCCAGTTCATTTAAGTGTGTATGTTAAATAGTAAATAATCCAGGTAGTAAATAATTCTGTGCACAGCACAATTTACATATTATATACTGCAGAAACAGTAAGAGTACATTAGGGTAGTGCTTCCATTCAATGCCAAATACTGAAAGATTTATTTGCTCTTGTCTTTATTTCAGGTGATGCTTTCAGTGAGGAGGCTGAGAAGAAGTTTGAGAAATACCCTGGACAACTTAACAACCAGATCTCATAATCTTATCACCAGATTGATATAATTAGCAAATTGGGACAATCTAATATGTCAGTTAATCCAGAGTAAAATATTTATTCATTCAAACCAGCCATAAACTAAGTAACTTCTCACATTGCAATTACAGAAATCCTAAAATCTACAATATCCAATGTTTTTACGCCAAGAGTATAACTGTACTGACATAACCTGTAATTTTTTATAAAAAAAGAACTCCAAAAAAAAAACACACTCTGAGCCACTGAGTCTGGCTTAAGTAGTGTGAGGATTAGATGTAAATGAACATTTGTCAGGCTGTGCAGTGGTACTGCCTGTCGTATGTGTTTACAGTGCAATCAGGTGCTTATTTTCTTAAAGGTTTAAAAAGCCTTGTTGATGCATCACGCAGCCTGTGTGCTGCTGTCTCTGTGAGTTAAAAGTACTTGAATGTTTTGTACTCCAGATGAGCATTTGTGTTTAAAAAATTGCAAAGTGTGAATGTATGTTATGCTTCAAAGCTCTGACTCAGAGCTATTTTACTTTCAAATGGTCTTTCATGTATGACTTGTTACAGCTTCAGTGACGTTTTTTTACACGCTGTTCTAGATTTGTCTTTTTACTGAACTGGTTATGCATTCGCGTGTTCAGTTACAGTAAAATTTACATTTCATGTGAAACTGTTAAAGATGAAAATAAAGTGTTATTTAAAGTTGTAATACAAATCATTTCAAGTTTCATGACCCATTAAACAAATAAACGGTCATAATAAATGATCAGTCATGACTCAAGTTATATTACAAAGGCCTCTGCTTAACACTCATAAAGATGAAAATCTGGAGAAGCCAAAACAGCTATACAGTGCCTTTTAAATATTTTTGTCTCAATCTTTTGTTCCACTAATGCATAGCAACCACCCAGAACACCCTAGCAACTGCATAGCGGTTGAATTATTTGAAAATTCAAACATATTGTTCGTCACTCATGTAAACAAGTAACGATTTGCCTCCAATTTTGGGCTTTTGTCGGCGATCTTCAACTGTTGGCGAGCGCTAAATGAGTATAATGTGTGGTTGTTGCTGGTAGCAATTGACTTCCATAGTATGGGGGAAAAAAATCCTATGGAAGTCAAAAGGCTACGGCACGGTGGTAACCAACATTCTTCAAAATATCTTATTTTTTGTTCAACAGAAGAAAGAAACTCTTTACAGGTTTGGAACAACTTGACAGGAGTAAATGATGGCAACATTTTCATATTTGGGTGAGCTATCCCTTTAAATATCTAGACTTGTCTGCAGTCCAAGTCCTGTAGGGCTACAGTCTGAAATGTGTTTTGACCAGAACAGACATCGCTTATGACAGTAGAATGCAGTAGAAGACATTTCAACACACTTCAGCAATAAAAAAAGACACACAAATGTTTGTCTAGAGTAATTTGTGCTTATTAGTACGGTTGAACTGGATTGATTAATAGAATGGGATTAAATATATAAAGGATATTTGTGTTGTTTAACATTTAATTATTGCATATTCTGAGTTGCATTATTTTTATTCATTTTGAGGAATACTGAATCTGTGTTTTTTTGTGTGAGTGAGATGAATTAATGCATATTCATATTTATTTTAGAACTACAGTAACATCTGATTTCTCTGAAAATGGGGACAGGAGAGCTGTCAATCAAAAAAAAAAAAAGTAACTTGCGTTACCTATTTGAAAAAGTAACTCAGATATTCTCTTGTAAATTAAAAAGTAATGCGTTACTTTACTAGTTACTTGAAAAAAGTAATCTGATTACGTAACTCGCGTTACTTGTAATGAGTTACCCCCAACACGGCAGGGGGTTGATTTTTCCCGCGTTTTAAAGGAGTTTACATATTGCATAGATTGTGATCGACTGAAATGAGTGTTTTGAAATATTTGACATTCTACTAATATTAAAACTGATTTGAGTAGAATTCTGATGAAGGAGCCTTTGATCTCCTTTATGAAAACAGCTTACTACTAGTGATTTTGAAGTTGAAATTGTGTATAACACATAACATTGACTGTAAAATACGTGTGTTAGGACTGTCTTATGTTGAGTTTTGGTATTTGGATAGGGTCATGGGCTTCTTGGTTTTTGTTACACAGACCTGGCAACCCTGTGGGAGATTCCTAATCTAGTACTACTGAAAGTGGAAAATCTGACACGCCAGGTCTTCATTCTAAACGGCTTGCCATAAGCGGCAACCTCCCGCGCTCTCTCTCGTGAAGCCAACACGGAAGTGACTTAAACTGTAATTCATCGACTGGCCGCTAGAGGCTGGCTGCAAAAGGGAGTCAAGCCCATAGACTCCCCATCTTTACAGCAGAAAAAAAACATGTTTACAGCCTGGTTCAAAAAATTATTTTGGTCTTTATAGCTAATTTTGCCCATCATGACAACTGTGAGGGGGTGAATTTTTTTTATAACTCATCCATTCAAATTATATTAAGCCTTAAAGTTCTGAATAATTAAAGGCGTGGCCACTTGAGTGACAAGTGGATTGCCGCTGCTGTCACCACCGAGCTAGGAGTTGGGCGTGGTTTCAGCAACCAGCTCCCGCTTTTTTGCCCATTTTCGATTATCCGGGAGTGCGCTGCCAAAGATGGCGACGGCCGGCTCCGCCCACTTTGGGCTTCAGAAACCAGCGGGTGACGTCACGGACACCACGTCCATGTTTTTATACAGTCTATGCTTGTATGTCACAATTTACACTTTTTTTCAAGATTTACCAAATAATGACTTTTTCTTATGTGGCTGAAATGGGCTTCCCTAATTTATAATTAAGACTTAAGTCTCACAGGGACAACAATTTGTTATTATTAGTTATTTATTATATATTACATCTCTAATATATACATTATAATTTTTTTTTCAAAATCAGACAAGACAAAAACTTGTTCAGTAAGTGAGTCAGATTGAATCATTAATCTGTCTGACTGATTCATGATGGTTTTGTTCACTTAAAAGAACCAATTCAAAAGAGTCAGCTGTTCAGGAATCGGGCTACACTGTTCATGCTGCATCTTCTTGAACTAAAAGAGGCAGGTTTGAATCATTCATCAAACACCTGTTTATCCATTTATTCCAGCTTAATGTGAAAATGTCCCAAAGAGATTTTAATGAGCAAGTTTTGGATATCTGAACCTCACTGCATGTCTTGCACACAGGCTCACAGTCAAACACACACCATAGACGTGCTCCAGAAGAGGTACTGTTGCTTTATTCAGCATGTATTTAGGTGCAAACATACAGCACCATTCAGTTCAGAGACCGTCATGATAAACAGACTCGGTTACTTGTTCATTTCCAAATTACTGATAACTGACTTGCACTGTAACTTAGATGACACAACAAAAGCAGATGAAAGCATGATAGTTGTATTTTAACCATGAGTCTAAAAACTCCAGCTCTAAAGCTTTTATTCCTACTCTTGAATTTGTCCTACTCTTGTCATGCTTTTATCAAGTCAAACACTGTAAATGCAAAAGCAAAATAATCATCATATCCTCATAATTATACTCAACTGAACAAACATGAGAAGCTGAACACAGATACATAGCAAATAAAATATTACTACAACATTTACTAAAATTAACACATTCTAACATAATTAGCATAGCTAAAACTTAACTGTTGCACTAACTACATATAATCTAAAGAGCCAGGGATGGTGGACAGTGTCCTGTTGGCTGATTCTTGGTCTAATGTCGAATTAACAAATTGGCTTTATTCCATTCCTTGCACCCAAAGAAAGTTGAGACCGAACTACAATTCACCTCAACAAACAATTGGTTAAAAGTTTGCTTATAGGGGATCACTGGTTAATCAGATTCCCAATGGGTGCTGGGAATGAAACAGAAAAAAATTACAATTTAGTGAAAACTATTATTTGCAGAACAATATAGTGTATAGAGTTCTTTAAGTTGAACCATCTAAGGTCCTTCATGAGAATCTGCCAACATGACACTGAGCTCTGGCTGAGTGAGTGCTGCCCTTAGCAATGTCTCCAAGGTGGTCATTTGTCCATTTTCAAGTGTAAAGAAGAAGGGGGACCTCATTATGTGTACCTCTTGTGTGACACAAGGGCTCGTCTGACTTTAAAGCGATGATGTGCTGCGGTTTAGTTTCATGGTAAGATGGTGGAATTGGGGTGGAATTAACTAAATAACTAGGATTGGAAGTAAATGTGAAGGTTATGGATGTGGATTTGGCAAAGAGAGTCTTAAATGGTGGGTCCAGGTTAGTAGGGTTTTTGGAGAAAAAAGTAGATTTATGTGCCTCTCAATGTTTGGGAAGGTGATGTGTTGGTTAGTATTTTAGGATCTTAATGTGGGTCTGACTCAACAGTATTCAAAATATGAATATGATGAATGTGAGTTACTAGGATTTTGTGTTTTAAAGGTTTAGGCAAGGGCTGGTAGGGTGGAATATGTCAATCGAATTTCTTCTCCCTCCAGGAGTTTCCTGTAAAGACAAAAATTAAGTTTAATGCAAAACAATTGTTTTAAGTCAAACTGATTGAAGATACTCCAAATGTCATACTGTCAAGCATATTACCTGTAAGCTGCAATCTCAACATCCAAAGCCATCTTCACGTTAAGCAGATCTTGATACTCCCGCAAATAGCGTGACATTTCCTCTTTCGCATCGGCAATGTCCCTCTCTAGGACACTTATCCTCTCCTAGAAGTTGTTCAAAGAAAAATTCAAAGCGTAAATTAATGCTGATATGCTTATCTGACAGAAGCGTTCCTACATACTGTTTTGTGCCAGAGATAGAGAAGTAGAGCAGAACTTTATTATAAAGGGATATCTTTCCCTCTAGAGTCAGTCTCATCTCTCCTACTCAGTTTGTCAGTCATGACTCAGCACTGATGGAATGAGTCAGCATCAGTAACATTTCTGCAACTTTGGTATCACTTGTCTTAGACCTTACAATGCTAAAAGCACAGCAGAAATAATATTCCATCAATGCTGAGACTGTAGAACAGTAAAGGTCAGCGCACTGACTTGGCATGAAAAACAAATTTACAGTCTGTTCCTAAGCCTTTGTGCTTCCCTTTTGTTATTTCATGAGAAAAATGTGCAAATGTACCTTTAGGGGTAGCTTATCGCCTTACATATTATTACTCTTAAGGTAAATATGCACCTTTTAGGGGTAGATAAGGTACAAAATTGTGCTTTTATAAGTACTGCCCCAGTGACAAGCTGTTGTACCCATAAAGGTACGATTTTTGGACATTTTATCTGAGTGTATTATGCCCATCAACACAAATAAAGATTGTTCTGGTTATGTTCCATTTCATTAATCTTCTCTTTTATACAGAATGTTTCTGCAATCAATAGCATAATGACCTAACTTCTAAGAGTGTCTTTACAGAGACATTTGTGTGGTCGTATTATACGTATGCAATTATACTTGGATTGATTGCTGCTGGTGATCTATACCTGGTACTTGTTGACATCAGTGTTCTGCGTTTCCTCTAGGTCCCCTAGTTGTGCATTCAGTGAATCGATAACATTCCTCAGTGCCTCAACCTCAGCTGAACGGGACTGCAGCAGCCGTCGATACTCAGTGGTCTCCTCACGTACCAAGCGCACAGCCTCTTCCTGCTTATCTGACAGCTCCACTACGCTTGCCACCTTCCCCCGGAACCAGGCTTCGGCGGTCTGCATGTTGCGTCCAGCCAGGCTCTCATACTGCGCTCGGATCTCTCTCAGAGCGGCTGACAGGTCTGGTCTACTTGTGTCCAGCTCCACACTGAGGCTGGCAACCTGTAGCTGGACCCTCAGCCCCTCCTGCTCCTCTGCAAACACTTGCTTTAAGAAGGCCAACTCCTGCGCCAGGGAGACTACGCTGGCCTTGGCATCACAGCTGCACAGAGCGGCCTGACCTGCCTCCTCCTGCAACCTCTGCACCTCTGCCTCTGCCTGGCTACGCCGCCTCGCCTCTTCCTCCCAGCGCTCGTGCAGCTGTGTGTGTGCCTCCCGCAATTTCTCCTTCTGTGCCTCCATGCGTGCTTTATTCTGGGCCTCTTGATGCAGCTGCTCCCTGAGGCCCCGTACCTCCTGTAGGTAGAGCTGCTGCACACGGGATGGCTGACTCTGCCTGCGCCGCAGGGCCTCCAGTTGTAGGAGCAGCACCCGATTTTGTTGCTCAAGGTGTCGCACCTTCTCAATGTAAGATGCAAAGCGGTTGTTCAGACCCACCAGCTGCTCTCGTTCTTGGGCCCGCAGCTCTGCGTTCACTATGCTCGCCTGGCTCAGGTCACTCTGCTCCCAGCGCTGCAGCGGCTCCAAATGCATCGGCCACCTGGAGGACGTCAGGGGACCCCGGGAGAGCCGGTAGGTAGTTCTGCTGGAGGGGGAATCTTCCCATCGCCGGGAGAGGGAGGAGGAGATGTATGGGACAAAGCTCATGATGCAAGATTTTTTTAGTAGATTTTCTGTTTGGTTTTCAAATGATGTTAATGTTTTTTTGGTTGGAGAAGTTTTTCTCTTTAAGTCCCCCTTGTTCTGCACACCATTAGTGGAGATGAACCGGCACTGCACCAGTTCAGAAATGCTGCAGAGCAGTGTGCTTTATACAGGACACACATACACTCTCTCTCCACACACACACACACACACAGATCCTCAGCCAATCAACAGCTCAGCAGTGTCATGATGCTGCCGATTGGTTTTGCGTTTCTTTTTTAGCTGGAGTAGCATATCAGGAGGTAGGGCAGATTGATACATCTTTATTATAGGGACACTTTTCATGTTTCTAGACACATGTTTTAAATGCAATTCAAATGTGAATCTGTGTGTGAAACATATTTTAAAGAAATCTATGCAGTCAGCTTATTACTATGGGAATAAACAATAACAATAAAGTTAACAATTTGAAGGTGGAAACAGAGAAAACAAGATTAAGCAGTGTTTTCACTACATACAATTCATTAGCCATAGCCAATGTATGAAAATTATTGAAACAACAAATTGTACAATGCATAATTTTTCAATACAGTTAGCATAAGTAGGGTAACATTAGCTCATCATACATGGTGTTACCTTATCCTTTAAAAGATTTAAACCTCTAGATCTTGCTCTCCCAGGAATGGTACTGTCTCTGGCTGACATCTTTGGATCTCAGAAAGGTGATTCTCTGAAAAATCGGATTCACCAATGTCTCCTTGCTGTAATGTTAAAACACTCTTATTTCAGGATTTATAGAATAAAGGTTGAGAGCAATATACGATTAGTTCCCCACTGAGGAGTTTTTAACTACATTCTGGCATCGGATCCAACATTTATGAGGGTAACCCATATTAGAGCAATGCAATAAAATGTTAAATTTATTTCCTTTATTTTGCTGAACAACAACTAAGTTGTAAACCAAACAACAAAACCTTGTGACTATTTTTTACCATCAAATATTCAGCTTCTAAAACAAAGTTACCTGTGGTGTGCACTGTGCCGCAAAGTCCCTCAGCGCATACAGCTCATTCTGTACGCTGAAAGACAATCAATGAAGACTTGTTGAAGCAATTAAGCAATGCAAAATAATACTAAACACCCTCAGCTGTAAATGTAAATTTACATTAGTGGGTCATTGTAGCAAATCAGCTCATGGGAAATATTAAAATTCAAAAAATATATTTTACAAAAAAGTAAACTTACTCTCTCCCGGCAACTGCCCCTGTAATTCATGAGTAAAGACAGTAACAGTGAGCTGCATCGTTATCAATAACAGCTCTTATAAATGAGTGTCAAAACCAATGGAACTCACAGTATGCATGGATCTGTAAAACCAGCCACACACCAGACATAATGCTTTCAAACGGCAGCACTATTACACGCAAATCATCCACTGTTCTCTCCCCCTTGTCTTGCAAACAGAAGATGGAAGAGAAGAATTTAGTGACCTCTTCAACGGAACCATATTCTGAAATATATTGTGGAAATATAAAAATTGTTTAGGTGTTGACACTTACATACTTGCAATATTAATTCTGTGGCAAGAGAAACAGAGTTGACCACTGGTAGACCTGCCACTCCATACATGAACAAAGTAGTGTAAATTACATCTGCAAAAGAGAAAAAGAATGGGTTTTTAAGATATGGTAGGATAACTGTAGCATAAGGACGCACATTTAAACCCTAATGATTAAATTAAAATGATCATAAATACTGTTGGCACAAAGTAAACAAAAAAATCTGAATGTTTCCTTGACTTTCTTTCCTGATTTTCTGACTTTCGGTGTATTTTATTACCGGGAACTTTTCTGGGGAATCGTGTGGGTGAAATTGCAGTCAAGACATGGAGCATAACTGTGACAAAGATCCATCCAAAGCGCTCTGTGATGAATGACACATTATTATAGTCGGGTTACTATTGCTGGAAACTTATGCTATACCATAAAAACTATGGTATATATCGCATAGCATACAAACCACAAAAAAAAGAGAAACCACTAAGGTAACAATCCAAGCAATTTATGCTTTGAGATTGTATAGTGAAACAGAGTTTGCTCACATTTGATACCAGCTTACCGTTAGTATACTCCAGAATCTTGTTGAGATAAAATAAAATAAATGCACTATGCCCGATGAGAGTCAAAACCATAACGTTTACCCAAACTAAATCTGGGACAGAGAGAGAGAAAAAGACAGATCATCATTAACACATATATATAATGAAAAACAAACAAACACAGTAAACAAAGTTTCCCGATCAACTTTACGTTTGGAGTATTTGTGAATTGGTCTGTAAGCTAATTCTCTTTTTGCCATAAAAGCATTTTTTCTCTGGAAAAAAATCTTTAAGTATTCAATTTAAATGGCTTCACCAGCACATAACAATAATTTCCAACGTACAATGAAACTCAATATACTTACAACATCTCCATATAAGCGCATAAAGTTGATATTTGCCCAGTTTTGAACAAAAGTACTGGCGAATTGCTGGAATTGGAAGAACTATTAATGATATGGCTGCAGAAATTCCCCCAAAGGCATATGTAATTTTAATCATGGCTGAAAAAGTAAACAGGCACACATTTGAATGACTATGAGTAAATAAATATGTCACAAGTGACAGATCCTGGATAACTTATAAATACAATTCTACTTACATTCATCAACACTTGATGATCTATAGAAGAGAAGACGCATTTGAAGAAAGTTGCTTGACTGCATGAGAACGTGTCCTAACTTCTCTGCATGACAACAATCACAGAGCAATGCTGATGTAAACACATATGACCATTACACATCAGAACATGCAGCCTAGTGGTTAAAGATCTGAAAGGTTGTAGGTTCAAACCCTGCATGAGATGATCTCAACGTTTCTGGCAATTGTCGTATATACAGGTCACACAAGGGACTGAGTGTGCAACATCTGAATTACTTGCCCAAAGCAATAAATAAAGCATAAAATTGCAGTAAAAGACAATTTGATATACCTATAATAAATTGCACTGACAAATGTATATCAAAAAATTGTGTGAAGCAAACGTTGTTTAAGGCTCGAAAAATTGCAGGTATGGATGACAGCAGAATAATCCCAACACTGACAAGAACAACTTCAGTCCACTGAGATGTATTCCAGAGATCATAAAGAACAGCTACAAAACACAACAGATTATACAGTTATTCAAAGTAATAAGTACATATATTCATAGCTCAGGCCCAGATGGATATGATTTAAGGGGACAGTGCAGAAGTATTATTACAAGAATAATATATTAAATATACAAACTACTGTAAGACTCTAAGGCCAAGCTTCCTTACCTGAGCAAAATGCTGTGGAAATCAGAAGATATGCAATGGGAATCGCTACAAATTCAATCATTCTGTGGATGAAACCTGGAAAATTAACTGAAACAAAAAGGAACCAGACAATGATTAGAAATCAAAGTCCGTAATCATTCGTGGTAAAACTTTTCCAACGTGAATTGTAAATGTATATTTCTTTTGCAACCAATGTTTCAAAGATTCTATATTTATAGGTATATCACAATGTCCTAAAGCGCTTGATAATATATAATTACAGTACAGTACAATGAGATATGAAATGTATTATGGCATATACAATACAATGTACATTCCTACAAATGTCTTTCATTGAGATATACATACCAGAAACAGTAGTATTCCAATTGAAATATGGGGCCATAAGAAATAACAAAATGATCCGACTCAGATTAATTGTCACACACATCGTTACCTCAACTACAGACCCTGAACAAAGCAGTAAAAAAACAACAAAACAATGTCATCAACAGAGAGAGAAAAATGGGTAACTATAACCTAACAATACATGCAGAAGGATACTTACCTTCAAAAACTCCCCACAGAAGAAATGCAATAGACAAACAGATGTTGGGACAGACAACCTGCAAATAATTTATGTACATTGGTTTTGGGCCAGTATCTGCAGAGGAACATAAACACCATGTACAATCATTTAGTTTATAGTTAAATAGATATCTACACATCAACCCTAATTCAGTGAAAGAATAACAGAACAACCATTTAAAGGCACAATGTGTAATTTTTTGCCACTAGAGGGCGAGTATTCAAAACAAACAAAGAGACAAAGGCATAGTTTGATGACGCAGTGACTGAGTGTGCAACTGGGAGTTGTCGTCTTCATCCCCACAGCCGATACAATTCGACGGGACTCGGGCAGAAATCATGTTCATGGATGAGCTAATGTATTAAAGATTTATTAACATAGTAGTATGAAGCAGAGTGAGGCGGAAAGCCGTCCAAGCAAAACGAGGCCGCTGAACGAGCGTGACACCTGTCTCGAAAGCAGCGAAGCTTTTATTATGTCACAGTCGACCGCTTCCGCTCCTTCCGGTCGTGCGTATGTGGGGGAAAAAAGCAGCGCTGTTTTATCATACATTTGAAAGTTCTGTTATTATGCTACTCTGTGTGGTCGTCACCTGTCTAATAAATGCTAACAATTAATTGTTTCCATGTTTTCTACAAAACAAACCGGAAATCGAGGGTGTATAACGTCATTGGCATACGACACAATGACACTATGGACACGGTACGTGTCACTAGTTAAAATTGCTTATTTCTCTGAATTTCAAAATTCTTCAAAACAATTGGGATAATTTAATGTATCACAGTTTCCACAAAAATACAGTGGGTACGGAAAGTATTCAGACCCCCTTAAATTTTTCACTCTTTGTTATCTTGCAGCCATTTGCTAAAATAATTTAAGTTAATTTTTTTTTCCTCATTAATGAACACACAGCACACCATATTGACAGAAAAAAACAGAATTATTGACATTTTTGCAGATATATTAAAAAAGAAAAAATGAAATATCACATGGACCTAAGTATTCAGACCCTTTGCTCTGACACTCATATATTTAACTCAGGTGCTGGTAATTTCTTCTGATCATCCTTGAGATGGTTCTACACCTTCAATTGAGTCCAGCTGTGTTTGTTATACTGATTGGACTTGATTAGGAAAGCCTCACACCTGTCTATATAAGACCTTACATTTCACAGTGCATGTCAGAGCAAATGAGTATCATGAGGTCAAAGGAACTGCCTGACGAGCTCAGAGACAGAATTGTGGCAAGGCACAGATATGGCTGCAATATAACAAAGAGTGAAAACTTTAAGGGTGTCTGAATACTTTCCGTACACACTGTACATATAACTGTTCTAGTGGCTTTTGGATATTTGAATAAATCTTACATATTTTGCCTTTAATATCTTATTCTTTACAATTGGTAAGCAATAAAAAAAACTATTAAAGCATACTATTCTTGTCTAAACCTTTTTTTGCTTTATATAGATTGTGACTGAATACTTATACAAAAGTCACAAGAGGTAAATAAAGCACAGCATCATCAGTTGTAATTACGTTCAGAGGCGACATCCCTACATGAAAGACACAGAATGATTTTACTGACACTGGATTAAGTTAATCCACATTTCCTCTTATTTTAGGTGAAGTTTTGGTCATTTTGTTGTGCTTTCGTCATTTCTAAGAGATTTTCCTATTTTAGTGTTTCTATAGCTTTATTTTGAATTCGATTTTAGTAATTGTTTTTATTTATTTTATTTTTTTTACTTATTTCAGTCAATTTCTAATCTTTATTTCAATTAGCAAAAACGATTTTATTAGTTTAAATAAACAATAGCAACACTGTTGTGCTGCTTAAAACTTTTGTGGAAACTAAATTATTTGAAATAGAATCATTTAAATTTATTTACCGTCACTTTTAAACATTTAAAGTATTCAATTTAATTTTTTAAAAACAACATTTTACCGACCAAAGCTTTTAAACAGTAGTGTCTGCTTCAGATGACTTACCCAACCGCCCAATTTCCACAGTTGCAGAGCTCACTGAATTCTCTGTGTGGACTTCACACATGTATTCTCCCTTGTCGGCAGTCTGGACATTTTTTAGTCTCAATGAGAAGTTACCTTTGGGAATTTCTTGTCTGAAGAACTCTGCTCTGTCTCTGTAACGCTTGTGAGACGATTCTGGAAATATCGATCCATTTTGGAAAAGCAACACAAGGACAATGTCTGGCTTTTTGTCCACCTTCTTCCATGAGACCTCGTCAATGCGCTGAGGAGGAATATGCGAGTCCACCATGCAGTTTAGAACAACATCCTCACCAACACGTGCAAATACAATTTGATCTTCTGCTGTCACAACTACACGTTCTGTTATAAACAAAACAGAAATAATCATTGTATAATAAATAATCATTAGTTTTGTCATTATTTTTAAATGAGATATACTTACCCACATGCTGAATTGTAACAGAGATCTCTCCAACATTCTGGTAAGAGAAAACTACACATCTGTAGATACCAGTGTCTGCAACTGTTATATTTTCCAACAGGATTGAGAAGTTTCCTTTAAAGATCTGCTCAGAAAAAAAATGTGCTCTGTCCCTGTAAGACTGATGCTGAGCCTCAGGTCTGTCCTCTCCATTCTGAAACAAGTGCACTAATGCCTCTTCATCTGTCCTCTTCCATTCGACCTCCAGCTCCTCCATGGGTAACGGGGTTTCCACAGAGCAGGGCAGTATGATGGAACCCCCCAGTTGTGCAACCAGAGGCTGAGCAGGTCCTTGAACCAATAGCCCTAAAAAAAAAAAGAAAAGAAAGGAGAAACCGCAGTAAGTCAAAAACACATAATGTAAACAAGTATGAACCAAAAAAGTTTTGATTCTCACCTTCAGACGTAAGAAGAGCTGCTGCATATATCAAGACTCCAAACATGCTCATGTTTCAGGTGCACGCATCTACAGAAAATCTCTGAATTGAGGAGATAAATAAACACAGCTCTTGAATAAACTGACTTCATCATACAATGACAAAGAACAGTTGGGTGGGAATGTAAGTTCTTTCTACTTTCATTTTGAGTGTAGTTGTGCAACATGGCCTTTGACCGAGGATGCACTTTATTGACCCTCATACAGCTATAATTCAGCAGCTGCTTTTTCATCTCTGTTGTTTTGTCTCAGCCTCCCCAGGAAAACCCCTACAAGGCTAGGGATTACCTATTATATATGAATGTTTCACATTTTCCCTGAAAGTTACTGTCAGTTATGATCAATGGTAGCCATTTCTAAAGACTCCTGCGCTGTTCATTTACATCAAGCATAAACTCATGAAGCCATGTTTAACAGCTGGCCAAAAGCTATGATTTATAGTTTAAAATACTATAGTATTTTTCTTACACACACCCTATCTTTTCACTTCATAAGACATTGATTCATCCACTCGGGTTGTATGGATTACCGTTGTGATTGCTTTGTGGGTTTTTGAAGACTATCCACTTGCATTATATGGACTCAGAGATGGATTCTTTTTCTAATAATCTTTGTTAGTGTTCATCTGAAGAAAGAAAGTCATACATCTGGGACGGCATAAGGCTGAATTTTCTTTTTTTTTTGGGTGGAGTATCTCTTTAAGCAGGTTTTCCTCTGGAACAGTAATTCTCAACCAGGGGCCTCAACAAAGCTCCAAGGAGACAGGATTGTTTTCACTGACCTCACTCTGCTCATCCTGTGGAGCGGACACACACACACACACACACGCCTGCTCGTTTAGTCATGTTCAGCAATCCCACATTTTATTATTTTTTTCCCCTCACTAAACTAAGATAAAATTTGTGATGTCAAATCGATTCTCGCGAATTAATAGCATCCAAACATAAAAATGTTTATACTGTATAAGATGAGCCTTTGATCCGTACGGACCAGGCCCCACGGTTCGGCTCGCATGTGATTCGCGGATTAACTGTTAAATTTAACATTTATCATAAGAGTTAAAGTGATCGTTTGCATGTGTTTTGTCTTGCCAATTTACCCATTAACCAAAAGAGACACGCCCGCTGTTTTCTACGGCTGGCTCACACACGACAATCCGAAGCAAGCACACGCAGAGAGAAAGGGGCGATTGATTCCTCTTTCACTCTCTTTGAACGGAAACATACACAGTACACACAAAGTTATATTAAAATACCCGTTTTGGCAAGTAGGCCTATTCTGGTAAACAGTCGGTTAAGAGAACCGAAACAGCTGAGAAGGAAAGCACGTGTGTCAGTATTAGGAACGTGCATTTGGTCTTAAAGAGACAGCAACCTATAAATACCTGTTTCTGTCTGCTATATTTAACTTACAGGTGCATCTCAATAAATTAAAATGCCATGGAAAAGTTCATTTATTTCAGTAAAACTCAAATTGTGAAACTTGTGTATTAAATAATTCAATGCACACAGACTGAAGTAGTTTAAGTCTTTTGGTTCTTTTAATTGTAATGATTTGGGCTCACATTTAACAAAAACCCACCAATTCACTATCTCAACAAATTAGAATACTTCATAAGACCAATAAAAAAAATAATTTTTAGTGATTGTTGGCCTTCTGGAAAGTATGTCCCCCAAACTGCATTTACTGTACATGGACTCAATACTTGGTTGGGCCTCCTTTTGCATGAATTACTGCCTCAATTCGGCATGGCAAGGAGGTGATCAGTTTGTGGCACTGCTCAGGTGTAATGGAAGCCCAAGTTGCTTTGATAGTTGCCTTCAGCTCATCTGCATTTTTTTGGTCTCTTGTTTTGTCATTTTCCTCTTGACA
This sequence comes from Sinocyclocheilus anophthalmus, assembly GCA_018155175.1. Lineage (NCBI taxonomy): Eukaryota > Metazoa > Chordata > Actinopteri > Cypriniformes > Cyprinidae > Sinocyclocheilus > Sinocyclocheilus anophthalmus. The sequence goes on along the minus strand of JADLZN010011946.1, from coordinate 381,124 downwards.
ATAACCCATAGATTCTCTATGGGGTTCAGGTCTGGTGAGTTTGCTGGCCAGTCAAGCACAGTAACACCATGGTCATTGAACCAGCTTTTGGTGCTTTTGTCAGTGTGGGCAGGTGCCAAGTCCTGCTGGAAAATTAAATCAGCATCTCCATGAAGCTTGTCAGCAGAAGAAAGCATGAAGTGCTCTAAAATTTCCTGGTAGATGGCTGCGTTGACTGTGGCCTTCAGAAAACACAGTGGACCAACACCAGAAGATGGACATTGCACCCCAAATCATCACAGACTGTGGAACTTAACACTGGACTTCAAGCAACTAGTTTCTTCTGTGCCTCTCCACTCAGACTCTGGGACCTTGATTTCCAAAATGAAATGTAAAATTTACTTTCATCTGAAAAGAGGATTTTGGTCCACTGTGTTTTCTGAAGTCCAGTGTCAACGCAGCCATCTACCAGGAAATCATTTCATGCTTCCTTCTGCTGACAAGCTTTGTGGAGATGCTGATTTCATTTTCCAGTGGGATTTGGCACCTGCCCACACTGCTAAAAGTTGGTTAAATGACCATGGTGTTTGTGTGCTTGACTGACCAACAAACTCACCAGACCTGAACCCCATAGAGAATCTATTGTGGTATTGGTCAAGATGAAATGATAGAACACCAGACCCAACATGCAATATGATCTGAAGGCAACTGTCAAAGAAACCTGGGCTTCCATTACACCTGAGCAGTGCTATAGGCTGATTGTCTCCATGCCACGCCGAACTGATGCAGTAATTAAAGCAAAAGGAGCCCCTTCGAAGTATTGAGTACATTTACAGTAAATTAACATACTTTCCAGAATGCCAACAATTCACTAAAATTTTTTTTTTATTGGTCTTATGAAGTATTCTAATTTGTTGAGATAGTGAATTAGTGGGTTTTTGTGAAATGAGTCAAAATCATCCCAATTAAAAGAACCAAAGACTTAAACTACTTCAGTCTGTGTTCATAGACTTTATTTAATACACGAGTTTCACAATTTGAGTTGACTTACTGAAATAAATAAACTTTTCCACAACATTATAACTTATTGAGATGCACCTGTATGCAGTGAAGAGCACTATTGTGTTATTTTACAATTATTACATTTCTGCACCTGTGTTACTGACTTTATTAATAACTTTGTTATATTCATCCATGCATGTCATTTTTGTTCTTGCTTTATTACTGACTTTATTCGTTCAGCTAGTAGTTTTTGCTGCGGTTTAGAAGCACTTAAAGTAAGCTTTCAGTAATAAATGAAAAGCAAACTTTTTTTTTGCTGATCCGAAAAATTATCCGATCCGTGTCTCAAAATCCATAATCTGTTCCTAACCGTGAGCTTTGTGATCTGTTTGCACCACTAGTATAGTATGTATATATATAAATACACACCCATGCATGTATAGGTGGCGCAGGTAAGTTGGGAAGCTGGGGAAGGTGAGGGTTTCAGAGGAACTCTGAAAGCTCGCTGCAATGCTCAAGCAAGTGCTAACCAACCATTTAAATGTATTTCATATATATTTACTCGCATGCCCGAGAGGCATTTCAAAGATGGCCACCGAGTGAAATTACTTGCCTTAAAGGGTTAGTTCACCCAAAAATGACAATTAGCCCATAAATTACTCACCCTCAAGTCATCCTAGGTGTATATGACTTTCTTCTTTCAGACGAATCCAGTCATTATATAAAACAAGTTATATAAAAAAATTTCTTTGATCTTTCAAGCTGTTTAATATGATAATGTGCCACTCATGGGTGTTGCAGTGCTTCATCAGTCCAAAAGAAGTTAAATAAAAAGCGCCCATCCATAAAAAAAAAAGTGTCTCACACGGCTCCGGGGGGTGAACTGTAGAGAATCGATGCATTTTTGTAAGAAAAATAGCCATATTCAAGACTTAATAATCACTTTAATGTAGCTTGCGCCAACAGTTGTACACGGAAGCAGCTCCGGGCTGATGACTTTGTGCATGCGCCGTTCAGAAGTGATGAATGCGGAAGCGCAGGGGAGAGATCAAAACAAAACACCGGTCACTTATTAGAAGTACAAAACGAGGATTTGTAAAGAAGAATGTCAGAGGATTTCGATATAAGCCAAGAGGAGACTGGTTTTCTTTTGCTAAAGTAAGGAAACTTTGCTTCCTTTGCTCCTGTAAACAAACGTTGATTTTCACGAGACTCACCCGCGCATGCGCAACGCTGAACTCATACATCATCAGCCTGGAGCTGCTTCCATGTACATCTGTTGAATTTTCATTTTTTGGTGAACTAACCCTTTAAATGGCCTTTGATACATGCAATGTCAAATACCATCTCAATTTGTCTAATTTTTTCAAATACAATATTTTACTTAACTTTTTAAAATGGGAAAAGAACTCTGCTTTTGTTTTCTTTTGAAAAATACTTTTGTTGCAAAAACTAATTTAAAAATAACACTGAATGGTAACCACTGACAGCTTTGTAAACTTCGTAATTGTTAATGGAAAATTCATGAATGCCGAAAATTCATCTTTTAATAAATCACATAAGGCTGTGAAAAATGTAAAAGGTACATCTATTGTAAAATACTATTAATCTGTATTTAACAGCATGTGAATGGCTTTTATTATTTTAGTTTTATCTTGAGAACATTTGAATTAGTGGTCGACCGATATATCGGCCGATATTTGGCATTTTTCAAATATCGGCATTGGCCGATAAGTCTTTCTGTTTGGCCGATGCGTTCGTGGTGGGACTTTTATTTTGACGTTGCTGAGAACGGCAGCACCTGAGCATACAGTGCTCACATTCTCCCTCTTGTACGCTGTCATCATTAACAGTCCTGTCCACGGACAGAAGTCTGTCTAATAATCAGATAGAACTGTTAAACAAAGGAATTAAAATGTATACAAGAGAGTATAACGATTGCTATTACTAACAATATAAAAGAAAGGCAAACATAATACTTTCTCGTTTGCCGTCAGCATTCAGCAAATACCCATTTATATCATTTAAACAATGTTTTAAATACGATGACATCTATTTCAAAACTTGCAAACTTAGTCGGGTCCAGTTGTGAGATCTTTTGAAGTGTGCATTTGTATCCTGCATGTTCTCTGTGTGATGATCGGTCCATGCGAATTGAATGCTGACAGGAGGAGAGTTCACTTCGCCTCCGAGATGCGCGATCAACAAACTTTAAACACGTGATTTCAAATTATGCTGCGCTTCATGCTTTTGCCCAATGTCATATTCATGTCATTTTCACTGTGTGCTATATGTAAATTGAGTGTTACCTTGGCTTTATTTGAAAACATGTGATTCCCAATGCACACAAACTTCCCAGAGTGCCTTGTTGGTTACGGTGTTTACTTCCTTTTTAATTAGATTTTTATTTATTTGTGAAAAATACCTTGTCATTTAAAGTATAAGCATGTTTATTTTACACTTTTCTTAATCCATTTTCAAATGATTTCAAATTTCTTGAATATTAAAATAAATAAAATTATATCGGCTTTATATCGGCCATGGTGCTTTCCAAGATATCGGCATCGGCTGTCAAAACCAATTTCGGTCAACCACTAATTTGAATTGTTTGTGATTGCACTGGAATGAAAAACAAGAATATTAATTAACATGTTAAATAAACAAAATAATTTTTAAAAAACTCAAGATTTTCCCCATTTTTCAGGGCACCTTTTATTGTAAGAGTCTTTTTGCATTGCTTTACAGGTATATCAAATTACAACAAAAATTGACTTTTTTCCATATCAAAATGGTATGATATGGTCTACTGCAGATCATCTCTACAGCAGAAGTGGCACAGGACATCAGGAGCATTGACAGATTAAATTCTTTTTAACTTGTGACATTTCAGCTTTTGCAGAAGCAGGTTAAAACCTGCAGATAATTCCAAATAAAACTTCTCAATGTAACAATACTTGTGGTTTAAAATTCCTCAGATAGTGCCAGAAGGCAATTTTTTTTTCCAATAGCTTAAAAAAAAAAAAAAATCTGCAGTGACCATTCACGAAATAAACTTTTGACAGCCTTAAGTATAAACCTTCAAGTAACTGTCTTGAAAAACTAAAAACAATAACTGACTTAGTAAAAAGGAATGTATTATTCTGTGGGACAAAAAAAAAAAAAAGTTTATTAAAATGCAGCCATCATACCTGTTGTCCAAAATCAAAACTCTCTTCATCTTGTGTACAGACTGATATTAAGACTATTTTTAAACAGAAATTAGAAAATAGTCAGAAGAATGACCAAACAAACACCAAAGCCCCAAGCTGCTGTTTTATGCATGTGAAATTTTTACTGTATCCTACTAATTACAGTGATTGAGATGGTAAAATCCCTGTCTGTGTGCTGGGAATCAGGGGTGTGATTTGGCTTTATTTCGGTCAATGCCCTTGTTTTCTGGTATATGCTTGTAACTGCAGCGATCATTTTTAATGCAGCCATCTGTCCTCCAAAAATAACATTCATCAGGCTGTTTGCTAAAGAAAAAAAGCAAGGACAAAAAAAATGATAATTTATCATTAAAACAAACTATTAAGCTACACAATAAAATTGTTATAATATTACTCCACATCTATTTCACTTAAGTAATAGTTTACCCAAAATTTTAATTTGCTGAGAATTTTCTCATCCTCAGCTCATCCAAGATGGAGTTTGTCTGAACAGATTTGAAGAAATGTAGCATTATGTCACCAATGGAGTGAATGGGTGCTGTCAGAATGAGAGTTCAAACAGCTGATTAAAAGCATCACAATCCACAGTGGCGTAAAGTCTCTAGTTTCTACTAAAGACTCTACTTTATGTGAATGTGAGTACATTAGCAGTATATAGAGCATTTCCACTGGAGTCATTTGGATTACTTGTGGATTATTGTGATGTTTTTATCAGCTATTTGGACTATCATTCTGATGGCACCCATTCACTGAAGAGGATCCACTGGTGAGAAAGCTGATGTAATGCTAAATTTCTTTAAATCTGCTCCCATGAAGAAACAAACACATCTACATCTTGGATGGCCTGAGGGAGAGTACGTTTTCAGAAAAATTGTTCAGAAAAATTTCATTTTTTGGGTGAACTATTCCATTAAGTTAAAGTAGTTAATTCTGATCATATAGCTCGAATCAAATGTTGGATTTCTAACCTAAACATATCAAAACATGATACGTGCTCATGTGCAACATATAAAAAACAGAATGCAGAAACCGTGTTCACACTCACCCATTCTTCCCTGAGAACTCTGTAGATGCATCTCTGGACACTCCAAGACGTGTGTGAATCCTATCTGGATAACGCACCACTAAAGTCGTCCCATCAATGGCATAACCCTGCAAATCACAAAAACAAGCATACAGACTGTTGTTTTTCCCCTCATCGGAGATCTTCATTTAACCAGAAACATGGGTCAAAACCCCAACCACTGAGATCATTTGAGAAGGGTTACATATTATAAGCAGCTATATAGACATCCGCATATATCCTACATTCCACTGAACAAAGCAACAGAGCAAACATACTCACATGGAAATGCTTTATGGCTTTCTCACAGTCCTCCTTCGTGGTGTAGTTAACAAATGCACATCGTCTCATTTGTAACACTCTTACACCATGGACATGCCCAACACTGTTTGATAAAGATAAATTAATATAACTTAAAATGTGCTCCATCACATCAATGCTGAATAAAGCATTTTACTGGCCAAAAGATGTTTGCAAAACAAATAAGGTCACTTACGATCTGAATAAGTCATAAAGCTTTGGCCCTGTTATAGAAGGCACCAGATCTCCAACCCAGATGGGAAATAGCTCTCTGCTTAGGGACGAAAGACATCCAGATTCAGGCGATTTTGAGGTGAAGGTTGTATCTCAAATGCCTGTATATGTGTGTCTTACGGAGGATGATGATGAACAGGAGCAGCGATTGGCATACTGGGTCGAGGCTGATTCTGAGGAAGAGGTCTGAGGGGGAATTTAGCTGGAGGTTGTGCGTTTTGGTCTACAGACATTAACTCGCGTTCTCTGGGCACTAGGATAGGGTTTAGACCTGCACAGAATGAGAGGTAGCTAAATGCAACCTTAATGGAAAACAACAACAACTAGAGACTAGGAAGGAACAATCAAGATATGGGGGCAAAACATGCCCCTGCACATTTAAATCAAAACGTTTATCACGCTCACGATTAAAGTGAAAATGAATAAAAAGTGTTGATTGTGGAATCACATTTATATCTTCTCACACGGATCAAAATTTCTTTTTACGCAGCATTAAAACCAGTCACACAAATCTGTTGAGTGCATTAATGTGATGGTCAATCAGAGATGTTTAGATCAGTATAAAAATGATACATCAGTTTATGTATCACAATTCTGATTTTAAGCTTGCATATTAAATGCATAAAAAAAATGTGACTTTAAAAAAATAAAAATAAAAACACTGAATAAGGGCAATTTTTACAATGGCCTTACAAAGTTTAAAACACCCCAGGAATTCACTTCCAGGGGGCAAATATCTTAATCTTAATGGCCCCAAAATGATAATTTCTGCCCTTGATATGTACATGTATTATCATACCTGACAGCCCAGAGAGACTTTCTAAGGCTTTTTCTACAGTTCCATGAAGAATAAGGGCATTTGAACTCTGCTCTTTAGTGAATCCCATTTCCTGTTGATGAAACAAGCATATTTCAACATTACCATTCTGGTAATTTGCAACAAATGGACAACATAAACCCAGTATGCAGCTGCTGGCAATATTCAAGCAGCATCAGCACTAATACAACCACTCGGTACTCTCCACCTCTCACCATAAGCTGCATGAGCTGCACCCTCATCATCTCCTCGGCTGCGTCCTTGCACGTGCTGTCCAGTTTTAACACTTCATTATATGTAAGTCTGGCTTCATAGTATCTCTGACAGAATGGGAAACAGGATTGCGTGAGAATAAAATAGCAGTGGGGCATTTGTGGATGAGTCTGTACTCTAAATGATGGATGACACTGGCAAAAGACTGTAGTAATACCTTCAGCCCAACAAGCGCTTTGCCTTTTCTGTAAAGCCCTTTAATCCATTTAGGGTTCATAGAAAGAGCAATATCAGCATCATTTAAAGCTTTCTCATACTGCAGCATCTTTTCATAGCAGTAAGAACGATTCCCAAATAACCTGTACCACAGACAAACATTAATGTTAAACCTATACAAAGCCTTGCTCTAACTAGTTTATTCAGAAGTTATGTTGTGATTAAAACAGTCAACATGGACTCTTACTTATACTCTTTCGGGTTATGTTTTATAGCATCTGTAAAATATTTCACAGCCATTTCCAGGTGTCCCGAGGCGGCATACTCGTTACCTATAACTATAGAAGAAAAGATGGAATTAGGAAGACATTTCATGACTAAATTTTTAAAGAAAAACTCCACTCACGAACCTGCCAGCTCCACGCTTCTTGTAATAAAGTCATTTGCATTGACTGTCTCCTCTGACTTCTGCTCCTCCTTGTTATCAATCTACAGGAATGAAAGAATTTAAATGTTATGGAAATAAAAGAGTATGGCAGGAACTTGTTGATTCCACAAAATGGCTCATGGTTATATTAAAGATACTTCTATAAGAAAGAATATATTACACTGCTGTTCAAATGATTTTAAAAGTTGTCTCTTATGCTCACCAAGCTGCATTTATTTGATCAAAAACAAAAAACAGCAATATTGTGAAATAGTATTACAATTTAAAAATTGTTTTCTATTTGAATATATTTAAAATGTAATTTATTCTTGTGATCAAAGCTGAATTTTCGGCATTACTCGTTACTCCAGTCTTCATGTCACATGATCCTTCATAACTAAATGCTAAATGCCAAAGAAACATTTCATATTACTGTCAATGTGGAAAACTATTGCACATCTTATTTTTGTGGAAACAATTCACTGTTTGATGAATAGAAAGTTTCCAATCCAAACTGAATGTGTGAATATCTTGTTTACTGACACATGCCTCCATTTGGCCGCCTAGCACATGACTGCTGATATAACTTCAATAAAAAGGCTAACTCGCAAGGCAAAGTTCCATGAGTACAGGAATTTTCTGCATTGTTGACAATTGTTTTAATATACATGTCAGAAGTTGTAAATTCATCAAAAAATGAACAAATAATAATTTTATTCAACTTTATTTTAATAATCAGCTTGTGAAAATCTGTACTACTGCAGCCTGGCTGCTTGCTGTGCGCACACACACACGGTGTTAAAAAAATTACTTTGAGAAGAAAGAAAGAGGTGTTGTAGTAAGTCTTCACTCTTTTCCAAAACATCTCTCTCAAGGCAAGAAGTTGGTGCCAAAATTCAGTTTATCCAGACAGCAAACCCAAAATGCCTGTAGAATATCCTACAATCACACTTGAAACTCTCACTTTCATACAGTTCTTAGCCAGTGATCGCACTGCAGGTGCTTTCCTCCCGTTTCTTATTGGAATTTCCTCAATACTCCCACCACAACTTTTTTCAATAATCTTCTGGCTTGTTTTTAACTGTAGCATACTTTGTTGTCTTGACCAATAAAGTCCGATTTTGGCATCTGGAACTTCCTGACTCCCTGATATTTTTGAAATAGAGATAAGACTACCTACAACAAAGCAGAGATGCCTGCAGAACATTTGACCATCTAACTTTTATACAGTTTAAAACAATCTCATTGTAGGCGTTTTCCTCCTCTTCCTTCTTTTTAGAATTTTCCCAGTACTCCTGCAATAGATATGTTATTAATCTGCTAACTTTTATCTAATGGTGGTGGCATTCTGCTAGCTGTTTTTTTTTTTAAGGAATCATGTTTTCAACATGCAATTAGAGAGACTGATACATGTATAATCACTGAGAATAGTGAACTTACATAACCTTAAGTCCTAGTTTTGCTAAATATTGTACATGAATAATAATATATATTTTTTTTTAAATACTATAGCGGCAGTAAAAACTGCTTCTGCTATCAGAGCATCTCAGAGCTACTTAAACACTCAACTTAAACAACAACAATATAGCACACCAGATGCATTTCTGATTTCTCTGGTTCACCCTCTGCAATTTTCATTGCCTATCAATCAATTCTGATTTATTTATTTTAATCTAATTATATTGCATGCATATTTAGACTGATTATTAACTACCTTCAACTACCCACTTTAATATAATAATGGCTATTAACTTGTTCCATTAATAACTTATTTCAGTAATCGTTAAAGGTCAGTCTTATAAGAAAGCATGCCAAGAACAATGCATCATGCCTACATCCATATTTTTATAACCTATAAATCTATTAACAACAAAAAAAACCTTTGTTGCCTAATGATCCTGTGTAAACAATTTGGCGGTTGAGCATAACATTAGAAATAATAGCTGAAATGGATTAAAGATTTATAAATTGTTCTGTTTCAATTGAAAAATAATTTTATTTCCACTAGGACGCAAGCACTGTTGTTATTATATATTCACCTGGTTGTCTCCAAAGCTAATTTGAATGTGCTCTAGATCATTAAACATGACAACACTGAACCGCTAGGCAGTACGACAGCTGATTTCTGCACACCCAGTGTCTCATATCAAGAAAGTAATGAGTCACTCTACCAACCTGTTTTTGTGGCAGGGTGTCTTTCTCCTCAGACCCACGCTGTTTTCTTGAGTTTGCTTGAGCATGTTTCTTGTCATTTTTGGGGTTTTGTTCCAGTTTGCGTTTGGCGATAGCGGCTGCGTTTGACACAAAGCAGCTATTCATGTCAAGCTCCTAAGACACGCATAATAAAGTCATGAAAATCAGCATCTCCCACTCAGAGAACAGCTCTTTATCTAGAAAGCAATTTTGTAAATGACAATGGACATTAAGGGTCATATTGCAGACACTTTGAAGACACAAGCTCACCTCTGGATCCATAGTTGAGTCTTCCTCTTTATCGTCTTCGTCATCTTCATTACTGCTATCACTGCTCTGCACAGGTGCTGAGGGGCGCTGAGGACCAGGAGGCACAGATGAACATCTTTTGTTTTTAACTTTATTTTCATTTTCATCTTTATCGGCATGTTTAGTCTTTTCTGGTCCAGGGTCAACTTGTACCTTAAACCAAAGAAAGAAACAAAAACATTAAGACTCCACCAAGATCAAATAAAGTCTGTCTCATTTCAGTGAGACAAGCACAAAACGATAGAGGTTTGATGCATGTCAACACAGCATCGTTTTGACTAATACTTAAACCATCTAACATAGCGGTTACAAACAATACTTTTTTTTTTCCTCACCGGTTTATTTTTTTCTTTATCTGCATTCTCATTCTCTAATTTTTCCAGCCGACGTCTCTCCTTCTGTCTCTATTATAGTTCAGAAAAATATAGCTTAATTTTCATACTTGTTTTTCAGATAAAAAGACTTTCATGTATGCCTCACCATCTTTTTCTGTTTTTTCTTCTCTGCCTTTTTCTTAAGTTTTTCTTCTTCATCCACTAGCTCTTTTGCATTTCTTTCTGCTTCCTAAAATAAAGTCACATAATAATTGTAAAAAAAATCTTATAGAACAAAATAATGATCGAATTACAGGTGTTTGACACAAACCTCAGCTGATATGTGTTTGGATGGTTTTGGCAGACCTCTTTCAAGGAAGTTGTGAGAAAAGCCACAGTATCTATTGTTTGTACGGATGGCATACTTGTTGTCGTCGTCATCATCATCATAATCGTAATAATCCTCATCAGATGAACCTTCATACCCAGTAAACGGAGCTGCAAAGCGGTCCAATTCTGGAACTTTAATACAAAAACAATTTGCATAAATATCACAAAAACTTAACTGCAAATATTATATTGTGATCCAGTTATTATTCTTTTACCTTAAAGGAATAGTTTACCAAAAAATGAAAATTAGCTGAAAATTGACTTACCCTTAGGCCATCCAAAATGTAGATGAGTTTGTGTCTTTGATTTGAAGTAATTTAGCATTACATAATTTGCTCACAAATGGATGTTCTGCAGTGAATGGGTGCCATCAGAATGAAGCTGCTAAAAACATCCCAATAATAATCCACCACACGGCAGCCCCCCATTAACATTTTGTGAACATGAAAAGCTTACCGTTTGTAAGAAAACAAATAACATGAGTCTATTAATCCATAAGGCTTCCCAGTAAAAATAAGTCCATCCCCATCTGTATCTGCTGGAAATTATCTGAAATCGTAAGTTAAGAGTCCGTATGCCAAAAAATCTGAACTTTATTGGTCAAGACAAAAAGCTGAGATGCCTGCAAGACCTCTACTAATTCAAAATGTAGCTTCTTCTTTATACAGGTTCCTAACCAATGAAACTCAATAACAATGATCGCCTCCTTCTTTTTGGTCACCCCAAAAGTCGAAAAAAATATTTTTCCGATCATGTTGATTTATTTTACAATGTAGTGCACTACAGTTGTTTATCTTAAATGTTTCTTTAAAGGAAACACAGCATATAGCCGTAGGGAAGAAGATTGAGGTCAAACGACTCAGAATGGGGAAGAGAAAGCGGATAAGTGACTTTTGACGTGGAAACATGGTTGTTGGTGACCGACGGGCTGGTCGAGTATTTCAAAAAGATGATCTACTGGATTTCATGTACAACAATCTCTAGAGTTTACAGAGAATGGTCTGTAAAAGAGAAAATATCCAGTGAGCGGCATTTGTGTGGACGAAAATGCCTTGTTGATTTCAGAGGAGAATGGGCAGACTGGTTAAGAGATGATCGAAAGGCAACAGTAACTCAAATAACCACTCGTTACAACCAAGGTACGCAGAATACCATCTCTGAACGCACAACAAGTCGAACCCTGAAGCAGATGGGCTACAGCAGCAGAAGACCAAACCGGGTGCCGCTCCTGTCAGCTAAGAACAGGAAACTGAGGCTACAATTCGCACAGTCTCACCAAAATTGGACAATAGCAGATTGGAAAACGTCTGCCTGGTCTGATGAGTCTCGATTTCTGCTGCGACATTTGGATGGTAAGTTCAGAATTTGGCCTAAACAAAATGAAAGCATGGATCCGTCATGCCTTACATCAGTGCTTCAGGCTGCTGCTGGTGGTTTAATGGTGTGGGGGATATTTTCTTGGCACACTTTGGGCCCTTTAGTACCAATTGAGCATTGTTTAAACACCACAGCCTACCTGAGGGTTGTTGCTGACCATGTCCATCACTTTATGACCACAGTGAACCCATCTTGTGATGCCTACATCCAGCAGGATAATGTACCATGTCACAAAGCTCAAATCATCTCAAACTGGTTTCTTGAACATGACAATGATTTCACTATACTCAAATGGCCTCCACAGCCACTAGATCTCAATCCAATAGAGCACCTTTTGGATGTGGTGGAATGGGAGATTCGCATCATTGATGTGCAGCCGACAAATCTGCAGCAACTGAGTGATGCTATCGTGTCAATATGGACCAAAATTTCTGAGGAATGTTTCTAGCACCTTGTTGAATCTATGCCACGAAAAATTAAGGCAGTTCTGAAGGCAATATATATATATATATATATAAAATACTAAAATAACTTAGAGAATAAATATCCTCATCAATAGAGAGGTGGTACATGTCCAATGATTAACAACCAATTTACTTCGTTTTCCCGTCATGTGCCAATCCAGTTTTTCTTAATCGGGCGCTAACTGAATTTCTACAAAGATAATATCCGCTAACATCAAAATCAACCAACATATTTGTTTACAACTGTTTTTGATTGTAAACAGTGCTTGATCAGTGCATATTTCTCTCCCGATTCAGACAAAACAACTTCTTCACTGGAGAAAGCAATATTATGAATAGAGGACTCATATTTTAGCAGGAAACAAAGTTAAAAATGTTTTAATGATGGATTTGTTCATTACAAACACAGATTTTCACTTCACAAGACATGAATTGATGGATTGAAGTGGTGTGGATTACTTGTGAGTGTTATCAGCTTTTTGAGCTCTCATCTGACGTCACTCATTCACTGCAGAGGACCCAATTGAGAGCAAGCAATAACTCTAAATTTGTCAATCTATTCTGAAGAAACACATTTTCAGCAAATTTTCATTTTGGAGTGAACTATCCCTTCAACAATAACGGAAATTGATTGGAAGAACTTATTAATATTCATAGGAACTCCACTATCCAAAGGAAAGAAGTTCAAAAATCATGCAACCTGTTAGACTTGAATATTTCAATGTGTTGCTGAATCAAACTGAGTTTAAGCTCACGTAAAACTTTAAAGCACTAGAATAAGCACTATATCAGGAGTAGTTTAAAATTATTCCAACTACAAATAATTCCAAATCTGCTCTAAGGTTTAACAGGCTTTAGTTAAGTCCCCGTGGATGACTACTGAGGCGTGTGCAAGTGAAATAAAGACAAGTCTTACCAAACCCATAACCAAAACTTAAGGCATCTAAGATATTGCGGTTTGCAGGTCTCTCTTTTATAAACATCGACCAGGTCTCCTAAAAAAAAAAAAAGAAACAAAGAAAATGGAAATTAATAGACTTGAAACCTCACCACACACACACACACAAACCAACACCACAACACACACCACAAACACACACACACAAACACACACACACGTCACACCCACCAGATGAACTAACAAAAGCTGATCAGGTCTGAATAAATGCATCCGAAACGCCAAGACTTCCGTGAGTCGCGAGGCGCTCATTATCGCGCAGCCGGAAGTACTCTAAAAGAGTCATGGGCAAAAATATTTGAAAAGTTAGAACAGGGCAGGCCTTACATTGATACAGACACACAAAGAGTGAATTGCGTGGTTTAATCCTGCATATGTCATCAAAGCATGGCTCATCTTTCGTATACTAATACATTTTGTAATAAAAAAAAACACCAAAATATACTAGATTCACAAGACGGCGTGAATATAAGAAATGGCGAATTATTTCACAACTTCTGCGTCCTTTCACAACTTGCACGCCGATCTCGTTAAGCGACACGTCTTCGCTATTGTTATTAGAGCTACATGTGTTTGGCGAGCTGGTGAAGCTTTGGTAGACGTCACGAAAAAGCGGCGCAATCTTACCTGGTCCTATGCTGTTCTTTCTTGACATTTTAGCGAATATATTAATATATATGACCCTATGTAGTTCTAAATGATAAAATACTTAAGTAACTTCCAATTGGTTTAACATTCCTTCCAATCGTAGTGTTTTCTCGAGATTCCTCTCCAGCTTAGCGCACACGCACACACACACACAGTGCACGCATGCGCAGATGTGCTGCTGGACGCCGGATGCGTAGAACGCTCAAACACGGCGCACCACGTGGTTTTTCTTTTACATCGAAATAAAAAAGACCACTACGTTTATACCATATTGTGAAAATTAAGAGTCTGTCGAATATAGCACAAGGCTATATACTTTAATGTAAACACTTTTCCCGTGCTGTGTTTATTTTTGCATGTTGATGGCCTACTGATAAACAGAATTAATGGAAATTATTCCAATTAAAAAAGAATAGGCATTCTAAAATTAAAAAATAGGCATAGTTTAAGATAATGTATATAGGCCGTAAGAAAATATAAAAACTGGAATAATATAAAAGTTTTGCCACTGTAGATTTTTTAAGGTAATTTGAGACTTAAATTTTAGCTTTAAAGCACTCTTTCATAATGTTTGTTTCAAACATCAAATGTGACCCTGGACCACAAAAAAGTCATAAAGGTCGCCTTGTAGGGTTCAAAAATGATCAATTTTTATTTTATGCCAAAAAATCATTAGGATATTAATTAAAGATCATGTTCCATGAAGATATTTGATTTTTGCACCCTCAGATGCCAGATTTTCAAATAGTTGTATCTCAGCCAAATATTGTCCTATCCTAACAAACCATAACATCAATGCTTATTCAGCTTTCAGGTGATGTATAAATCTAAATCTCAAAAAATGGACTCTTATGACTGGTTTTGTGGTCCAGGGTCACAAATGAGGTTTCCCACATACATCCAGAGCGGCTTGAACCATTACATTACTATAGATCCTCCTGGTGCGTACTCTCCATAGACTGTATAAAAACACTCTCAGTTCCCGCGCAACGCTGCGGGCTTTTTTTGTTGCCACAGCAACAGCGTCATTTCATTCTGAAAGCAAAGCGCCGCCGAATCCAATGCTGTCAGCTAAACCGGTGTGGCTATGAAGTTTTTGTGTTTAACAGCATGCTTGGAGAAAATTCCGCTAACTTAGTATAACTTAGAATAATACATTTTGTTACTGGTACTGTTTTACATACCAGTTACACATTCTAACGTGTTTGTATTTCTTTGGTTTCACTCTTAATTCAAACTCCGGTTAATTCTAACAAGTGCGCATGCGCGTTAAGGTCTGCGTCAGTAACGACAATGGATTCAGAGGGTTGTGCTGCAGACGTAAACAATGTAAGTAGATGGATATTTCTGTCTCGGTATCAGTAGAAATATGGTTTAATTGCGTGTTTTTAATTCTGGAATGTGTAAGCCTTCGATACAGTTCCTACATGACTAACGTTAGCTAATCGGGATAACAATGTAGCTACTATCACTGCATGTCAACAAGTGAGCAGTGCTCAAAGTTAGCGCTAATGGCTGTACAAAGACTTGATGGCAGTCGACGTATGATTATTAATTTATATAGTCAACATTGAACCGAAGGCACGAGAGCATACTTGGATGAGCTTAAAGCTTTGTAGTCATCGGCGAATCAGTTGCTAGCTGGTTCAGGCTAAATAGCGAGTAGCAGTTCTTCACTGCAGAATTTAACTGTTTTACAAAAAGAGCAAGAGTATTGTAGTAACTTTAGTTGAATGTAAATCACTCTAGTCTACTAACTGGTAACGAATTGTAATAACCCCCCACCCCCGTTATATGCAATTGATGGCAGAAATACATGAACAAGCACTTGCATACAGGTGTATCTCAATAAATTAGAATGTCGTGGAAAAGTTCATTTATTTCAGTAATTCAACTCAAATTGTGAAACTCGTGTATTAAATGAATTCAATGCACACAGACTGAAGTAGTTTAAGTCTTTGGTTCTTTTAATTGTGATGATTTTGGCTCACATTTAACAAAAACCCACCAATTCACTATCTCAACAAATTAGAAATATGGTGACATGCCAATCAGCTAAAAACACCTGCAAAGGTTTCCTGAGCCTTCAAAATGGTCTCTCAGTTTGGTTCACTAGGCTACACAATCATGGGGAAGACTGCTGATCTGACAGTTGTCCAGAAGACAATCATTGACACCCTTCACAAGGAGGGTAAGCCACAAACATTCATTGCCAAAGAAGCTGGCTGTTCACAGAGTGCTGTATCCAAGCAGGTTAACAGAAAGTTGAGTGGAAGGAAAAAGTGTGAAAAAAAAGACGCACAACCAACCAAGAGAACCGCAGCCTTATGAGGACTGTCAAGCAAAATCGATTCAAGAATTTGAGTGAAAAATTCACAAGGAATGGACTGAGGCTGGGGTCAAGGCATCAAGAGCCACCACACCCAGACATGTCAAGGAATTTGGCTACAATTGTTGTATTCCTCTTGTTAAGCCACTCCTGAACCACAGACAACGTCAGAAGCGTCTTACCTGGACTAAAGAGAAGAAGAACTGGACTGTTGCCCAGTGGTCCAAATCCTCTTTTCAGATGAGAGCAAGTTTAATTTCATTTGGAGACCAAGGTCCTAGATTCTGGAGGAAGGGTGGAGAAGCTCACAACCGAAGTTGCTAGAAGTCCAGTGTTAAGTTTCCACATTATGTGATGATTTGGGGTGCAATGTCATATCCTGGTGTTGGTCCATTGTGTTTTTTGAAAACCAACGTCACTGCACCCGTTTACCAAGAAATTTTGGAGCACTTCATGCTTCCTTCTGCTGACCAGCTTTTTGAAGATCTGATTTCATTTTCCAGCAGGATTTTGGCACCTGCCCACACTGCCAAAGCACCAAAAGCTGGTTCAATAACCACGGTGTTACTGTGCTTGATTGGCCTGCAATCACAAGCTTGAGTATTGTCAAAGAGGAAATGAGAAACAAGAACCAAAAATGCAGATGAGCTGAAGGCCATTGTCAAAGAAACCTGGGCTTCAATACCACCTCAGCAGTGCCACAAACTGATCACTTCCATGCCACGCTGAATTGAGGCAGTGATTAAAGCAAAAGGAGCCACTACCAAGTTTTGAGTACATGTACAGTAAATGAACATACTTTCCAGAAGGCCAACAATTCACCTAAAAAAAATTTTTTGATTGGTCTTATGAAGTATTCTAATTTGTTGAGATCGAGAATTGATGGGTTTTTGTTAAATGTGAGCCAAAATCATCACAATTAAAAGAACCAAAGACTTAAACTACTTCAGTCTGTGTGCATTGAATTTATTTAATGCATGAGTTTCACAATTTGAGTTGAATTACTGAAATAAATGAACTTTTCCACGACATTCTAATTTATTGAGATGCACCTGTACACGATGCTTAGATAAATGTGTATTCCTAATGCAGTGTGATTCAGGTAGATGAGAGAATGAGAAATCAAGTATATAACGAAGAGGAAATTCGAGTACAGTGGTTATAGGTCTGATAATATAGAAATAAATGAAAACATAAATCAGATATTTGACTAACTTAAATTCAGCTAAGTATACAGTTGAAAGGAATAGTTCACCCAAAAATGAAAATTTACCCTCAGGCCATACAAGTAAACATTTTTGGGTCAACTATTCTTCGAGGACTTAGGATGGAAATGTGGTGGCTTCTGCCGCTTCTGTCAAGTCAAGTCAAGTCACCTTTATTTATATAGCGCTTTTAACAATACAGATTGTGACAAAGCAACTGAACAGCATTAATTAGGAAAATAGTGTCAATAATGCAAAATGACAATAGTAAACACAAATTTTTCAGTTAAAAACAGTTCATCATTCAATTCAGTGACGTCATCATCCAGCTCAGCTCAGTTTAAACGGCATCTGTGCAATCAAGTCCACGATATCGCTGTAAATTAAGTGTCCCCAACTAAGCAAGCCAGAAGCAACAGCGGCACGGAACCAAAATCATCGGTGACAGAATGGAGAAAAAACTTTGGGAGAAACCAGGCTCAGTTGGGGCCAGTTCTCCTCTGACCAGACTAACCAGCAGTACGGAAAAATCAATATAAGACGTAATAAAACAGACGATGAATAATATTAACAGCAATTATTATATGATGCAATCAAACTTATAGTGAAAACTGTGAGAAATCACTCTCGGAGTCTTGAGGTTTTGATGTCAGAAGACTTTATTTTCAGAGACAATGAAGCTGAGAAACTGCAGAGAATCTGTCGAGTTTGTGTCTGGACACTCTACTACATATTTTTTTAGGCTGTGCCAATGTGGAGGACCATGAAAGTACCCACAGAACTTCTTTGAGCTATCTTAAACTTCTCTTGCAACCATTAAAAGTTGGAGCATTCTTGCAGACACTCAAGTTTAGATGTACTAACAGGTTGACATGTCCTTATCAGGTCACTGTAAATTTGTCAGGCACACAAAAACATAATCTCAGACCAGTTCCTTTTAATAAGTATGTTTTTACCTTTCCAGACCCCTGCAGAGATCATCTGCCAGCAGCATGGACAAAGTATGCATGATTCAGAGGCTGGCAGACCGTACACAGATCCTGACAATGATGGAAGACCATTTAGAAACACTCAGGATTCAAGCGTGCAACTAGGTACAGAGAGCAGGTGTATTTATACAGTGGGCTTCAAAGATCTGAGATCACATTGAAAATCAGGGATTCAAATTTATTTAAAACTGTAATTAAGCAGTTTTTGGATTTGGGGGGAAAATAATTTCTCAGAAGTTTGAAATCCACTGTACATTACTTCATGCCACAAAGCAAGTTAGCTCCTAATGTGTTTCTTTTGATTTTTCTATAATGACATTTATTATATATATAATTAAATTTATTTTCTTTTTCAGAGTTTCAGGATAGCCATTTGTCACCTGCACTTACCCTGCTTCCCTGCCTGGACAAATCTCACCTTCTTTCTGACTCCACATTTTTTCAGCATACAGATGCAGAATTTGTCCCTCTTCGGTATTGTTTGTTTAGTCATGTTCAAATTTGTCTTTACCTTTTTGTATTTTTAGATAATATTTTCTCTTTTTTTGTGTACACAGGGGATTTCCTGATTTCTCGGTTATGTCTGAGAGATGCCCTAAGACTTCAAATGTAGCTGTAACTGATGATTCCCACCTCCAAAATACTATTCATGACCAGGCTGCACTTTCCCAGCACCCGTTGGTGGGTGATAAAAGCTGCTGTTCACTGTCCCAGCACAGCCTGTCACCTGGAGACCATGAGGACCACGGGAGTTCTTCATATGGTGCTGAGGACAAAATCAACAGACATATGGAAGGAGAGGAGCAGACCATTGCAGAGCAGCTTAGTGAGGGACTGTCTGCTCGGCTCTTATTAGAGTTCAAGGACGAGGATGTTATTGTGGCTGTTAGTGACAGCAGTGCCATTTCTTCTGCATCTGAATCTGCCTCAAATCACCAAAACACAAACAAAAGCCAGTCAGATCCTTCCATGAATCTTCAAAAAAGCAGAGATCAGCCCCAAGGGGGCTCATTGTCATTATCATCTTCATTTCAGAAGGCTGTAGATGTGTCAAATATAACTTTTCATGGCTCACGGATGCTTTCACACCAAACAACTGACCATCTCCATGATCAGCTTCTGTCTGCAGGACAAAGAGGCTCCATCTCGGCACCAGCAAGTAGGCACCATAGTGGGAACAAAAGCTCTCATAGTGGACTATGTGTCTCACCAACTGGTGAAGGTGTGATGCATGTACCAGATCTGCAGAGAGCGCTTTGGAGTTCTGGTCATCTAACAGCAGCAGATGGTTCATTCTTGAGCTCTCAGCCTGTGTCTCAGTCCACACCTGCGCTACCTCTTGTGAGACCCCCACCAGCATTGACCAAACTCTCACTCATACACTCCAAACTTGAGCTTGTTGCTTCTGTGGCTACATCGTCCCAAAACAATCACTCCATAGCTGGCTTAATTCCATCGTTGGACCTAAGAGATCAACATTCCTTTCCCATCCACTCTCAAACAACAGCTACAGTTCCTAGTGGACCTTCAGAGACTGTGCAAACAATGTCACATGCCCATCCCATTTCAAACAAACAAGTTTCTACTCCTGATTTAAATCCACAGGCCTCTGATACACCTCACTTCAACACTCAGCACTTTTACTCTGGTGCAATGTTAAAAGATAAGGTCCCTCCTTTGGCCCATGGGAGAGTACACTCTCTTCCCAGTTTGAGCTACTTACAAAAAGTAGATGCCTGGAAAGCCAATCAAAGTTCTAGCAGGTCATTTTATGATAATTTGGCTCTACAGGGGTTTGATGGTGTGTCACCCAAGAAAAAAGCACAGGATGTGGTGTCTGACACACTTAATCACATGCTTTCTCGAGACACGCGTCTGACATTTGGTGCTAATTCCAGCTCCCAGATGACTCAACCACTTTCCTCTTCTCATTCTGGAAGCGGCTCACCCCGTCGAGTGGATGTGTGTAGAGGACAAGCATCTGAGTCACCTGTCTATCGCTCACACTCTCACTCCTCCCTGAGCTCTGTGGTGACCTCTGTTCAGAGAGACACAGGTACACACAGTCAGCAAGTTCTAGTGGCACAATCTAATGACATAATTCCTGTTACCAGATCGTTTGACCATCAGTTGTCCTTAGTTTCAGGTGAAAGGGGTGAAGGAAGGAATAGCTCCGCTCCTCACATGGATAAAATCTCGGTCAAGATGTCTCCTCTCCTCAGTCTGGGTCGCTTCAGTGACGTGTCATCAAGCCTCAATATGAGCAGCACTCTCTCTAGCTCTCAAGGCAGTTGCCATGGCGAGCAGAGAATGCGAGCATCAGTGGGAGCCACCTCTTCTGTAGTGAGTCTTGAGGTTGATAATTATGCACCCTACTGGACCTCCAGACCTGCCTCCCCTCCTCACACTAGGGAACTCAACATTGAAGATAGGATCCCTGTAAGTTCATAGTGCTGTAGAAGAACTAGTAGGATGCACTTAAAGTCGGCATGAAATGAAATTCCCTGTCTAAGTTCTAAGTAATTTATCAAAATGTCATACTGGATGTGAAACTGACTGACTTCTCTTTTCTAATTTCTCCAGTCATCTAGTCTGCTTAAACCTCGCCTTTTCTTACAATCAACATCAAATCAACAACCTTTGGATATAATGTTTTCCCTTTTTTGATGATCTGTTTCTGTTGCTACTTCTGTTACATTGTGACTTTAAAGATAACATGAATTCAAAATATTCAAACTCACATTCAGGTCTGTAATCTGGTATGAAATATTCTGCTGGAAAAAATCATGGTATGTTGGATGGATAAAATCAAATGCTACCATCTATCATTTTTAATGGAATATCCTGTTTCACATCACATTATAAAAGTAAAATATGTAGGAAATATGACATTTAGTGTTCAATTATCCTCAAGCAGAAGGAATCATTTAAGGCAACAGTTGTCAACTTTTTTGACTCCAAGGTCCCCAATGTCAAAGACAATATTCAACAGCCCCTCAGATATTTCTGTTACTTCTAAACTTGGAGCGTCAATGCATATACAGTGGGTACGGAAAGTATTCAGACCCCCTTAAATTTTCACTCTTAACAATATTGCACCCATTTGCTAAAATCTTTCAAGTTAATTTTTTTCCTCATTAATGTAAACACAACACCCCATATTGACAGAAAAACACAAAATTGTTGACAGTTTTGCAGATTTATTAAAAAAAGAAAAACTGAAATATAACATGGTCCTACGTATTCAGACCCTTTGCTCATATTTAGTAGAAGCACCCTTTTGATCTAATACAGCCATGAGTCTTTTTGGGAAAGATGCAACAAGTTTTTCACACTGGATTGGGGGATCCTCTGCCATTCCTCCTTGCAGTTCCTCTCCAGTTCTGTCAGGTTGGATGGTAAAGTTGGTGGACAGCCATTTTTAGGTCTATCCAGAGATACTCAATTGGGTTTAAGTCAGAGCTCTGGCCGGGCCATTCAAGAACAGTCACAGAGTTGTTGTGAAGCCATTCCTTCGTTATTTTAGCTGTGTGCTTTGGTCATTGTCTTGTTGGAAGGTAAACTTCGGCCCAGTCTGAGGTCCTGAGCATATCCTGGAGAAGGTTTTCGTCCAGGATATACCTGTACTTGGCCGCATGCCATCTTTCCCTCGATTGCAACCAGTAGTCCTGTCCCTGCAGCTGGAAAACACCCCACAGCATGATGCTGCCACCACCAAACTTCACTGTTGGGACTGTATTGGACAGGTGATGAGCAGTGCATGGTTTTCTCCACACATACCACTTAGAACTAAGGCCAAAAAGTTCTATCTTGGCCTCAACCGACCAGAGAATCTTATTTCTCACCATCTTAGCAAACTCCATGCGGGCTTTCATGTGTTTGCACTGAGGAGAGGCTTCCGTCGGGCACCTCTGCCATAAAGCCCCGACTGGTGGAAGGCTTCAGTGATGGTTGACTTTCTACAACTTTATCCCATTCCCGACTGCATCTCTGGAGCTCAGCCACGGTGATCTTTGGGTTCTTCTTTACCTCTCTCACCAGGCTCTTCTCCCCCGATAGCTCAGTATGGCCGGACGGCCAGCTCTAGGAAGGACTCTGGTCGTCCCAAACGTCTTCCATTTAAGGATTATGGAGGCCACTGTGCTCTTAGGAACCTTAAGTGCAGCAGAAATTTGTTTGTAACCTTGGCCAGATCTGTGCCAATTCTGTCTCTGAGCTCTTCAGGCAATTCCTTGACCTCATGATTCTCATTTGCTCTGACATGCACTGTGCGCTGTAAGGTCTTATATAGACAGGTGTGTGGCTTTCCTAATCAAGTCCAATCAGTATAATCAAACACAGCTGGACTCAAATGAAGGTGTAGAACCATCTCAAGGATGATCAGAAGAAATGGACAGCACCTGAGTTAAATATATGAGTGTCACAGCAAAGGGTCTGAATACTTAGGACCATGTGATATTTCAGTTTTTCTTTTTTTATTAAATCTGCAAAAATGTCAACAATTCTGTTTTTTTTCTGTCAATATGGGGTGCTGTGTGTACCTTAATGAGAAAAAAAAATTAATTAAATGATTTTAGCAATGGCTGCAATATAACAAAGAGTGAAAAATGTAAGGGGGTCTGAATACTTTCCGTACCCACTGTATACATAAAATAAATAATTTTAGAAGGCCAAAGTTACTGAATAAATTAACATTTGAAGTGATGCTCACAAATAGCATTTTCTACCCAATAAAATACTTTTGAGATTGGTATAACTAGAAAATTATATTCATTATAAAATTTACATGACTTCTTGTTTGAAAACCACTGATTCAGGGTGATTTTTGTGATTTGTTTTTCTACCCTGATAGATATTTTATTATTCTGTTTTATATATTTTTGTTTTATAGTTGTACCTCTTAAATTTGGGTATCGACCAATCACCTTCAACAATCTTAAATCCATTTACTCGTCGAGGACCAATCAGAGAGCCTGAATTCTCTCTTACTGACTTATGTACCATCAAAGGCTCCATAGGAACACCAACTAAAAGCACACAGCCATCTGAAGGTGAGCCAAAGACATCTGACATCTTTTGTGCATTAAGTTATTGAGTTAAGAAATTGTTGGTTGTATTATTTGTATAGTGTATGTGGGTATATTATAATGATGTATGCTTGTTTTCTTTGTGTATAGTTGACAGTCTTCAGAAGGAGACATTCTCCAGTTCTAGTCAGCTCTCAGCTGACTCCAGTGCTTCTGTCACACACCCATTGTCAGTGCATGAGCAAGGCCAACCAGCCAGTGACAGATCTGTGAAGAAGATAATCAGCCAGGCAGATACTCCACCAAAACTTCATTCAACTTTACATCCTTCATCAAGCTTACAGCACTCTGATGCTCCACAATGTGAAGGAAGCTTTGGCCTTCCAAGCCAAATCAGCCCAAAAACTCTGCCTCCTCCAGGTCCCAGAGAGGTGGTAAAGGAGGAGGATGACTCTTTTGTAGGCTCTGGCACACTGCATGAAATCAGACGTCTGCTGGGCCAGGCAGAAAGCCTTGTTTCTGGTCGATCCTCCCTGACTTCCTCCCCCAGCTCACACCGCCTCTCAGAGAGTGACACATCCCTTGTTTCACTAGGACGAAACATTCAAGGTTACCATGACGACACATCTCTGTCAGCTGGTGGAAACCTTTCTTTGCTGCTGACTCACTCTTCATCAGATTCGGCTTTGAAAGGAAGCTTGTCATCCTCGCAAGGACCACAACAAAATGACTTCACAACTATAGAGCCTACCGCTCTCTCTTTGAGCAGAGATGAAAGTTTGAAGTCACGTGACCTCTGTGTGACCCCAAGGCGGGCTGAGCCTGAGGGCTGCAGTGCTGCAGACCCAGATAAGGCAAAGCCACCTACAGCCACATCTGCCGTGAATGTTCCTTCGATACCAGGGAACCTTCTGCAGAACCAGAACCAGACTGAGGATGATGCGTTTGGCTCTTCAGAGAATAATTCGTCCCATGTCTCAGCTGAGGTTGAAAGTATGAGTGACAGTAGCAGCGAGAGTTCATTGGCTGCCAGAGTTGCCAAACTCCTGCAGAGTGAGTCACCTGTTTCTATGGTTACAAGCCGGCCAAGCACCAGTGACCCAGAAGATAGCCGTGCCCGAGGTAAACACAGTGATTTGTCTAACAGGACATATAGTCATATACAGGTTTTGTCAGTACCAGTGGTGCTTTTTTTTTAAGTGTCAGTGGTTTTTACATTGTGGATGACTAAATTTGGTCTGTCTCTTTAGAATGGATCCTAATGAAGGTTTCTGGCCACCGATGTGAAAGCTTAGAACTAAACGCTGAGGACAGAGAGAGAATTGAAGACATCAAAAGAGAACTTCTACTGAACACCAAATACACTAAGGTAACATCCATATGCCAACACAGAAAGGTCTGCCGATTTCATTCGTGTGAGTGTCAGCATTCTTACTGACTTGCTGATGTAGGTCGACCTGTCTGCCAAACTTTTGACATCTCAAATAAATATCACTAGGAATGTACAATAAACTGGCACCATATTGGTTTTTAATTTTTATTTGGTGTAGGTCGATAGGGGATATTTAATTGTGCACGCTCAGTTTAGTTAATTTTGAATAACACTAATAATTTAACCCTGTGAAGGCTAACATTTTTTTGAGGTTTTCATTTTTTGTTTGTTTTTTGTTTATTGAGCCTCTAGACAAAATATATTAAAACATGAGGCTTTTATTACTCATATAGTATGATATAGGAGAATATGGAGCTCATACTCACAAGGAAGAAAAAAACACCTCAATTTTATTTGGAGGCTCAATCTGAGCAAAAATATACAATTTGGTGCAGTTGTTGATATTTATATAGCCAAAAAGTAAGATGAAAATCTGATAGCTTGTAAATCTGTGAGATCTTTATAACAGTATAGCAGACCACTTAGATAAAATGCATATAAAACAAAATCTCCTTAGATTATATTTAAATGCTTAGCTTTATTATCAAAGCTCAGTAGTTTAACCCATTTTTAGTCAATCAATGAAAAAGCCTGATGTGTCATATTTGATACATTTTAACATGATTTTCCTAAAAAAATAATGTATGGATAATCAAGCAAACTTTGATAAATCAAAAAAGGCTCAGTATCCATTGGTCACTTATTGTTGAAGTTCATCTTGTAATATTACTAACAATATAAAAGTTATTGTTAGGTTTACATTATAAGAATCAACAAAAACAGATGCAACAGGTTTTTAGCAAAGCTTTGACCATGTTGCTAATTTTTAAGGCTTCAGAAATTTGCTTATCAAATATGATACAGTGGGCTTTATAGGGTTAAAACACAGGTTACATGTAACTTTAGCGAATCATTTTTGATAATAAAAACACTATAATGTTGTGATGCCTAAATTCACTTGTAGCATTTAACATAATTTTTTTAATTAATTTAGACAAAGTAAGATTTTTAATAAGGGCCACTTATCAGTAATTTGCCATAATATGAAACTATTAAGATCATTTAAATATCACACTTAATGGTGAGTCTGAAATAATATGAGTTTTGTTTCTGGTGTGGCAGACTGCATTATGGAAAGTCCTGATAGAGAGTGTTCAAGGTAAAGCTGTTGTTTGCATTTGTGTGACTTACTCTATGCTCTCATGCTTGCAGTGTTTCTACTGAATCTCCCATTTATCACTGTCTACTTCCCACAGTCCTCCCCAACCCTAGCTCTTATCAGTAGTAACACATCTTGTTCTCTTTCTCTTGCTTTGTTTATCAGTGGAGCTCAGATTCTGAGGGCAGTACTCAGTCAAGTGTTGGTCCTGAATCTCAGCTGACAAAGGGCTTTGTTGGACTGCGTAACATGGAGAATCATAACTCAGATCAGCTGCAGAAAGTTGATCCAAAACCTTTGGACAAAGTTCCATTTTACACACCTGTACAACAGGATCTAGAGGCCAAAGTTCACCAGATCGCCCTTAGAGAGGGGCTCAGCTCCCAGTCTTTTACTTCTATTACTATAGCAACCACTCACCACACTCCATCTCCTCAGTCACCATCACATTGCCCTATCACTGCTACTGAGGAATTGGACAATATTGTTCCTGACCATGAGACTCTAGAGAGCACAAGTCAAATGAGACTTCAGCCAGCTGTTATACCTAATGTATCTGGCAGAGAAAAAGAGACGGTGAGAGAAGGACAACATAGAGAAGAGAAGAAAAGAGAAGAAATGACTGATGACAACAAAGAGAACATTGTTACGAATGATCCCCAGAGTATCCGAATAATACCTCACATGGACTATACTGTCACAGGCAGTAACCAGATATTATTCAGTGCTGCGTCAGGCTCAACCTTTGGTAAGAAGTCCCACCTCTCTCACATTCACGTCAACTTATCACCCAAACCCAAACATCAGTCCAATCCAAACTATTTAAGCAGACTACCCAGTCAAAACACTAGTAAAGATGTCCCTCCACCCGTGGTGTCAGGCATGACTGATGAACATCTGCAGTCCATACACCGAATCTCAACATCAAATCATGCCAGATCATATGAACACAGAGAGCCAATTCAAGGCCAGAATGCAGGAATAGTCAGTGGACACTTACAGGCCAGATACCCACAAACCTTTGCTCCCTCTCAGAGGCTGGCTGGGACATCCAGAACTCTCTCCATTCAAGCAGGTATGTGTTGTAGATTTTATTCATATATGCTTTTCAGTGGCATTCGATGTTGGTAAATTAATCAATTGATTTATTTTTCTACTATGTAGCTGTCCCTGCCCTGTTGCCATACAAACCTCATGGGAGCTCCAAGCTGTTCTACATCCCGCAAGCTGATCCAGAGCTTTCTCCTGGTCGCTCTGACACAACTGTTGAAAGCTCTCACTCAGGTATGTCACAGAGAACTGTACACAGTTATTAGACTACAGCATCCTACATAACATTATCAGTTTATATGGAATGTGATCAAAGTTGCTGTTTGGTTATACGGCTACTTACCAAATACAGTGGGGCAAAAAAGTATTTAGTCAGCACCCAATGTGGCAAGTTCTCCACTTAAAAAGATGAGAGAGGCCTGTATTTTCATCATAGGTATACCTCAACTTGAGAGACAAAATGAGAAAAAAAATCCAGAAATCACATTGTAGGATTTTTAAATAATTAATTCGTAAATTCCTCGGTAAAATAAGTATTAGGTCACCTACAAACAAGCAAGATTTCAGGCTCTCACAGACCTGTAACTTCTTCAAGAGGCTCCTCTGTCCTCCACTCGTTACCTGTATTATTGGCATCTGTTTGAACTCGTTATCAGTATAAAAGACACCTGTCCACAACCTCAACAGTCACACTCCAAACTCCACCATGGCCAAGACCAAAGAGCTGTCAAAGGACACCAGAAACAAAATTGTAGACCTGCACCAGGCTGGGAAGACTGAATCTGCAATAGGTAAGCAGCTTGGTGTGAAGAAATCAAATGTGAGAGCAATTATTAGAAAATGGAAGACACAAGACCACTGATAATCTCCCTCGATCTGGGGCTCCACGCAAGATCTCACCCCAAAATGATCACAAGAACTGTGAGCAAAAAATCCCAGAACCACACGGGGGGACTAGTGAATGACCTGCAGAGAGGTGGGACCAAAGTAACAAAGGCTACCATCAGTACCACACTGCGCCGCCAGGGACTCAAATCCTGCAGTGACAGACGTGTCCCCCTGCTTAAGCCAGTACATGTCCAGACCCGTCTGAAGTTTGCTAGAGAGCATTTGGATGATCCAGAAGAGGATTGGGAGAATGTCATATGGTCAGATGAAACCAAAATAGAACTTTTTGGTAAAAACTCAACTTGTCGTGTTTGGAGGAGTAAGAATGCTGAGTTGCATCCAAAGAAACACCATACCTACTGTGAAGCATGTGGGTGGAAACATCATGCTTTGGGGCTGTTTTTCTGCAAGGGGACCAGGACGACTGATCCGTGTAAACGAAAGAATGAATGGGGCCATGTTATCGTGATATTTTGAGTGAAAACCTCCTTCCATCAGCAAGGGCAGTGAAGATGAAACGTGGCTGGGTCTTTCAGAATGACAATGATCCCAAACACACCACCCTGGCAACGAAGGAGTGGCTTCGTAAGAAGCATTTCAAGGTCCTGAGTGGCCTAGCCAGTCTCCAGATCTCAACCCATAGAAAATCTTTGGAGGGAGTTGAAAATCCGTGTCGCCCAGCGACAGCCCCAAAACATACTGCTCTAGAGGAGATCTGCATGGAGGAATGGGCCCAAATACCAGCAACAGTGTGTGAAAACCTTGTGAAGACTTACAGAAAACGTTTGACCTCTGTCATTGCCAAACAAAGGGTATATAACAAAGTATTGAGATGAGATTTTGTTATTGACCAAATATTATTTTCCACCATAATTTGCAAATAAAATCCTACAATCCTACAATGTGATTTTCTGGATATTTCTTCTCATTTTGTCTCTCATAGTCGAGGTATACCTATGATGAAAATTACAGGCCTCTCTCATCTTTTTAAGTGGGAGAAATTGCACAATTGGTGGCTGACTAAATACTTTTTTCCCACTGTAACTAACCTGGGGAATGGACCTGGAATATTGATTTGAGTCAAAAATTCTAAGCCATGAAACTAGCACAGCTCTAAGAAAATTGTTTGCTCAAGCTAATTGCCAGCACTGTTTATCTGTCATTAAACAAAAATGGCCACAAAATGCTGCATTTAATAAAATAAAAGCTGTGTAATAATGCTATTTAAAGCCGTCATGACATGAAAATTCACCCTTTTTATTTTCTAAATGCATTATTGATCTTATAGTGAACAATCCATCCATGCATGTTTTAAAATTGTACTAATTTGTTTTGATCTTGTAATATTTAATTGAAATATTATAACTTGAATTTCCGGTAAAAGGAAAAACATCTCTCTGGTGACGTACACTGTTATTTTAGCATCATTTAAATACTATTTTAGTATTTATAAATTATTTTGAATAAGCTTTAATTTTTATATTTTCGTTGTGATTTTAGTTTTAGTCATTTTATTGTGCTTTTTTATACTTTTTTATACATTTATTTTTATATGTTTAGCTTTTTATATATTTGTATGTTTAGCTTTCATTTATTTTATTTCAGTTTCAGTTTTTGTCATTTTATTATTTCAACTTGTTTTAGCTAGTTGCAAAGTTTGCTAGGCTTCTCCAATCATTTAGTCTGCCTAAACCCTGCCCCTTTTTATAGCTGACTGAAAGTTTATATTCAGATCTGCCTCCATCCAATTAAACAACCAATGGATTGAACCAAGTCCCTGTCATACATTTTTTACAACATTATTTCATGGATCACTCAGTTAGGATGGATCATGGATCACTCAGGAAATTACGGATATAATGCTGAGGATACTATATAGATCATTAGAGAATGCATCATTGCTGGACAAACCTTTAATCCATGTGTACCTGTTTTGTCTCACAGAGCTCTGATATATATATATAAAAAAAAGTCAAATTTGCCATATATAATCAGTGATTGACTAGAAATGACGGTTCAATACTAAGGATTTTTTTCTGCTGGCCCTGCCACAAAAAAAAAAAGTTTCCTTTATCATTGTTTTTGATCTATGTTATCTTGTATTTTAATAAATAAGTTTATATGACACCAATATTTTAGATACAAATAAAATTGTACAATTCGATTTCAATTTCAGCCAAATCTAGCCTGACAAATATAAAGTTCAAATACTTTTAAAGACAAGTGAACAGTCAGTAAATAAGAACAAATGAACAAATTACAAGTAATAACACCACTGAACATATAGAACAAAGATACAAATTAAATTATTTAGGATTTTATGTTTGTAGGTGTTCAGGTACAGAAATTGAATAATCACATATAAAATAATATTTCCATATTCTTCACTGTGTTTTTCATAGCCATTTGAAATTAGTGGCAACCTAACCACTGTATTTTAATCATGAATCGATCCAAAAAAACAATTATACACACTTGTAGCATGTGCAATATTTGATTTAAATTACTGTATTTAATTAAAAAATTTGAAGCAAAAACAGAATGGTCTGACTTTAGCTTTGTGAAATTATGCTACATAAAACACCTGCTCGAAACCAAAACAGCAGACGGGCTTAATGAGACGCAATTTCACTCTCTGCCAGCAGGCGGCTCTCAGGGAACAGCAGCATTTACTTGGTTACTGCTGTACACATAGCAGTGCTGTGCATATTAGCACTGCTTTAAATGCGTTATACTGAGCCAAGACGAAAAGAAAATGCAATGTAAACTTTTCTGAAAACAGTCAGTTCCCCTCAGAAACACATCCATATAAAATTAAATATTTAGGATTTTCTTCCTATATTACACGCGTCGTGAACAGTGATCTTGCTCTGCCTACTACAGTATTTTCTCCTCTTTGCATTCATATTCAGCGTCGCTGGCCTCTGTTTACAGACTAAATATAATAATAACGTAATATTTCCACACAAATTACATTTAGAAAAAATTATTGCGATGCAGTTTGTGTGCAAGCATGGAACCGAGATAGTCTGAAATAAAACAAAAAATGATCGATGCATCTCTATTCCACTGTATAAATTAAATATAGATTAATCATTGTTAGAGTTACAAAGTTACTCGCCAAGACGGGTATTTTGACACATTTTTGTATATATTTGTACGTTCAAGTGAAAGAAAGACGCGGAAAGAACTCAACTCGTGGATTGGGCGTCAGAAACGCAGCAGTCCTAATTGTCGAGCCCTGCTTTCACCTCTACTGGCCCCTCCCCCCGAGTCTTGCAGATGGTTCAGGCTCTCACCCAGTCCTGCATTATTCATGGTCTTTGTGAAAGGCAATCCAGCAATACATGCCTCATCTGATCCACATGGGCCCCTCTGCTTCAGTGCTGTTTACTCTGTTTGATCCAGCTCTCTCATGCTCTGTCCTTTTCTCTCTCGCTCCCTTTGCAGGTTCTGATGATGCTGTCCCTCCACACTTTAATACAGACATTTTAGGCTCTAGAGAGCTAGAAGACAACATCATTACACCAAAACACAAGGAAGGCATCTACAGTAAGAGGGCCGATATGAAGAGAGGTAAGATGCACATTAGTGTTTCTATGAGTTGTACAATATTTGCTGAATTTAAAGAATCGTTCACCAAATAAAATTAAATGTTCATTATTTACTCACCCACATGTGTGACAATATGACATTTTTTGTAAAAGAAAATATTTTAAAGAATATCTCGACTGCTTTTTTCCATAAAATGAAAGCACGTAGTGACTGTCAAGCTCAGCAACCCAACGTAAAAGCACAATATAAGTCTTCTGATGCCATACGAGCAGAATTTATTTGTATGAACTACAAATTGTCTTAGTTTCATATGGATTTGAAATGACATTGTAAATAAATGCTGATGGATTTTTTGGGGTGAGCTATTCCTTCAGTTTTCACTATACTTTGCTATGGACTGTTGCTATTACAAATAAAACATTAGCATATGATCTTCTCTGTCTTCTCTCGCCGACCAAAATGACAATACTGCTCCTGAAGTTTATGTTTCTGAGAAGAACATGGACACTGTTGGCATAGATGAGGTGTATAAAGATGAGGAAGAAAAGTTTGTCCCCTTACACATGGAGGCAGACTATTTTTTTTTTTTTTTTTTTTTTTTTTTTTTTTGTCAGTACAGATGATGTGCATCTTCACAGCAGCACCATGCAGGAGCCCAAGTTTCCACTAGAACCACACCATTTACCTTCTCAGCCAATCAGAAAGCCCTACAGGGCGAACAAGAAAGAGCAGGACAGAACACCTCATGATGTTAGCATAGAGATTAGCAGTTCTCTGGACCAGCTGTGGCGTCGCTTCAGTGAAAAATGGAGCATGGAGGAGACACGACCAACTAATGAGGGAGAGACGTCTCTGCTTGATAGACTAGAGCGTCTGTCTCGTCTAATTCACAATACCTCTCCAGACCAAATTATACAACAAGCAGACAGCAGGAACGGAGAGTGTTACAGGAGGAGTCATCGAGAGGATGGGACCACAGAGGGAGGAGAGCAAAGAGAAAGACTTCAGTTAGAAGTGACTCCACAACAAGCTTGGCCTGAGCATGAAGAGAGCCAGGAGAGAGTGCATCGCTGTCCTGCCGAGAGAGATGAGTCTGCGAGTGTGGAGACGAGCAGTAGCCTGTCCACCATTGACACAGAGCGGCTGCTGCGAGCTTTTGGACCTCACCGGGTCACCAGTAAAGGACTGAAAAGCAGTGACCGCTTGCTCAGACTTTACAACACCATCAAAATGCAGAAAACTCCCCGAAGGAAACCCAGTACTAAACATGCTGCCATCTCTGTTGCTACCGATGATGTGAGCACGGATGACTCCACAGTAAGTCTTTGCTTGATTTAATTCCTTTATACAGACTGTTTTGAAAGATAATCAACAGATTGAAAAGAAAGATGCTACTTTGTTACACATCTCACTATGTTTAGCCTTCTGACCGTATTCAATTCACATTGTTTTTAGATTGCCTCTTTGCTTTTAAAAAATTACTTAAAATTATCATTTGTTTCAAACAAGAGGAACAATGATTTCCACAAACACTTTGTAGCTCAGTTTAAAGTAAGTAAAATAGAGTTAAAATCTGATAATCATTTTCACTAATAACACAATACATACTACTGAACAGCAGTATTTTCCTGCATACACTACCATTCAAAATGTTGGGGTCGGTAAGATGTTTTTTTTTTCTTTTAATGTTTTTGAAAGAAGCCTGTTATGCTCACCAATGCTGCATTTAATTAACAAAATACACAGTGAAAACAGTAATATTGTAAAATGTTGTTTCAATTTAAAATTGTTTTCTGTTTTAATGTAATTTCGGTGATTTTTGGAGTCATTACTCCAGGCTTCAGTGTCACACAGTGTTCAGAAATCATTCTAATATGCTGTTTTGATGCCCAGGAAACATTTCTTATTATTATCAATGTTGAAAACAGTTGCACTGCTTAATATTTTTGTGTAACTTTTTTTTCAGGTTTCTTTGATGAATAGAAAGTTCAAGAACGACCTCTGTTTGACAGAAATCTTTATTATAAATTTAATGAGTCCGTGCTGAATAAAAGTATTTAAAAGTCTTTAAAACAAACAAGCAATAAATCTTACTGTCCCCAAACTTTTGAAAGGTAGTGTATGTTTTCACTAAAATGTTTTAATGTGTGAAAAATGCCGCTTTTTGGTGCCATGTGCTGACTTCAGTGAACATTTTTGAGTGGTGATTCAAAGAATTGTTTCATAAGAGTTTTGAATCAATTCATACAAATTATCAGTTTGAAATGATTAACAGAAATACAAATTTTCTCATCATTTCAAATACATGAGGTTGCAAAGAGGTTGCGAAACTAGTTTAATGACATTGTCTGGGGACAATGTCACACAATAGCTAAATAAAAACTCCATTAAAAATCCTATTATTCATTTTATACTGTCAGTAAAATAATCACTCATGTATTATGTGTACAGAATATCTGGTGTGAATTACAGTAGTAGCTTATTCTCTGAATTTTTTTACTGAGAGACCATCATCTTTTCCTTATCTAACTGTCCAATCTTCTGTTATTGTTCCAGGTCTCTGCTGATTCATTATCATCTTCAAGCACTTTTTCCCATCATTCTCAAAGAGGTATCTCCAAAAACCTCAATTCCAAAAGGTCAAAGGTCAAACTGGTCAGCAAAGGTGTACAGGCAGGTCAGTTACACAACAACGGTCCACTTTTAAACTAAGCGACGTGTATATTAGACAGAGTAACTGCAACAAAATATGTCGTGTGGGATTTTATATTCTTTTTGCAGGTGATTTGGAAATTGTTATAAATGGCACCCGCAGATACACTCGGGACGTAGGCACCATCTTTCCCTCACCAGGTGCTTTCAAAAATATCCATTTAACAAACACATTTGGCAGAGACATTCAGAGTGGCTTTCCCATCCCCACTGCTTCCACATCTAAACCCACCCAAACCCTGACTGCTCTGAAGAAAGACACCAGCAACAAGAGCATCCGGACCCGTTACCCAAACGGTGCATATTACAAGCCCACGGACACAGCATGTTTCTGCAACTGATCTTTTTCTCCATTTCACTTACTGTTTTATATTTCGCGTTCTCTTTAAGGTGTATCATGGTTTGTCTCCGCTGATGAGCTTAGGTGTGATGGTCGCAAGGAAAACCAGCCACAGAGTGAATCAGCACCTTGCCCAAGCCAAGCCTGGTTTGAGCCTTACAGTAGAACCAAACCCTGGAGAGAAACGACCAGAGAACCTCTAAGAGAGAGACAGAACCAGCAAGAGTCCATAACGGCTACGGAGACCGACATCAGTGACAAACCCTCAGCTCTTGTTCAAATTTCACTACAGGTGTGACAAGCAACTGTTTTATTTACATGTTTTAAAGCCTGTTCACACCAAGGACGATAAGTGTAATGATAACCTAGAACAATATCATTGTTGAATCACTTTTAGAACATATTTTCCAGCTGATGAATGATAAAAACATTGACAGCAAATCATAATCCATCCGACTTTAAAAAGCTTGAGCATTTAAAGTGGCAGACGACATAAATGCAGCAGGTGCTTATTATAAATGGAATATAATATCACACCTGAAGATGTGAGCGCTAATATCATTATTTGTGTAAACGTGCCTTTACTCTGATTTGAAGCTTGGGCCTGATTTGGAGCTAGTGTTCATTTTGGACCATTACTGTGTGGTTTTAGAGAGTACATGAATGTTGACTGTTGATTTTAATCTAACATTGAGCATTTGCATTGATGGGTTTCCTACAGGAAGCTCTGGAGCTCCATCGGCCAGAGTTTGTATCTCGTTCACGGGAGCGGATGAAGTGTCTGGGGTTGCTGGTTGAAGAGAGGAGGTTACAGGCGGTCTTCAACAGAGAGAGAGAAGAGCTCTTCAATTGCCCCGCACCATCACGTCCATACAGACCAGGTGACTTTATACCATAAGATTACTTGTGTTAGTATTATGAGTATTCAGTTCAGTAGATATTTTACAAGCTTGGTTCAGCTTGCATTAAGATGTAAACTAAAACATGCCATGTCAGCAGCTCCAGTACCCCATAAACGAGCCGTTCCAAGAAAAGAGATGGTCCAAAGATCTAAAGAGTAAGTATCCATTATCTCATTTCCAAACCATCTAGATGGTTTATGACACAGACACAGCGCATATTACCAAATTGTGCATATATGGGTCATTTAACAGATTTAAATTACTTTTTGATGTTTTATTTGCAAGTTGTTTTGTGCCTTCTACATGCTTTCAGTTGGGTAGGGAGGAAATCACACAGTCAGAGAATAGACAGAACAGACAGACTCAGGAGGTAATAATATGTGTGTTTGTTTTGTGTTTGAGTGTGTCTCTATCAGTGTTTAGTTTAAGTCAGTGTAAGACATATTTAAGTACTAAAGTAACTTAGACTAAACTATATAGACCTTTTTTCTTAACTAATAGAAATGACAAAAACACACAACAGAATTACTAACACTTTTTAAAATTAAAATTAAAACACTAAATATAAAAATGTAATTCAATTCAAAATATTAACAAAAACTATAATAGTAAATGCAAAAATAAAAATAGTAAAAAATATAATAGTCAATGCTACTAAAATAATACAGATCTATATCCATCTTTTATTTTAAAGTTTCTATTTTTATGTGTGATATCTCTGATTCGAGAGGCCCAGTCTGAGGCATAAGGACTTCAACTACACTCTGTTTCAACGTTTTATATGGATATTATTGACTCCAATAATTTTACACTTTAATTGCCAAATAAATATCTATTTGCTCAGGAAATACGCTCAACTTCCTGAGGTCCAGAAGAGAAGGGAGGAGGAAAGGAGACGGGCGGAGTACCATTCCTACCGCCTCAACGCTCAACTCTTTAACAAGGTATACAGGCTGTTCTGGAGTAGGAGTCACACACAATAGTCCAGGCACAGTAATACTGACAGTTTTTAAATCAATATTGTTTCAAGCATTTCAGATAGACACATGGCCAGTGTGATTAACATTTCTAATGCATGCCATCTTTCTTCTGCAGAAAGTCACCAATCATGTGTTGGGAAGGAGAGCACCCTGGCAGTGAGCTAGAATCAACTCAACATTTCAAAAAGCCTTACCGTTCGTTGAATGTGACATGTCCTCTGAGTGTTTTATATGGGGTGATATTTTAGAATGGTTGTGTGTTATGCGAGTGTGCTTAGATATATGTGTGCATTCTGATTTTAGGTGTTCTGATTTTATTTTATATAACTGATTTTGTGTTATTTATGGAGTTGCAGTGTTGGGTTGTTTCATTATGTCTCTTATAGTTGCAAAATTATTTTTTTATTATGTCTGTTTTTGCTAAGTTTTAACCATATTTTTATGAGGTAAATAAATAAGCAGCTATTTGTAAGAGCTTTTGTGTTTGTGTGCTTTTTTTTAAGTGCAAGTAGGTGAATGCTTATTAACAATACAAATAGTTGTGTTTTCAGTTTCTGATATGGA
Source organism: Sinocyclocheilus anophthalmus (assembly GCA_018155175.1). Classification (NCBI taxonomy): domain Eukaryota; kingdom Metazoa; phylum Chordata; class Actinopteri; order Cypriniformes; family Cyprinidae; genus Sinocyclocheilus; species Sinocyclocheilus anophthalmus. Next base: position 343,879 of record JADLZN010011946.1, on the reverse strand, counting down.
CACGAGTTATGCATATCTAAAAAGAGAATGAGGCCACAATATAATGGTCACTACAAAAAGATAATAGCTAAGGAAAGAAAGGAAAAGGGTGAGTAAAAACGCATTGATCTGTTCGTTGATTCCAATATATCCTTGCGTTTGTTTGGAAAAACTGCGAATCCAACTAGTTTGAATAACTGGAAAAGTATATCTGACTGCATAGTTTACTTTATGATCTTGATTATTCGCATCTCTCTATCTATATATAACGTTATATACATATAGAAAAGGAAAGAAAGATGGCAAGCAAGAGTCAAAACGAGATGAGGAGTCTGATACAGAGAGGGCAAAAGCAAGCACGGCTCTGTGGGAGGCCAGGTGTGATTTGACTAGGGTTCACGCGTGGAGTAACGTTACCGTGAAACACAAAATCACCCAGCAGCTCACTGATCTACAGCACAACACTGAGAAGAACAGCATCGAGATCATCGCTGCTCTGAGGAACAAAGACCTGCAAAACGAGGAGAAGGCATTTCATGCATTTGATCATTACAGCTACAGTACATACACACATGGTTTTCTTTTCAAGTCTTATTCTCATATTGTTAATCATATTGTTAAATGGTTCATTTATCCTACATTGGAAATGTCATCATCTGCTTCCAAAAGTTTACAAAGAGGTCATAAAAGTAATCCATATGAATCAAACAGTTTAATACAAATCTTCTGAGGAGACACGATTGCTTTATGTAATAGGTTAAATTTGAGATAAACGTTGCACATATTATAAATTGAAACATGTTTGCGTCACACTCAAGAACCAATGAGGTTTGTTCTTGCACATCAAGCAAGTACAGCTGAGCGTTTATACTGTATGATGTGCCCTATGTATGTACACTGATCAATGTTTATATGTGAATAAAAGCCTAAATTAAACCTGTTCACCATTAAGCAATCATATCTCTTCAGAAGACTTGGATTATTAAACCTCTTGGTTCCTATGGAAGACTTTTATGATCTCTTATATGATGCGATTTCAATTTTTCCTTTCTCTTTGGAGTGTTACAAGCTCTTGGTGCATAAAGAAGATCTGTAAAGTTGCAAAGACTAAAGTCTCAAATCCAAAGAGATATTCTTTATAAAAGTTAAACCTAAAACGGCTCGTTCTAACACGCCCCCACCTGACTATGTAACTATGTGGGAAGATTTGCATAACGCCACCAAATGTTCACGCAAAAAAAGAAGGCATAACTTTTATTCTCACTGTAGTATTTTTGCCGCTGCCACCATGTCGTGAAAACGCTGTGTGCTTCGTTGAGAAAGCGAAAATACTTTTTGTTCTTCCAAAAGAGGACGATATTTTTTCCGCTTAGTCATGCATAGAAGATGATCTGTTGCTGGTTGCTGAGGAAAGACTTACAACTTAGTGATGTGGATCGCCAGATCGGATTTCACTGTGGACGGAGCGGAGTTCAGCCCGGGGTCGTCACTTGTGGTTGCCGCTCATTCGTCGCATCCACCGGGCGTGCCGTTTTCGACCCCGCCGCCTCAGCTCTCTCTAGCTCGGCCTCAGCTCACGCTAGGCCGCGGTTTCCGCTTACGCTAGGCCGCCGTGTGTCTCGTTGTGAAAGCGAAACTACTATGTTTGGTCTTCCAAAAGAGGACACGACTACAAATCAGTGGTTAAGTTGTATTTACAACACTGTTCCAGAAACAGTTTAACCCAAATATCCAGATGCCGGAAGGGTTTTAGACTACAATGCCGGCTGTTCTGACTCACAGTCTGTAAGTTTTCATATTTAAGGGATTTGGCACTGATGATTCAAACGTGAGTTTTGAACAGTGTAGAGTAGCGTTTGTAGTTTGTCATTTCTCAGATCACAAATGCAAATGTTTACGCGGCGCAATGCAACGCAATGCATTAAAAGACAGTATAAGTCATTATAATCAGTAATCATGTCCCCACTGGATGCAACAAATGCCTCGTTTGTAATGGGTTTTCATGTTTTTTGTTTCATCGCTCCGGGGGGAACACGGCATCAACAGTATGGTGAGGGGTGTAACATTTCCGTCACACGCTTGAGATATTCAGCCAATCACAACGCACTGGCCAATCAGAACACACCTCGCTTTTCAGACCGATGAGCTTGTAAAAATCAACGCGTTTCAGAAAACCGGGGCATAGAGAAACAATAATGTACAATATGTGGAAAATAATGTATTTTTTTTTACTTTAAACCGCATAAACACATTTCATTACACCAAATACACCAAATAATGTTCTTTTTAGCAACATCATATGACCCCTTTAATGAATTTTTGGATGTGTCAAAGTTTTTATATAATACACTTTCGATAGAGGCACTGAAACTTCATTTGTGTTTCGAAGATGACGAGCGAAAGTATTATGGGTTTTGGAACATAAATTATGACAATTTTAATTTTGGGGTGAACTAACCTTTAAAATGTTGTTTTCTCAGATAATGGCACTGGAACAACAAATACACTTTGAGATGAGGAAAAACAAGGGCCTCTCAGGAAAAGAGAACTGGAGAAGCAAATGCCTTTCCTCATTTGGGAAAACAAGGATAAATTCAGTCTTTGTTCTTATCATTGTGGTTTGAGCTTTATTTTGTCAGATTAATGTTTTAAAACAAAGATTGCAATCACAGAAATACACCATCAATACAAAGCATGAAAATACAATGTTTGAAAAATAGAAAGTCATCCATTTAAATAAATAAATAGATAAATAGCCATTCACTTAAAAAAAACTTCATTCCATCTATACAGCAACTGTATACATGTCAAAGATAATGATAATGCCATTTTTACATAACTAAAAGTATCGTCTTTGTGAACATTAATTTGAACACTGGCATTTCTTTCATATGGATAATAGATAATACTCAATAGATACATTTTTATATTAAACACAGTTTTTCCCAGTCCAGTGTTATTTTTTAACAGAAACTGATCAGGTCATTCGTGTTCTCACTGCCTTGTTGCTGACTGCTGAGCGTTTCTCACTGATTGTCATCACAGGCCGCTCAATACACACTAAAGATCAATGAGCTGGAGGAGAAGTTTAACAAGAGATCTAGCGAGTTCAACATGATTCAAGAAGAGCTTAAGATCATCAATGACTTCCTTAAGAAGAAGCCCCAAATGGAGCAAGAACTTAAAAATGTATAATTTACTCTATTTATTTCATGTACACAGTTATGCAGAGCTACTAGTATAGAGTGCTTTTGTCTGTTATAACGTCACCATTGTTTGCACAGATGAAAGAAACTATGGACAATGCAGATCTAGAACACAAGAAAACACTTGCAAGAATGGAGCAAAAGTTCTTCAATAATAAGGTATATACTAAAAAACATTTCAGCAAAATCTTCCTCATTCTCTCTCTCAGTGTCTTTCTCATTCTACATTCATTAGGTTCATCTAGAGAAGGAAGCTGAGCAAAATATTGCTGTGCTTGCAGAAAGAGCTCACAATGAAGCCATCGTGTATGTATCTTCTCCATCTCTCCCAGTATCCCAGAACCACTACACATTTCTACCTGATGCCTTTGGAACTGTTTGTGAGATACATTTTGCATGAGATAAATGAGATGACATCCTCCATCTCGGCCCTATCAGACAGCTGGATGACACATCTCGCTCCATGTTCAAGGAGAATGCGCGACTAAATAAAGCATTGGGTTACCACATCAAAGAGGTGGAGGATCTGCGGAAGAGAAATGCAGCGCTGGCAGAAGAGAACAACATCCTTAGTCTGCATAAGATGAGACACACTGTAGTTCACCAAGACTACCATTTAATAGTTTGAGGTCAGTTTTTTTTTTTTTTGAAAAGAAATTAATACTTTTATTCAGCAAGGATGCATAAAATTCATTAGAGGTGACAGTAAAGACTTTTACATTATTATAATTATTTTACATGTTACATTATTATATTGTATAAATTAATAATTTATGTATACTATATGATTTAATTGTACTATATTATAAAAAAATTATAATTACAACTTTCTTGGGCACTCACATAAATGCACACATGCACAAATGAAATGAAATTTAAAATGAGCTTAATTAGACCCTTGTCTACTATAAAGCTTGCCTATGAAGTAGCAGATATTTATAATGACCAGTGTCATTGGAACCCACAATTTCATTCACCCTGCAGGAGATGAGTCAGGACACCTCAAATGACACCATATCTAAGCTTATAGCCCAGCGGAGCACAGTTTTTGGGCTGAGGGCCAAGGTGTTCATGCTGGAGCAGGCCCTGGCCAGCAGGGTGGCTGAGTTTGAATGGGAGAAGGCTGATATCAAGGAGTGTGCTGCAGTCAGGAGTCAGGCCAGCGGCGTAGAAGTGGACAAACTGCAGAAGCTCCTGAGCGTACGGGACAGAGAGCTGAGCCGAGTGAAGAGAATAGCCCGCAGCATAGTGGAGCAGCGCTCAGACATGGAAATCCTGTTATGAGGTATGAACTCAGTGAAGCAGGAGATGCTAATGCACAGGTGCACTTCACTATTCATTCATTCATACACTCGCGTTGCAAAAAACACACCTTCACTGCATGATGCAACCTATTTGTGACCCTGTTTGAGTTGTCCAAAATAAGTTCTTAGCAATGCATATTACCAATCAAAAATTAAGTTATGATATATTTACGGTAGGAAATTTACAAAATATTTTCATGGAACATGATCTTTACTTAATATCCTAATGATTTTTGGCATTAAAAAAAATCTATAATTTTGACCCATACAATGGTTTTTTTTTTGGCTATTGCTAAAAATATACCCAAGCGACTTAAGACTGGTTTTGTGCTCCAGGGTCACATTTGATAGAAAGCAGTTTGAATGCACCCAAACTTCAGGATATACAGGGTAATTTCCCCCCATGACCTTTGTCTTATATTTATATCAGTGCTGTTTTTCTTGATTATCAGCACTATTGTGAATGTCGTGTTGATTTAATAAAATAATTCAATAAAAAATAAGTTAGCATTTTGAGTTACATTTTAGACACAATATTCTCTGGTTTTGCTTTATTTTTTTCAACAAAAATTTCCAAATAAAAGTACAGAAGAAATGTTGTGTGCCTCCAACAAAACACATCGGTGTTTCGTTTCTGAATAAATTCGCGTTTTGGACAAATGAATTTAGTGAATGATTCAGTGACTGAATGAATTCGCTTTTTGAACAAATCATTTGAATGAATGACTCAATAACTTAACTCGTTCAGACAGTGACTTGCCGCCACCGACTGGTGGTTTTAGTTTCATATATAAACGATCATTTTAATTTCATAATGAAATATAAAAAAAATCATTAAAAAAATCATTATTTATGTAATTGTAAATGCAGTAGGAAATGCATTCAAGTCACATCTGAACTGTATTAAACAGTCTGTGTAAATACATCTAAATGCCACTTTAGATGCAGCTTCTGTGCCACTACTGCAGTGAAAAGATGGATGTTGTCAAAGCTGATTTCAATAAATTCGATAAAATCCCATAAAATATTAAGATAGCATTTTTTTTTCTCAATATCACACACCCCTAATTAATTCTAGAAATAAAAGTTAACAAGCAAGAGATCCAGGCTCCATTTTACTGCAAAACCTTCAAGCCTTTTTTACATAAATTATATTATAAGCTACATTATGTAATCCAGACAGGAAGCAGAAGTAAATCATAGTAGGCGGATGGATGAGTTCCTATCAGGCAGAAGGGAGAACGCTCACATTCACACCATCAACAGAACACCCCACAGCACTTCCATTGGTATGGACGAGGCTGAAAAAGGGTGAGGATCTTATGCTTATTTTGTGTTTTTTAGACAATTTTCAAAATTCTCTTCTGATGAAATGATAACTAAAAGATGCTTTTTTGTGTTATTTCATCAGCAATCTGAAGAAAGCAAAAGTGAACATATCAGAGATGGCCTGGGAGCAAAGAGAGAGAGTTCTCAGACTGGTCTTTGCTAAAATGAATAACCTGAAATCAAAGTATTTATTATTATCTTACAAATTAAGATAAATTGTAAATTTGTCATAATCTCGTTGGTATGGTATCATCTACCTTGAAAGAAAAAGCAGAGTTGGTGAAACAAAGATAGTAATAATGACACTTTCAGGACTTTCACAGGACAGAACTTTTAGGACACTGAATCAAAGGAGTAACAAATGTATATTTTCATGGCACTTTTGTTTTCTACAATTCTGAAGGAAACCAATTCATGCTCCAGCTCTGATGGAGTCTGATGGGAACCAGTGTAGCAGCAGTCCAGGGTGAGACATGCCTACAAATCTATGGTTTTCTGGTTGATCAAATAAGATTGGACACTTATCAATCAAGTCATCTTTTTTTAATATAATTCTGAACGTCATCAATTATTATTCATACAAAAGTTTAAAAACATGTCAGTTCAAAACATCACTTTGACTTTGCAGAGCACCAGAAAGAGGAAAACAATGGCGGTGAATACTTTCTGCAGACTTTTTGTTCTGCACTATCGCACATAGACATAATTTGCAGTTATCTGTCTGTCTTTTCCACAGGAATGAAGAGAAGGAATCCCATGCAAGCTTTTTAACCCAAGCAGCAGTTTCCAGTATGAGCTCGAGTGTTCTGCCAGACCTGTAGATCTTCTGACCTCATCACAGATAAGAGAGCTAAATAATGTCAAAGTATAAGTTAAATATTGCATATCAGCTATAAAATACCTGGAAGTGTTCATGAATGTCTAAACTACAAATTATAAGAAGCCAAAGAAATGCCTGTTTATCAACACTGTTGGCATTGAAGATTTAAAAAAAAATGAATGTGAAAGTCAATGTTGTATTTAGACATTTTTGTAAACATTTGCAAACATTTAGCCTATACTGTAAAGATGCTGCAGTTTTTGCTGTTATAAAGTGTTAGACATAATCTTTACTGATATCTGTCTCTTTATTTTAAGGTGTATATCTTCAAATAACAAGAATGTCATTTTTTGTCCTGCCTTTATTTCTGTAACTGTGTTCATTTTCATGAACAGATACAGAGGATATGATTTAATTGTACAGCAGTTGTACTGAACATTAAGTGATGAGCATGTCATCAGTCAGTAGATCCAGTGATCATCAGGATGGCTTTACGACATGACCTGCCAGCACGCTGACAGTGCTGCTCATGTCCCACAAGCAAATATAGAAGACTATTAATAGCATCTCATACACACATACAGCAAAACAGCTGCTCAGTGACCAAGCAAAGACAAGATCTTCAAATCAAACCCTGACTTTAAAGGACACGGAAAGGTAAGAACTTCAGTTCAGAACTGTTTTATACCACAAATGAACTTGTGTAGGCATTCCTCATTAATTTAAGCAGAATGGGAGACTTTCAAAACTTTGAACAAGACTTCTGTCAGTCTGAATATTATATGGATGGTCAGCAGGAGGATGTATATGGCTATGATCCAGTCTACGTCAATCCAGAATACCATGAAGTGTAAGTGTAAATGCATACATGTGTTTGATATCTCATTTATTAAGGTATATCAGCTAATGTGTTTCTGTGTGCAATGTAAATGTTGATTCATTATTTACTGTCTGATCATCAGTGATAATTCCGCACATTTAGCAGATGAATATACCACTACAGCATCTTATAGTGGACAAGTGTATCAGCTTGTAGCGCCACCCGAGCAAACAGAATATATAGACTCATATGAGGAAGAGCCGCCACTCTTAGAAGGTAATAAATATAATTTATAAGAAAACATCTTTAAGCTGAAGTGTGTAATTCTGCACCACTGAACAGAACCGCAAAAAAAAAAAAGTTACACACACACACACATGTATACTGTGTGTCTGTGTGTTTTTCTATTTTATTTTTCAAAACGGAAAAAAAACGTTGCCCCATCCCAACTTAAGCCATTGGTCAGGTCAAGGTCGAGTCAAGTCACAAATTTTCATAGGCTAAATTCACTCATTTTTATCCATCTGTTTACCTGTTTTACCTGTCATTAAACAGTCAGTTTATGTTTTTTGATACTACACACTGGTATTTGTTATCATATTATTTTAATGTCTTTTCATAATCATAAACACTGGTTTGAAGAGCAAATAGTTGTACTGTTTACTGCACTTTGTTATTCTTCTTGTTATTTACCTATAGCGGCTAATGAAGTGGAAGTATCGCACATTCACAGAAAATAGCTTACTTCTGTGTTGCAAAATAAAGTAATCCACACAACTGGGAATTTCGTGTGAAGGTGAAGAATTTCCCCACGCAGATTTCGCAACAGGTTTAAAGTTCTTTATTTGAATTCTAATTGATTTGAAAGTGACCTCTGTGTGAGCTGTGCTTCATACATCACAAAACTATCGACAATCGACCTTTTCCTGCGAAATTTTGCAGATATTTCTCAAATGTGACCACACCCTAAAGGGATAGTCAACCCAAAAATGAACATTTTGTCATCATTACCTCAAGGTGTTCCAAACCTGTATGAGTTTCTTCGTCTGATAAACACAAAAGAAGATATTTGAAGAATGTCCCGGTATTTCACTTCCATAGTATGCTAAAAAAAAATGCTATTAAAGTCCATGGCTACCAGCAACTGGTTACCAACATATTCTCTCTCTCTCTTTCTCTCTCTCTCTATATATATTTTTTGTCTTCAACAAAAGAAAGAAACTCATACAGGTTTGGAAAAACATGAGACAAATTTTCACTTTTTGGTGAACTATCCCTTTAACACTGCAAACTTCAGCTTTAAAAAAGAAAGGGCATTTTATGCATTAATCAAACTTAATAGAAATATATATTTTTTAAATGAAAAATATGTGTATTTTTTTTTCCACAGAGTTGGGCATTAACTTACCATATTTGGTAGAAGACTCTGACTGTGTTAAATCCACTGAAGGCAGTATTATGAATGAGACAGACCTCACTGGACCCGTTCTCTTCTGCATTGCTCTGGGAGCCACACTATTGATGGTACATCCTGAACCTTTGTGAAACCATTAACTAGAGGTACACAGTAAATTGTATTGCACAGAGGAAATGAAAACATATGTAATGTCCAGAGCATGTACCTGTGGATTTGTGTGTGTATTCTCTTTTCTTTTTTGTTTTTTTTTTTTTTTTTTTTTTTTTTTTTTTTTTTTTTTTTTTTTTTTTTGTTTTGTTGTGTTTTTTTTTTTTTTTTTTTTTTTTTTTTTTTTTTTTTTTTTTGTTTTTTTCTTTTTTTTGTTTTTTTTTCTTTTTTTCTTTTTTTTACTTTTGCTTTTTTTTTTTTTTTTTTTTTTGTTTTTTGTTTTTTTGTTTTTTTTTTTTCGTTCTTGTTTCTTTTTTTTTTTTTTTTTTTTTTTTTTTTTTTTTTTTTTTTTTTTTTTTTTTATTTTTTTGTTTTTTGTTTTTTTTTTTTTTTTTTTCTCTTTTTTTTCTTTTTTTTTCTTTTTCTCTTTTTTTTCTTTTTTTTCATGTTTTTTTGTTTCTCGTTTGCGTCATTCTCTTTTCTTTATCGCGGTTTTTCTTTTTTCTTTTCTCCTTCCTCTTCTTTTTTTCTCGGCGTTTTGTTCGTCTTCCCTCTTTGTTTTTTTTTTGTCTTTCGCTTTCTTTCTCTCCTCTTCTTTTTTTTTTTATTTTTTCTCTTCTTTTTTTCTATGTCTCTTTTCTCGGTTTCTTTCTTTCGTCTTTCTTGGTCTTTCTTCGTCTTTTTTTTTTTTTTTTTCTTCATTTTCTTTTTTCTTTTGCTTTTCTTTTCTTTCTCATTTTTTCTCGCTATTCTGCGTTTTCGTTTTTGTTTTTTTTTTTTTTTTTTTGTTTCTTCCTTTTCGTGCTCTTTCTTCTCTGTTTTTTTCTTTGTTGTTTTCCGTTCTTTTTTTCCTTTTTCTTTTTTTATTTTCCTTTCGTATTCTCTCGGCAGGCAGGGAAAGCACACTTTGGGTATGTGTATGGCATCAGTGCTCTGGGATGTGTGGGGATGTACATGCTATTGAACCTGATGAGCAGTTACAGCATATCCTGTGGCTGTGTGGCGAGTGTGCTGGGATACTGCCTCCTGCCAATGGTGGGACTCTCTGCCTTTGCTGTTCTTTATTCCCTTCAGTGAGTATCCATAACTGTATAGAAACATTTACCATTTCTTTGAGTGTTTTATAGCCACAACAAATAATACAAAAAAATCACAGTTTTAGACCACTAGATATGTCCAAGTCTATTTACATTTTCCATACACTCTTTCCACTCATTCTTTCCATACAAGAATGATAACTATAACCATAAATATATTAGCATCTAAACCAACGCACCATGGTACAGTCAGAATGAGAGTTCACATAGCTGATAAAAGCATCACAATAATCCACAAGTAATCCACATGACTCCAGTCCATCATTGTACATCTTGTGAACCGAAAAGCTGTGCATTTATAAGAAACAAATCCATCATTAAGACGTTTTAACTTTAAACTGTCACTTCTGGCCAAAATACGAGTCCATAATCGATAATGACGAGTCGTGTGGATTATTGTGATGTATTTATCAGCTCTTTAGACTCTCTTTCTGACGGCACCCATTCACTGCAGAGGATCCACTGGTGAGCAAGTGATGTAATGCTACATTTCTCCAAATCTGTTCTGATGAGAAACAAACTCATCTGCATCTTGGATGGCTTGAGTGTGTAAATTTCCATTTTGGGGTCAACTATTTCTTTAGATGTTCAAGTTCTTTAAAGCAGTATGGATTCTGATTGGCTATTAAAGTTTTTATTACTGTTTATCAGCATTCTGAAAGTGATTCAAATCACATTGTTCCTCTGTGCCGTTATCATTATAGTTGCGGTGTGGACTCTTGATATTCTTTTAACTTTAGACATTTTTTAAACTATGTCTTTATTGTTATCGTTATAATTATCATGCTTGGTGTGAACAGACCTTTAACATTCATGGAACCTGTTGAATAAAAAAGTTCTTTATAGTGGAAAATGGTTCTTTCGATTATTCAAATGTACTTCACACTACAACTACAAAACAATGCTGTTTAAAGAACTGTTTACTGAAAACTTCTTTGGGGAACCCAAAATTCAAAAAACCCTTTTAGGAACCTTTATTTTGAAGACTGTATAATTTCAAGTATGTTGCATGTGAATAACAAGTGGCTTTTATTTTAATGCAGAGGGCTCTTGGGAACGCTGTTGGCCTTGTTTGTGATTGGCTGGTGCAGTCTATCAGCTTCTAAGGTCTTCAGTTCCACTCTTGACATGAGTGGGCAGCAGCTGCTGGTGGCCTATCCCTGCGCTCTTCTGTACGTGGGTCTTCGCTCTCCAAACTGTCTTCTGAAATCTCAACTATTATAAGAGATTATCACTCTAAGATCAGATGAAAATCCAGTTTGCACATAATTCACATTGCTTGTCAAAGTGGCGGCAAATCAAAGTTACTGTAACTTAACTAAGTTAACTTGAAGAGCCGGGTTAGCAAAATAATTTTTGATATTAGAATGCACACATAACTGATACTAGATGAATAAAAAATTAATATTCCAAAAATTATGAACAAAAATAAAAAGGTTTGTATGACTTTTTTTGTTTTTATTGCATTAAAACTGTATGTATAATATGTATAAAACTTGATTAAAACATCTTATTGTCTAAAAAAAATCACGATAATTTAATCACAAACAATGAAAGGTCAAAATAAAGAAAAGACACCTCAAACATAGGCAAACAGAATGTTCCAAGCAACCATTTGACTTTACAGATACCTTCGGTTCCTTTTTTCAAAAATGCTTTTGCAAAAAGTGAATATAAATATATTTACAGAACTACAATATACACAAATATTGAGAAGCACTTAAAAACAAAAACCATTGGCCGCTGATCATCACTTTCACACACAAGCCTGTTGCACATCCACCCAGGGTGACGTTGTGACCCAGCATCCTCTGCTGCAGGACATCCACGGCTGTTTTCAGACAAAATCTCATGGTCTTTTAGGCCGGTTCATAATAAGGGAATCCTTTGAAAGACACATTATTTATTAGACACACATTATAGATTAATGATGAAATAGTTTACAAATCTGAAATTAACTTGTAATAGAATTAGCAGGATAAACATTTTTATATATATATATATTTCTTCAAGAGTAAGTAATGTACAGGTTAATAATAGTAACATTATACACTGAAAACACTATGCCAAAAGATTGAAGTGAAAAATATGTAGTCTAGCGGTAAAGTTTGAAAATCTTTGATCTAAAAGTTTCTACACAAATATAAATTGTGCCACATATAAATAGTTTTAATGTAGAATTAACAAGAAGTGTGGTGTGTCCAAACTTTTTACTGGTTGTAACCCACAATAATGTAATAATTCTTATATTATTATACCAATCTGTTAATGGGTGATATATATGAAGTAAAGTCATAATTTCCTCTGAATATGACAATTGTGTTGGGTGCATCTCATGAAAACACCCTCAAATCAAAAGGAAAAATAAATTATATTCTGTATAAAAATGCCTATATTCATCAGTGCACAAATCTTTATTTTTCTAAGCATGTTATTATTTAATATTTCTTGTGATTTTAGGTGAAATATAACCTGGACATGTTATTCGGTAAACATAGCCTCTTTCTCACAGTAGCCTAATTAGTCAGTCATTATAAGGCTCACTGAGTTCCTTTTTCCAGCTATTAAAAACTCCTCCATCCATTCTCCCTTTCTTCTCTTATAGGCCTACAGAAAAATCTGTTCACAACTGTATTAAACATCAATAAATGTATTAATTATATTGCTCCAAATAAAACTTACCCCATACATTTGGGAGAGGTTGTTAAACAACACCTGTCCCGCGCTGACTTTATCTCTCACGCCTCGAATAGTTCCGTTCTTACTGAAGATGTTCACGCGTTTTCCGGTGAAAAGCTTCTCCTTGCTTGCGCTAGCGTACATGAGCAGCTCGTCCGGTTCGCTGCCGCTGTCCTCCGGTTCTGGCCCCATCAGGCCGCTCAAATGGCTGTTTGCCTCGGTGACGCCGGGCGAGGTGGAGCGCTCTGGCTCTGAGCTCACGGTGGTGTCCGTGTCTGTGTCCGTGTCCGCGGAGTCTTCGAGCGCGTGCTCTCTGAACACCTCCTGCAGCACGCGACCGCTGTGCGCCGACGCCACGCGGAACCTCACTCTCCTCTCCGCTCGCTCCTCCTCAGCCCGAGATGCGCGTCGCTCCATTCTGCCGTCAAAAAATCCTACATTATACAATTTCTGTTTACCTTGAATTAGAGTGTGCCCCAGGTAAAGTGCATTGCCCTGACATTAAAGGTCTTGCCTGATCTTCAGATAAAGGGCTTGTGGCACAAGGGTGTCAATTCGACACCACATGCTTTAATATTTAATAAACGCTATCCATGGAAACCGTGGAAACCGACTTGTGTTCTCTTATGAATAAAATATAAATCACGTGTGGGTTAAAGAACATATTGTGTATAACTAATAACAAAAGCACCTAAAGTGTGAAATAGTTTTTTCCCCCACATTTCGACGATGCTTTTGAAACATTGACTCCAGAGGCTTGTTGAAGTTCATCAGTAGGCCTATGTTAGTAACAGAAATAGTTATCTTGAAATATTAATACTTTTAATACTGATATGAAAATATGAATATCTTGCTTTTTTAAATATTAATTTGCACTACCAGTGCTAGAAGCAGGCCGATTCTAGGATTTTCCTTTTAGGGTTAGGGTTAGGGTGTATGTATAATATATACATATATTCAAATGAAAATGGCAGCATCGTTTTATAAAGTATATGCGTTCATATGTGCTTCATTTTCACTGGAGGAAACCTGTGGTGTGTTGAGGGGTGAACGCAGCGAAAATCTAGGCTACAGTAGATGCAGGGGCGGATGGCATGGGGTCTATGAGGGGTGGCAACACCAAAGCAAGCCCCCATGAATAGTTTTTGGGGATTTATGGTCTGAACATTACCACAGTGGTGTTCACAAATATTGTATTACCATGAAGTAATCATCTATACTGTTTAAAATAAAAAATAAATAACATTTTAATACCCATCAATGCACCAAGTCAATACACAACGTAAAAAAACTTCAACAGGTTATAAATGTTTCTGAGCTTGTATCACTAAAGAAGACATGCGGTTCTATTAAAATTACATAGGCTACTTAGATGGTATAAATCACGTTTTAGTGCAAGTTTAAGAGCAACAAACACTTTTGAATTTCCTGACATTAGAAAGAAATACGATAATATCAAAGCACTGAAACTGGATTTTTTTGATAGTTTTGAAAACAGTGTTTGATTTTCTGTTATTAAGAGAGGTGGGAATGTTTGTAATCACCCAGAACAAACTCTATCAACCATTTACTCTAGCAACACCCCAGCAGCTACATAGCAAGAGCCTAGCAACCACCCAGAATATCCTAGCAACCAACTAGCAACACTTTAGCAAACATCTAGAACATCTAACTGACCAAACCATTTACGTTTTTTAAACAAGACTTTAAGACAAGCCAGCAACATTTTGTCTGTTAAAAACTTTTCAATTAATGATTACATTGGTTTCTTTCAGGTTTTTGCAACTGCTTACACACATTTTCAAAACTTTGCCTCTTTTTTCATAAACTGTAAACCGATCCCGGAACACACACAAAATGCAAAATGCCCACATCTCTTGCAAAAATGAAGCGCATTCAAAATATCACAAACCACACTCAAAGCAAACATTGGCAACACCTTTGCCATAATGAGTAATTCCTTGTTAGAGTTTTGTGTTGGTAATCGAGATTTTGGTGGTGTTTGCAAAAAGTGTTTTATGAAAATTGAAAAAACGGAGTCAAAGGCCGAGAAGTGTGTATGGTTTTGCAGATTTGGTGTGTGCTTCTGCCATTTGAGTGTCAGCTTTCAGAAATTATGTGACAAGTAAATATTTTGTGTGTAAACAGTTGAAAAAGACTGTAAATGCTTACAATTCAAACACACAGATGACTTTCCTGCCCAGTGAACAATGAGATCAATAACACTGTAACAAAAAAAAAACTCTTACTAGGATTCAAGAATTATTTTTGCAGCTCAATGTCTACTACAGTATACATAAATTAAATTACAGACACAGATGTATAATTCAGCAATGAACTTCTGGGAAAAAATCATTTTCATTTTACTAATGTAAAGTATTCTTCCAGTGGATGAAAAGCACTAGAAAAGTTCAAACACCAAAAAATTGTGTGAACTTGGCTTGCACCACAATACAGTACAGTAAAAAAATAAATAAAAAAACGAATTTAGCATCCTCTGCACATTTGGCCAAACTTCATTACAGTATACAGAACTTTAGCAGTTTCTTGGTCTCTTGACACAAGACTAGCTATAACTCTAGGCAGTCATTTCTCAGTTCTGCAAAAATGCAGTACACATAAAAAATTGTTACAAACAAAATTTGACAGTCACACGCTTGAAGGTGTACAACATGTGCTACAGTTTACTGTACATATATATAGTGAAATTTCCATTATCTAATGTACTTGTACTGTACTGTAATTATACTGTATGTGTAAGTATAAAACCCTAAATGTAATTGTTTTGAAAACTGAAGTAATGGTGGGGAAAAAAAGTGCCAACTAAAAGCAGGTATATAAAAATAAACCATCGAGAAAACTGCATAGGACTAGATTCGTAAACTCGGACTATAAATCGTAAAGTAACCTATCCTACAGAAAATCATTAAAAACTGCTAGATCTGATTACTTTTCTTCTCTTTTAGAAGAAAACAAACATAACCCCAGGTATTTATTCAATACAGTGGCTAAATTTACGAAAAATAAAGCATCAACAAGTGTTGACATTTCCCAACAGCACAGCAGTAATGACTTTATGAACTACTTTACTTCCAAGATCGATACTATTAGAGATAAAATTGTAACCATGCAGCCGTAAGCTACAGTATCACATCAGATAGTGTATAGATCCCCTGAGGAACAACTCCACTCATTCTCTACTATAGGAGAGGAAGAATTGTATAAAATTGTTAAATCATCTAAACCAACAACATATATGTTAGACCCTATTCCATCTAAGCTCCTAAAAGAGGTGCTTCCAGAAGTCATAGATCCTCTTCTGACTATTATTAATTCATCATTGTCATTAGGATATGTCCCCAAAACCTTCAAACTGGCTGTTATTAAGCCTCTCATCAAAAAACCACAACTTGACCCCAAAGAACTAGTTAATTACAGACCGATCTCGAATCTCCCTTTTCTGTCCAAGATACTAGAAAAAGTAGTATCCTCACAATTATATTCCATCTTAGAGAAAAATGGTATCTGTGAGGATTTCCACCGTATCATAGTACTGAGACTGCTCTCATTAAAGTTACAAAATACCTGCTCTTATCATCTGATCGTGGTTGTATCTCTCTATTAGTGCTACTGGATCTTAGCGCTGCGCTCGACACTATTGACCACAACATTCTTTTGAATAGACTAGAAAACTTTGTTGGCATTAATGGAAGTGCATTAGCATGGTTCAAATCGTACTTATCTGACCGCCATCAATTCGTAGCAGTGAATGAAGAAGTATCATATTGTTCACAAGTGCAGTATGGAGTACCACAAGACTCAGTACTAAGAGTGTTGCTTTTCACGCTTTACATGTTAACCTTGGGAGATATCATCAGGAAACACGGTGTTAGCTTTCACTGTTATGCTGATGATACTCAGCTCTATATTTCTTCGCAGCCCGGCGAAACTTGCTAATTTGAAAAACTTGCGGAATGCATAGTCGATATAAAAAACTGGATGAAGAGTAATTTCTTACTACTAAATTCTGAAAAAAAAACAGAGGAGTTAATTATAGGACCTAAAAACTCAGCACGTAATAACCTAGAACACTCTCTAAAACTTGATGACTGCTCTTTCAATTCTTCGTCATCAGTTAGAAACCTAGGTATGCTACTTGATAACAGTCTTTCCTTTGAAAGCCACGTTTCTAGCAATTGTAAAACTGCATTTTTCCATCTCAAAAATATATCTGAATTACGACCTATTCTCTCAATGTCAAATGCAGAAATGTTAATCCATGCGTTCATGACCTCAAGGTTAGATTATTGTAATGCTTTATTGGGTGGTTGTTCTGCACGCTTAATAAACAAACTCCAGCTGTTACTAGAACCAGGAAGTACGAACATATTAGCCCGGTTCTGTCAACACTGCACAGGCTACCTATTAAACATCGTATAGATTTAAAATCTTGCTTATTACTTATAAAAACCTGAATGGTTTAGCACCTCAGTATTAGAACAAGCTCTTATTGCATTATAGTCATCCACATCCGCTGCGCTCTCAAAACTCTGGCAATCTGATAATACCTAGAATATCAAAATCAACTGCAGGCGGCAGATCCTTTTCCTATTAAGCACCCAAACTCTGGAATAATCTACCTAACATTGTTCGGGAGGCAGACACACTCTGTCAGTTTAAATCTAGATTAAAGACCCATCTCTTTACCCTGGCTTACACATAACACACTAACACACTTCTAATATTCAAATCCGTTAAAAGGATTTTTAGGCTGCATTAATTAGGACAACCGAAACCGGGAACACTTCTCATAACACCCGATGTACTTACCACATCTTTAGAAGAATGGCATCTACGCTAATAATAGTCTGTTTCTCTCTTATTCCGAGGACACCGTAGCCACCAGATCCAGTCTGTATACAGATCAGATGGTCACTGCAGTCACCCGGATACAGTACATATTCAGACCAGATGGTGGACCAGCACCTAGAAAAGGCCTCTAGAGCCCTGAAAGACAGCGGAGACCAGGAAATCTAGATAACCCCCATATACAGATCCCCAGTAAAGACCTTGTCTCCTAGACGGCCACCGGGACAAGACCACGGGAACCAGATGAGTCCTCTGCACAATCTGACTTTGCTGCAACCTGGAATTAAACTGCTGGTTCGTCTGGCCAGAGGAGAATGGCCCCCGGAATGAGCGGTTTCTCCAGGGGCGCGCGGGAAGAGTTTTCGGTTGAGGGTGCTGGTGGGGCAGTGTTGGGAGGTGGAGGGGGGGGGGGGGGGGGTGTTTGGGGGGCTGGGTCCACTTACGTCGGGCTTGTGCTGGGGCTGGTGTTTGTTTGGATGCCGATTTTGGAAAGTTTTTGCTGGGATGGGCATTTAAAAAAATCTGAAATTCGATTTGCACCATTATCTCCTTGTATTAAAGATAATCTCGTTTGCATTCTGTATAGTTCATGTCTGATACCACACACTAGCGTCACGTGTTCATGAGGATTAAGCTAATCATCCCATATAGAAAACATCACAAATAAAATTAATCATGTTTATAAAGATAAGCATGGGTTTATTATAGCCCACTTACAATTGACATTTCAGAGATCATTACAAATAAATTATTAAACGCTAAAACTGAATAAATTTAAATGAACAAAATTGGCGTTGCATTTGCAACCATGTGAAAACAGGGGGTGCTGCAGCCCCTCAGCACCCCTACTTCCCGCATCCCTGGGTTTCTCAACGGGTTTTATCCATTCTGTCAACGATGGAGTGGTGTGGGGTTCTCGTGCGCTGCTCTGCTGTGCTGATTGCTTAGTTGGGGACACTTAATTTCCAGAGATATCGTCGATTTGATTGCACAGACACTATTTAAACTGAACTGAGCTGGATGATGACATAACTGAATTCAATGATGAACTGCCTTTAACTGAATATTTAGTGTTTACTATTGTCATTTTGCATATTGACACACTATTTTCCTAATTAATGCTGTTCAGACGTGTGCTCTTCCGATCAAACATCTGTATTGTTAAATGTTGTTATTGTTCTTTTTTTATCCACACTTGAATATAGGTAGGTTTCATAAAAAATTCATAATTTTGAGCAAAAAGGTGAGAAAATCACATTTTTATCAAAAACTACATCTGGATAATATTCAGTACGATTATCAAAGCATAAATCCAGTAACTCGCTTCCATCAATACCTCCAAAGCTTGCACAGACACATACCACTTGCTGGATCGACATTTTACTCTGTAACATTATGCAGTTTTCATGTATATACTGTCTATTGCTGATGATCGCATTATTTTTCATATGCATCTGTTTACATAGAGATCGCTCGTTTTTCCATCCTGTCACGTGTGTTTTTGTTCGGGAGGTTTTGTACTCGTTCAGAAGATGTGTAATAGCACCCCGCGTGTATAACAGTGAAAGAAAACACGAAAAGCCGTAAAAACTCGTGTTTGGCTGGGAAGCGTTGTCTTCTAAAAGACGAGATAACTCGTCCATGGCGGGTGCAATGTTACACTGTGCTGGCGCTAGAGGGCGATGTGTCTCCCGGATACAGTGCGCTTCTCTTAATAACTTCATCGAGCGAGACAATCCGGAACAACAACATTGAGGAATCGGACGGCTTGGAACCTGAACCAGCAAATTATTCAACGCTTGAGCGACAGAAATGAATTGTTTTGACGTCGTATGAACTGGAGGACATTAGTGTCTGCGGCTAGTGAACCAGTATAATTATACTAATGCAAACTGGCGTGTTAAAGGCATAGACACAACCTCTGGGCAAAATAAGTATCTTTTGTATTACCATTCTGTTTTCAGTACTTAAATCAAATCACATCCGTTTAAAAACGCAGAGAGCAGTTTTGACAAATTTGATTATAACAGTTGACACTCCAATAAAGGCACTTAAATGCTCCCCAAATTCGAAATTTCTCAAATAGAAAGCTTTTTAAAAGTCTTTATGGATGTCATCTGTTGTGAGTGATATGCTACCGATTATAACCCAGATCTCTTATCTGATAATCTGACTGCTGTTCTCGTTTCACTCGTGATATTTGTCTGAAATCTCTTCATGTGTTGTGATAAACAGGTTAAGATGTCATTATGGGTGGCACTGCTGTCTGTGGCACCTTTGGGACGAGGTGTGGACTGCCTGCGGTCTTGCTTTGTCTGGCAGCTCTCCTCTGCGCCAATCTGCTGCTGTATTTCTACCTAGATGCCCTGTATCAGGACACTAACCCTCTCTCAGCACACACGCAGTGCCCGCTTCGCCACTTTAAAGTGGGCACCAGGACCACCTGTACCCCTTGGCTTCAGTGCCCCGAAATTGGTGCTGAGGTCCGTCGTGTGAAGCTCATCGGACAAGGAGCTGTGAAGAAGGTGAGTTTAAATTTAATGTAAAAAAACATTTTAATCCGTTGTTTACAAAATTCTTATTCCACATCCTGCCCAGTATTGTCCTCCAAACAATGTGCAGTTTGAAGGCAATGAAAACAATTACAGTGAATGCATTAATGTAGGCTTTGTGCAGTTAAACTGCAAACGTGGCAACCCTGAGCACATGCATCTGTCACAGCACATGACAGGGCAAGTCGTCATAGACTTAAATGCTTTTGTTTGAAGCGTTTAATATGATTCTTTCTCATGTTTAGGATAACATGGGTCGTGCACTTTTCCTGCAGCAGCTCACTCTGCATCCACCGCTGTTTTTCAGTTGCTTTCTGTCTGTTTTTCCATTGCCGTTTGGATTATTGCATAAAATAAGCGATTTGAGCAACAGAAGTTAGTGGGTCTTGCATGTTTTGTTCATCATGATAACATTTTAACACAGCATTTATGAATTTTGAAACCTAAATATAATCACTAGAAGTAAAAAGGTAAATGTAGGCTATAAACCGGCAGCCATATCACCCTGTAGCCCAAGATTGGTTACCCACTGAAGCTAAGCAGGGTTGAGCCTGGTCAGTACCTGGATGGGAGACCTCCTGGGAAAACTAGGTTGCTGCTGGAAGAGGTGTTAGTGAGGCCAGCAGGGGGTGCTCACCCTGTGGTCTGTGTAGGTCCTAACGCCCCAGTATAGTGACGGGGACACTGTACTGTCAACAAGCACCGTCCTTCGATTGAGATGTTAAACTGAGGTCCTGACTCTCTTTGGTCATTAAAAATCCCAAGATGCCTTTCGAAAAGAGTAGAGGTGTGACCCCGGCATCCTGGCCAAATTTGCCCATTGGCCCCTGACCATTATGGCCTCCTACCAACCCCATATCTGCTGATTGGCTTCATCACTCTGTCTTCTCTCCACCAATAAGATGGTGTGTGGTGTGTGGTGGGCGTTCTGGTGCAGTATGGTTGCTGTCGCATCATCCAGGTGGATGCTGCAACACCAGGTGGATGCTGCGGCACACCCCCCACCCCCTGACAATGTAAAAGCGCTTTGAGTGCCTAGAAAAGCGCTTTATAAATGTAATGAATTATTATTATTTATTTTATTATTATTAAACAATCTACACCACGGTCATATGACTTCAACATCGCCATCACTACGGTTCCAAAAACTCTTTTAGTCTTTATTCAAAAAATATTTAACCTGAAAGATTGTTAAAATAGTTTGCAAGGGCGTGATTATGAACACAAGGCGAGAGTGGACTAATAAGTAGATGAGTTTTCCTGTTCACTGTGATGACTTTATTGTCCCTGACAACCTTTGTAGTTCTTTATAAAGACAAGTAAAAGTAAAAAAACAAAACCACGATTGGGGTATTACTGATGTATTTTACGTTGTAGAATAAAACGTGAAAATATTTTGAGCTTGTGTTAACCACAGACCCTATTTCAGACATTTAACCAAAAAACCCATTGAATTCAGGATGATGGAACCTGAAGTGCTAAAATGCGTTTCTGGGTTTTAGCCTACAAAAATACATGATCTCTGCAGTGCTCTATAGAAATGCGTTATTCACCATTGGAAAGTGACTGTGAATGTTCATTTTTGGGTGAACTATTCCTTTAATACATCCTCAGAGACACATGATTGCATGATTGTGTTTTCTAGGTTTATCTGTCAGAGTGGCGGGGTCAAAAGGTGGCGCTCTCCGTCTTGTCATCAGAGCAGTATACAGATGATTTCCTGCACGGACTGACAATGCTACGTGCCTTGCAGAGCGCCCATGTCGTGATGCTTGTAGGGGCGTGTGAAGAGGACGGTGTGTTTGTAACAGAGTATCACCCTCTGGGATCAGCACTGACGCTTGACGCCACTCTCGCACAAGACCGATATCACTGGCGAAACTCCTGGCATACTCGACTACAGCTGGCTATAGACTACGTCGCCTTTCTGGCATACCTGCACAGCAGTCCGGTGGGCATCCGTGTCATGTGTGACTCCAACGACCTGCACAAAACTCTCAGCCAGTTTCTGCTCACATCCGACATGCGTCTGTTGGCCAACGACTTGGATGCGCTGCCTGAGGTGGAGAGGGGACGTCAAGGGGTGAAGTGTGGTCACCATGAGCTCACCGGGGACTTCGCTGCTCCAGAGCAGTTGTGGCCTTACCGCGAGGATGTGCAGTTCTCTGATGAAGCCATGCCTGGTTACGATGAAAAGACAGACATCTGGAAGATTCCAGATGTGACACGTTTCCTGTTGGGGAGTGTCCTGGGAAGTGATGTCATCCATTTCCACTTGTTTCAGATCTACACTGAATGCAAGAGGAATGAGCCTCACATGCGGCCGACGGCGCTTGAGGTCCTCAGTGTGTATCGCTCTGTCTACGACAGCATGATAGAGAGTCAATCACAGAGAGTTAGAGATATGTTGTAGAGCGTAATGGTCATTAAAGGGGTAGTTCAACCAAAAACCTGTATGTCTTACTTTCTTTTGTAGAACTTTAAAGAAGATATTTTGAGAAATGTTCCTTATAATGGAAGCCAGTGGTCACCAAAACTGTTTGATCACCAAGGTTCTTCTAAATATCTTCTTTTGTGTTCCACAGAATAAGTCATACAGGTTTGAAATAAATGATAGAATTTTTAGGCGGACTGTACGTTTAAGTTTAAAAGATACCATTGCAGTGCAGTGGGTTTTGTCATAATACATTGAAGAATATGCAGCAAATTTATGAGAGCAACATCCAGCAGAGGATGAGATGCAGCATCTCAGGGTTTCAGATCTGAATCCAGCTCCAAATTCTTACTTATGCGAAGACATTTTGCAATACCTCATAAAAGTTATTTTAAGTTAACTGAATAGAACGTACCTTACTAATGCCATGATTAATTGTGTGGAGTAAGCGTGGATTTAATTTTAATTTTAATAGGATATCATTATGAACACAGGACCTGCTTTGTTTTGTTCTCGCTAAGTATTTATATTTGAAAGCCTTTAATAAATCATTTTCTGAACAAACTGTGATAGTGTTGTCAATATTGTATGATAGGTGCTTTCGAAACGGTGCTTCATGAAGCTTTGAAACATTTACTGATCTTTTGTTTTCAAAACGTTCCAACATTCCAATGTTTCGCCGCTAGATAGCGTTGATCTAGTGAACCCGTGAACTAGTGCCTAATGGCTTGATCTTGGGTCATCGTGATGTACAGAGCCAGGTCTAGGCATGGACAGTGGAGATATTTTAATTTATTCATTTATTCGATTTGTGCATTAAAAGCAATCTGAGCTCTACAGAAAATCATGAAGTTAATGTTTACAATATCTTAATGTCTTCATGCATCACATGCATAGTGATAATAGTTTACATTTTGCGACGAAGATTACACTTACAATCGAGATTACATATTTTCAATTAGTTCGTAAAAGGTTGGTTACACCGATTTGACCAGCAGGTGCCGTCGAGTTTGAAAAGCTTCGTTTCTCCCATCACAAGCTGTCAGTAATGTGAAGGACTTTGTGTGATATAGAAAATTGTCACAAGCACTTCTAAAATAAAAGTTCGAAGCATAAAATGAACATAAACATTTGGTAACACTTTACAATAAGGTTCATTAGTTAACATTAGTTAACTACTTTAGTCAACATGAATTAAGCATGACCAATACTTCTACAGCATTTATTAATCTTAATGTTAATTTCAACATTTACTACTGCATTATTACAATCAAAGGTTGTGCTTGTTAACATTAGTAACATTAGTTGTTTACCTTAACAAAGATTAATAAATACTGTAATAAATGTATTATTCATTGTTTGTTCATGTTTGTTCATTGTTATTGTAAAGTGTAACCAAAATTTTTTTTAAATGCAAGGATAAAAAAGTGCTATATAATATTATGGCAGTTACATAGATTTGAAAAGCTTTAGATTTTTTATTGTTTTTATAAGCGTCTTATTTTGTGATATATATTTTAAGATCAGTGTTACAAAAGGTAATATATTATATGGTTTCTTTTGAATTATTTTTGACTTACGAATATACAACTTTGCTAAAATAATTAAATTAACAGATTAATAATGTAATGTTGTTTTTCAGAAAAATATGGGTTTTGAAAACGAAGTAAAATATCACAATGTTCTAAATTAAGGGTTTTGTTAAATTGTTTTGTTATGTCTATTTTAAAGTCAACCCAAAATGAAATAGAAAAATAAATGTTCAGTATCTTCAACTGATATGTTACAAAAGGTACATTTATCACAGACACTATGAATATACTGTATCTGCTAACAGCTGCATTTACAGGATGGCATCTGTGAATAATTTTGTAAAGTACTTATTTTACTTTATTAGAAATAACATATTTGTATGGTAATATCCACATGCTATGCCAAGATTAAGCCATTTTGATTTACATGGAGGATTGGATCCAATATTAAAGGAGTTTCTTATAAAATTGTTATTAAAAACGTTTGTCAAAAAAGTAGAGACAATTTTTAAAAAGGTGGGGATTTTGTAGCATCAAAGCCGTCTTACTAGCGCAGGTCGGGTTTAATTCATGCAGAGAAGGAACCGGAAATACGAAGTTGCTTATTAGTGCTTCACACTCCAGTCCAGTTGGTGGCGGTAAATGCACCAGAAGTTGGTTTGCCATCCGCCATAAAACGTTATTAGAAGAAGAACCGGAAATACGTAGTCTGTTGTATCCGCACACATCCGCAGCACTCTTGTGTTTGTATTAATGGATGTTTAAGCGGTTTCAGCACAGATTGCAAGACGGCCTGGCTCGCAGGTCCAGTGCCTGTCCGCCCACTGCAGGAGGGTGAGTTTGGGTGAGTCTCAGGACGGAGCCGCTGGCAACATTCGTGCAACAATGAGCTCGGGACAGCCGAGCGACACCGAGGAGCCCGAGGAGCCGCGCGCTGCGGAGGAGAACGACGACAGTGATGAAGACAAGGACTCCACGAGACCACCATCGCCGCGGGCGGGCCGCAAGAGTGCCGGGACGCAGGACAGCTCGAGGCTCGAGTCGGCCGCGGACGGCGGGACAGGCTCGGGGGGCAGGGTCTCGCGCGCCTGCGACTCTCTGTTCTCGTGGATATACAGGAGGACAGTCGGCAGGGGGCCGTTCGTAGACCCCGCGCGGGATGATTTCCGTAACATGACACGGCTTTATTCATCCATGAGCCCGGCTACGGATTCGGTGAACCTCAGTACGCAAACCCACGGGGCTGTCTTCAACTTGGAGTACTCGCCGGACGGGTAAGCGCTGCGCTCAGTGTCGCCCTGGTCACGAGTCCCGTTGCTCAGTTCTTTATGAGTGTCTCTTCAGTCATGTGCACTTTTGACTGCTTAACATTAAACAAAATAAGCCTTTTCCCAAATATATTCTTCGTTAAAACATTGTATGTACTGAAACATATGAACGTTAAATGGCACACTTGCTGATATTGTGTAATGTATAAAGATGAAAAAGAAATGACCGTTTCTGAATAAATACATTTTGAATTTCTTATAATGATTGAGGAGGTAATGACAGCTACTTTAAAGTCACGGAAAAAAACAACAACCTAAAATTAAAATTCTCCAATTTGAAAAAAGTTCAGATTTGAATAAATAAATAATTAAAAAACAGTTCAGATCTCTAAACAATTAGTTTTTGTTCACACCAGGTTTTAATTTCTTTAAAAAAAAATTTGCACATGTGTGCAAAAGAGTAAGTGCAATTCACACAATAAGTGAACATGGCTTGCTGATTAAAACTGATAAGCCGATCAATGAAATTGTCATACTCTTAACATAGTGATGGTTATGTCATAACAATCACATGCAAAATGATCCATTCTTTTAATAAAAAGTCATACATGCATGTATATTCCATAAATATTTGTGACATGTAATGTGTGTGATGTCTGTGAAATTGGCACATGTGTACTATAGTATTGACATTTCCCAGTAAACTTTTACCTGCTGTTGAAATCTGTTGCAGTGCAATAAGCGTTTATAACGCTATCTGTTTTTTTATTTTTATTTTTTTAGTCTATAGTTTCTTTTAAGTGAAACACTTTTTTATAATAGGATACATGTACCATATAGAAAAGTTCTGACCTAATTGACAGACACCTGTATATCGCTTTTTTCTAGGTCAGTTTTGACAGTTGCTTGTGAGCAGACAGAAGTGCTTTTGTTTGACCCCGTTTCCTCCAGACATATCAAAACACTGGTGGAGGCTCATGAAGACTGTGTAAACAACATAAGGTACATGTGCACACAGTATATAATCGATTGGAGTGTGCAGGAACCTCAGTTGCATGAGCGAAATCTTTTCTACAACAGTCTTTTATGTAAGAGCTAATTCATTTTAGTAGGAACTAATTCAAAACAATTTGCATGTTGAACACTAGGATTTGTGTACTGTACAATTTGGATGACTTAGTTGCTTCTGTGATCCTTTTGTTTTTCCATTCTTACACACGAATACTGTCTGGCACATTCATAAAGTTAATGCGGATGACCACTGTGTCATCTAAGTGTGAGGTTGGTTGGCTGATGTTGGGTACTATTCAGGTTTCTCGACAACCGGCTGTTTGCGACCTGCTCCGATGACACCACCATTGCATTGTGGGATCTGCGTAAACTCAACTCGAAGGTGTGCTCATTACATGGCCACGCCAGCTGGGTCAAGAACATAGAGTATGATACACACACTCGCCTGCTGGTGACGTCAGGATTTGACGGAAATGTCATCACATGGGACACCAACAGGTACGTTTTGTGGTTTGGAGGTGTGGGTTTCCTTAGATGTAGCATTACATCACTTTTCTCACCAATGGATCCTCTGCAGTAAATGGGTGCCCTTAGAATGAGAGTCCAAACAGCTGATAAAAACATCACAATAATCCACAAATAATTGTCTGTATTATGTATAGAGGACTCATTGTAACCAGAACCAACAGTTTAAAGTTATTGATGTTTCTTACAAACATGCAACTTTTCACTTCACAAGACTTTACTTGATGGACTGGAGTCGTGTCAGTTATTTGTGGATTATTGTGATGTTTTTATCAGCTGTCATGGACTCTCATTCTGACGGCACCCCATTCACTGCAGAGGATCCACTGGTGAGCAAGTGATGTAATGCTAAGTTTTCCCAAATCTGTTTCGATGAAGAAACGAGCTCATGTACATCTTGGATGGCCTAAGGGTAAGTTCATTTTTAGAAAATGTTCAGCAAATTGTGATTTTTTTTTGTCAATTATTCCTTTAAGATTGCATATTAAAGTGGTTGTGTGCAACTGTGTGTCATTGTACTTTCATTGTGCTGTCATTGTTTGTTTAGGTTCACAGAAGAAGGCTGTCCACACAAGAAGTTTTTCCACACACGCTATCTAATGCGGATGCGTCTGACTCCAGACTGCAGTAAGATGTTGATCTCCACCTCCTCTGGTTACCTGCTCATCTTACATGACCTTGACCTCACCCAGAGCCTTGAGGTCGGGAGCTACCGCATCCTACGGGCCCGAAGAGCTCCTCTCAGCACAGGTACATACATGAAGTGTAAACAAATAAGATATAAGAGTCTGAAATGAGGAATACTAAGGTCTGAAATTAGGAGATATAGAGGCGGCATGGAAATGGATTAGTATTCAAAGGGGGAAATTTGCTATAGGTAGGATAGGGCAACATTCAAAATGTAGTTTCTTTCAGTTCATGAGTTGGAATTTGAACTGAATTTTAAATTGTTTACTGTACTGCAAAGTCACAGAGACCAGGGATTAATTAATTAATCCAACACCATTAATACAAAAAGTTTCATGATGCAATTTCATTTTTCATTTCTCTTTTGGAGTTTTACAAGCTCTTGGTTATAAGAAGATTCTGTAAAGTTGCAAAGACAAGTCCAAATACAAAGAGATATCTTTATAAAGTTAAGAGTCAGCACATCTACCTAAAACAGCTCGTTATAAACGCACCCACATATTAACCTCACTATGTGGGAAGATTTGCATAACGCCGCCCAACTCACAAAAAGAAGAAGGGCGTGTATTTGTTGTATTTACAACACTGTTCCAGAACACTTCAACCCAAATATTCAGATGTGTGCAGCACATTTTATGGAGGACCGTTTCCTGATCCTAGTAGAGTAGACTACAATGCCGGCTGTTCTGAATCAAAGACTGTAAGTACGTCTTTTATATATTTAAAGCGAGTTTTTTTTATTTTTATGTTTAAAGCGAGTTTTTGGGCAGTGTAGAGTAGGGCTTGTTGTTTGTCATTTTTGATCACAAATGCAGACATGGTTTTATTGTTTACGCGGCGTGATGAAAACGCAACGTGTTACACAAGCAGTATAAGACATATAATCCATCATTATGTCCCCACTGGATGCAACAAATGCCTCATTTATAATGGGTTTTCATGTTTTTGAATCATCGCTCTGGCCTGACAGGGCATCATCACAATGTGGCAAGGGGCGTAACTTTCGTCTCACGCTTGGGCATTTGTAGGATAGACAGCACACCCTGCTTTTTCAGACCGATGAGCTTTGTAAAAAGCGATGCATTTCAGACAGGCGGGGCATAGAGGAGAAACAATAAAATACACAGTATGTGGAAAATAATGTGTTTTTTGAGCCTTAAACCGCATAAACTCATTTCATTACACCAAATACACCAAATACTGTTCTTTTTAGCAGCATCATATGACCCCTTTAAGGTTTTAAGGAGTAAATTGGATCATTCTGGGTAATAAAATGTTTTTCCATTGGTCCATAAAATAATAATAAAAATGTATTTGATCAAAGCAATATTTTGAAATGCAATGTATTCCTGTGATGGCAAAGCTGAACTTTCAGCATCATTACTCCAGTCTTCGGTATCACATGATCCTTCAGAAATCATTCTCATAAATTGATTAGCAGCTCAAACATTTATTAGTATGAATGCTGAAAACAGTGGCACTGCTACGTTTTTGTGGAAAGTTTTTGATTTTTAACATTTTTTTAGGATTCTTTAAAGAATAGTTAAAAAGAACAGTATTTATTTGAAATAGAAACTAAAATGTTATGCTTGTCTTTACTGTCACTTTTGATCAATTTAATGCATCCTTGTTCAATAAAATTATTAATTTCTTTAATATTTTTGAACAGGAGTGTATGTTGTGTGTGTTTGACTTGTTCATGGTTAATTCATAAAATATTAAGTAAAATTACTGTTAACAAAGTATTGAAAACTACTGGTTAATTATGTTGTGAATCCTGTCCCTATCATCATCATCATTCTCATCATTTTTAAGATTAAGTCTCTTCTTTTCTTTCAGAAGGTTCATCAGCAGGTTCCAGGTCGGGGGGATCCCGTCACACCATTGACAGCAAAACCCATCCACACAGAGAGGGTAAGACAGAATGTTTTTAATATAGGTTATTTATGAAAGTTGTACGTACATTAGTAGTTTAGTATTTTTATTGTGAACATTGGTTGTTTAGCAGTTTAGTTTTTTGATTGTGCACCTTTTGAACCTAATTCTGTTTTATGAGTTTTTACTCCAGTGTTCACATTTTGTCTTCTGCAGGTCTGTCACCCAGAAACAGTCTTGAGGTTTTAACCCCAGAGATCCCTGGTGAGAGGGACCGTGGGAACTGCATCACCTCCTTGCAACTGCACCCTAAAGGCTGGGCCACATTGTTGCGCTGCTCCAGCAACATGGACGACCAGGAGGTCAGTGGTGTTAACCTAAACCTAAAAAGTGTGTAACATGCAGAATGAATTTCAACAGTCTTGTTTCTGTCTTTCTCAGTGGACGTGTGTGTATGAGTTTCAAGAGGGAGCTCCACCTCGACCTCCGGTTTCTCCTCGCTGCTCTCTGCGTCTCACGCACTATATCGAGGAGGCTAACGTCGGCCGCGGCTACATCAAGGAGCTGTGCTTCAGTCCCGATGGCCGGCTCATCTGCTCTCCATATGGTTATGGCGTGCGCTTGCTGGCGTTCGATGAGCACTGCGCCGAGCTGGTGGACTGCATGCCTGTGCGGACGGCTCTGCTGCGGGAGATTCGCTCCATCTACTCTCACAGCGATGTGGTGCTCACCTCAAAGTTCTCACCCACTCATTGTCAGTTTGCAACGGGCTGCCTTAGTGGACGCGTAGCTCTGTATCAACCACACTTTTAACACATAAAAATGCATTAGAATTTACACTGTTCACTGAACTATATGGAAGAAGCTTCTGATTGGTCAGGTGGATAATGGGAGAACGAAACTACCTTAGAGTGTGTGTGTGTGTTGTGAAGGGCACATGCATGTGAATGACCCTCTACATGTTTGTCATTTTTAGATGTAATTGTTCTTTATGCTGTGTAAACTTAACAGTCTGTGTGAGAATAAAAGCAAACACGATGGAGGTTGAATGAGTCACGTGAGCGTTCGAGAATTATGAGATGTTTTTTGGTTGCTCATCCATGCAGCACTCCAGTAACTTAAGCCAGTCATTTTCATGTAACTGTAAGCAGTTCAAGCCGATGGCAATTTTTGCATTTTGCCAAACATTTTAGAATTTGCAGTGCCATATTCGTTTTCAGATTTTTTTTTTTTTCTGGAAGTATGTCACTTTTTACTAACAGTTCATTTTTATTTTTGGACAGCTTATCTGTAACAACACTAAATTAGGTCTGATTTGTAGATTGTCAATGCAGTATGTACCATGTACGTGTGAGTATTAGGATGAATATGACTTCTGCCAATGGTTGATTGAATGGACTGGGAATTTTGTAATGTTCTGTTTTTCATATGCTTCTGGCCTCTACATGGACAATCAGCAGTTATGAAATGTTCAGATGCTCACTATGCACATTGGTGGGAGCTTTGAACTCTGGACGTGAGGACAATAGGAGAAGGCAGTTCTGATGCAGGTTTATAACTGTTGGATGAGTGTTTTATACAGACGAGTTTAGCTTTCTTAAGATGAAAACGAGGACAAAATATGAATGTTCAGCTTTTCTGGGACTAATATGAGTTGGTCATCCTTCTCCGTTATTCAAATAGTGACTGTTTTTGAACATGGAAATTTAAAATCAGAGTAACAGTGAAAGTTACCTTTACTCTATTCTCTCTTGATTCACTCTATTCATGTTAACAATGCTAAGGATGCAGTGGTACAGGTATATTAAATAAAGAAACTTTTTCATATCTTCTGTTTGGCATGCTGTAAAAAAGAGCTGTTTTTAAGCAAAAATGAGAGTTGTGTTAGCATATAGACTGATGAAGTGCACTCCGTAAGCTTTGGCATCTGGCTCCCTTAAACAGATCATTTAGGACAGGCACGTCACTCGCTTTAGGTCAAGAGCTGGATTGGGAAAATGTCATTTTTGTAAAACTTGTGTTCCATCATACATATGAAATAGAAAACATGGAATTGATTAATTCCTTATAGCAGAGGGTTTCAGTCAGATAATATATACATTCATAGGTTTGGGGTCATTAAGTTTTGTTTTTGAAAGAAGTCTGCTCACACAGCTGCAATTATTTGATCAGTAATACAGTAAAAGTAGCAATGTTGTGAAATATTACAATTTAAAATAACTTCATTTTGATGTATTTTAAAATGTAATTTATTAATGTAATGTCACAGCTCATGTGATGTTTCAGCAGTCATTACTCCAGTCTTCAGTGTCATATGATCCATCAGAAATTATTCTAATGTTATTTCTTTGTAATGTTGAATGTTGTGATGCTGAATATTTTGTTTGAGGAAACGGATACATTTTTCAGGATTCTTTGAGGAACAGAAAGTTCAATAGAACAGCATTTATTGGAAATAGAAATCAGTAACACTATAAATGTCTTTACTGTCATTTATGATCAATTTACTGCATCCTTGCTGGTATGAAAGTATTAATTTCCTTAAAGAAAAAAAACACCCCAAACGTTTGAATGGTGGTAGTAAAGGACAATGAACTGGGTTGCCCAGGAAGTGTGAAACCCACAAATCTACTGTTGTAGTATTCTGTTCTAAATTAAGTATGTAGAATATACTTTTTTTTTTTAAACAAATGCATAAATCATGAATCCAGATATTCAGCTCAGGCACTGTTTTCCATTTCTTCTTAATGAACTGTCCAGTTTCCATGTGTAATTAAAAGAAATGTCCTAATACTGGTACATAGTTGGTGGTTCATGAGGCATAACATAATGAATAGAAGTATGTAGCATGTTTGCAGCATTGCACCCCCC
This sequence comes from Sinocyclocheilus anophthalmus, assembly GCA_018155175.1. NCBI lineage: Eukaryota > Metazoa > Chordata > Actinopteri > Cypriniformes > Cyprinidae > Sinocyclocheilus > Sinocyclocheilus anophthalmus. Next base: position 311,457 of record JADLZN010011946.1, on the reverse strand, counting down.
CCCCCCCCCCCCCCCCCCACAAAGTATCCTGCAGTGCTAACACCGATGAGGAAACAGAGTTGCTTTCTGTAAAATCCTTTATTAGCTTTATTATAAAATCATCATCACATTCTGAGTGTAGAAACCAGCTACAATCTCAGTCTTGCTCATATATGAGGCATTCTTAGAAATCTCTGTTAGCGGTAAAAAAAAACAAACATTCAAATATTGAACAGCAGACAAGGGATAAGCTGTGTAATCACATTGGGTGAAACACAGTTGAAAAATTGAAAACCAGTAGCTTTAAATCCTCAACTGGCTTCTGGGAACTGTTGTCTCTTATCTCATTTTCAAAGATATGATGTTAAAAAGTAGAAATGTGTTTTTAGGAATGTAGAGGAAGCTGTTCTGTCAGTTTACATTCCAGAATCTCAATGTCTCTCAACCTGCGGCAGACCAGCTCATTATTTTATAAATGAGCTGCTCACTTCCGTTTAATTTTGTTAAGACGCTGCTGTTGTTCTCGACGGCGGTTGAGAATCTTGGTGCTGGCACGGAGTTTGCGCATTCGCATGGCTCGGATCCGTACCTGATTGTCCCGGGGAATTTTCCCACCACTGGCCAGGATCTGTTTAAGACGATCCTGTGAGGTCTTGGTGAGGGTGAAGTCACAGATGGTCGCGCGGGGCTCTGACCCTACAGAGCAGTGGCGGATGCGTGGGAAGTATCCTTCTGCCCACACAGTTATCTTGTACTCACCTGGATTCAACAAATGCCAGAAATCACCATCTACAGCTGCAAGCATGTGAAAGAAAGGAAAACATTATTTTCAGTATTAACAACATAATTGAATTGCTGTAATGCAGTTTATTTGGCAAAGTGATTTCTAGAGGGATATCCACTCAGAATTGTGAGAAAAAAACGAATAAAGTAAACCTAATAAATAAAAGTTAATAACTATATAGATATATTTTTTAGGAAAACTAATAAAAATCACAAAAACTCACAACAAACGAAAACATTAGTAAAAATCTAAATGTAAATAGCTAAAAATCAAACACAAAATATTAACAGAAACTATAATATATCAATGATACTAAAATAACGCTGAGGTATACCAGATCTTATGTCATGGTCCAGACCGTCCACCTTAATGACAGCATTTGCAATGCCAGCTCTAGTGTCCTTGTCCCTGATGACGCCCTTGATGCTCTGTGACCTGCAGAAGCCAGAGAGAGCAGATGAAAAGGGAAATGGGTTCCAGCAGGATCATGTTCTGTGCAGGACAGAGGGAAAGTGAACTGACCTGCTCCATGTACAGCAGGAGAGACTCTTTATTGTTCTCCCACTCGATAGGAAGCTCACTGGCATGTGGGAACTTATCACAGGACAATTCTACAGTTATTTCGAAACAATTCGTGTGGAGGTAACTAAAGTCATTCATACCTATAAAGCAAAAATAAAATATAAGAAACAGAATATAGTTAAAATATAAATATATAATAATATAAATATATTAATATAAACAGAATAAAATTCAGTCCGTTGTTGTTATTTTGCATGTGTGTTGGGATCAGTGTTTTTTTTTTAGATTATGCTAAACTAATGTAGTTTGATTTGTATTAGTTTTTCATTTTAGTTTGAGTACCCAGTTTGAGTATGTTGTCATTTATTCTGTCTATATAGGTGTTTATTAAGGGTTTTTTTAGGGGTTTTTATTTAATTGAGTTATTTTGAGTTATTTCAACATACAAAATGGAAATGAAATACTATATATTATATAGATATATATATATTGAATGTATTATATATATTTGTATGTATATGTATGTGTGTGTGGTTGTACATACACATATATGTAGTTGGTTTTTTGGTGTTTGGCTTAGTGTCATGTTAGAATCATTATTATACTCTTATACCTTTTGTTCTTTTAATATTTTGAATTGTTTTTAGCTTTACTTTTTGTTTTCATTTAAATGTTTAGTTTTGAAATGTTGTTGTATGCATTTGTCATTTTTATTTAATTTCTTTTATTTTCTTAAATGTGTATATATCTAGTATTTATAGAGTTTTAGCTTTTTAGTTTTAATTACTTTTTCTTATAAGTCGCTTTGGATAAAGTGTTGAAAATGACTAAAAGTAAAGTAAAAAGTAAAGAATATAAGACATTAAAATTAATCAAGTACATAAAGCCTTTCATATAAGACGCATGATTGCCAAATAAAAATAAAATGTAAAAGGGATTATCGGTGTATTAATTAAAAAATAAAATGCAAATAGATGAATCACTTTTCAAATTGATATTAATTCATGTTTAAAAGTGTACCAAAACAAATAAAACACACACACACACAATTGGCAAATGAATGAAGAAATAGCATTTGGCAACAAGGACAAATAAAAGTATCTGTGCAATAAAAATGATTTATCAATTTATTATTTAATATCATGTTAACTATATTTTTTATAATTTTTAATACATTGACAATTTTTTTTTTTTAGATGGCACTCTTAGTCTTCAATATGGAGCAACTAATATATAAATATCTACACTCTACATACTTGTGAAAATGTTCTACAAGACTTTCATTGTGGACTTTTACATTTGAATATGCCTGTGCCATCTCTTTTAGGAAGTACCCAGTTGCAGTTTAATGAAGTTGTATAAATAGATGAAGTTACACACTAAATACATGTGTGTTTGATGTTTACTCACTCCCTGGCACAGTGTGCCAGTCCGCTCCATTGATGATGTTGTTGTGCTGCTGGAAGTCTTCAGAGTGACAGATCCTCCGCTCAGGGTTTGCCATCACCAGATTGGCGGATGCATAGACGGTGGCCAACCAACGGAAGAAATCGTTGTCTGCGGTGGGCGTGTCCTGGCGAGGGATCCAATCACGTGTACAGTCGAAAGGGTAGGTGACCACCAGCTCTCCCCCATGCAGATTAGCACTCAGTACAAACGGGATGTCCTGCATCCAGCTGATTACAGCGCGCGTCTCTGGGGCAACCTTAAACATGAACGAATGTTTATACAAAATATACAACATTTTTTTTAATATATATATACATACAGGTGCATCTCAATAAATTAGAATGTCATGGAAAAGTTAATTTATTTCAGTAATTCAACTCAAATTGTGAAACCCGTGTATAAAATAAATTCAATGCACACAGACTGAAAAGTAGTTTAAGTCTTTGGTTCTTTCAACTGTGATGATTTTGGCTCACATTTAACAAAAAACCCACAATTCACTATCTCAACAAATTAGAAAACTTCACAAGACCAATAAAAAACATTTTTAGTGAATTGTTGACCTTCTGGAAAGTATGTTCATTTAATGTACATTTACTCAATACTTGGTAGGCGCTCCTTTTGCTTTAATTACTGCCTCAAAAGGCGTGGCATGGAGGTGATCAGTTTGATCAGTTTGTGGCACTGCTGAAGTAGTATGGAAGCCCAGGTTTCTTTGACAGTGGCCTTCAGCTCATCTGCATTTTGGTCTCTTGTTTCTCATTTTCCTGTTGACAATACCCCATAGATTCTCTATAAGGTTCAGGTCAGGCGAGTTTGCTGGCCAAACAAGCACAGTAACACCATGGTCATTGAACCAACTTTTGGTGCTTTTGGCAGTGTGGGCAGTGCCAAATCCTGCTGGAAAATAAAAACAGGCTCTTCAAAAAGCTGGTCAGCAGAAGGAAGCATGAAGCGCTCCAAATTTCTTGGTAAACGGGTGCAGTGACATTTTTTTTCAAAAAACACAATGGACCAACACCCGCAGATGACATTGCACCCCAAATCATCACAGACTTTGGAAATTTAACACTGGACTTCAAGCAACTTGGTTTATGAGCTTCTCCACCCTTCCTCCAGATTCTAAGACCTTGGTTTCCAAATGAAATACAAAACTTGCTCTCATCTGAAAAGAGGACTTTGGACCATTGGGCAACAGTCCAGTTCTTCTCCTAAGCCAGGTAAGACGCCTCTGACGTTGTCTGTGGTTCAGGAGTGCCTTAACAAGAGTAATACGACAACTGTAGCCAAATTCCTAGACACGTCTGTTTGTGGTGGCTCTTGATGCATTGACCCCAGCCTCAGTCCATTCATTTTTGAAGTTCACTCAAATTCTTGAATCGTTTTTGTTTGACAATCCTCATAAGGCTGTGGTTCTCCCGGTTGGTTGTGCATCTTTTTCTTCCACACTTGTTCCTTCCACTCAACATTCTGTTAACATGCTTGGATACAGCACTCTGTGAACAGACAGCTTCTTTGGCAATTAATGTTTGTAGCTTACCCTCCTTGTGAAGGGTGTCAATGATTGTCTTCTTGGACAACTGTCAGATCAGCAGTCTTCACCATGATTGTTTAGCCTAGTGAACCAAACTGAGAGACATTTTGAAGGCTCAGGAAACCTTTGCACGTGTTTTGAGTTGATTAGCTGATTGGCATGTCACAATATTCTAATTTGTTGAGAGAGTGAATTGGTGGGTTTTTGTTAAATGTGAGCCTACTACTACTTCAGTCTGTGTGCATTGAATTTATTTAATCCACGAGTTTCACAATTTGAGTTGAATACTGAAATAAAATGAACTTTTCCATGACATTCTAATTTATTGAGATACACCTGTATATATATATATATATATATATATATATATATATATATATTCTTATATAATATAACTGTATATATATATATATATAACTTATATGACATACATATGTATAATATATTTAATATCAGGGGTATTATAGTTAAACTAAAATAAAATTTATAACAAACAAAAAAAAACATTTTCGTTACTTTAGCTAAATGTTTAAATGAAATAAAACATTTGAAAAAAAAATATTTTACGCAATTCTAGGTACCCGTTGTTGAGCTACACAAGGTGCTACAATAATAAAACGAATGAAAAATTTTTTTAAAAAAAAATTTATATATATATATATATATTATAATAAAACCAGAAAAAATTCTGAATTTGGTACACTCTTTTAAAAAAAAAGTTTATATCTTGCAATTCAGCTTTTCTCTCAGAATTGCAGAAAAAAAGTCAGAACTGTCAGATATAAATTTAGAATTGCCGAAAAAACAAACAAAAAAAAAAACAAACAAAAATGCTCTAATAAAAACTATAGAGACATTTATTTTTAGAAAACTATGCAAAACAACTCTGTATACTATACAAAAACAACTAAATCTTTTAGAAAACTATACAAAAACAACTGCTATCTCAGAATTTGAAACTAGACCCAGACCAAGATCCTAGACTAGACTAGACCCTAAACCAATGTCAGTCTGGCTCCTGTGGCCCCTCCCCCAAGCACAAAAGTGAAACATTGCCTATAATAATCTCATAATCCACAGAAAATAATTCTACGTTTTTGTTCTTTTATTACGTTTCTTCATATTTGAGTTTGCTTCTATCATCTTTCTGGATGAAGTGTGAATTTCATTTCTAATCTGTTTTCTGCTCTTTCACTGCTGTGTGTTTTTCTGTCTGAGGCCCCGGCACAGGGAGCGTCAGCTGACAGGAAGTGCTCACATTCTTCAGATCTACTTGACCCTGATTCCCCTGTGCACAATGTGTCCTTATCTGTACAGCAAAGACTAACAGACTATTGAAAAGTTTAATGAATGCGACCCTTAAGTCTGACTTTCACTGTTCGTCCAAATAAAACAAACAGTATGAGGCAACATAGAAACCTCTGAAACAACTCGAAGCTCTGCTGTTTTCATAGTCAAACAATATTCCTTTGCTTATCTAAAAAATTAACAATTTTGACCCTTCTGACAAACAATATAAGCTCTTTTTGAAAAATAATGAGACCACCCAAAGTGTTTTATAAGTACACATACTGTAATATAAGAAAGTGCCAAGTATGGAAGCTTGTTTCTGCCAGAGGATAAAAAAATAATTATTTTTTCTCGCAAATTGTGAGTTTATATCTTGCAATTTGGACTTTTTTCTCAGAATTGTGAGATAAAAAGTCAAAATTTTTTAAAGTGAAAAAAAGCTTCCATAGCCACGCATGGATGACAGTTCTTACGTACTAATGCTTCGGTTGAGGTGTAGTACTCTGGCATGGGAATGTAATGGTTGCTCACTCTCCTCTTGTCCATGGCCATCTCCTGAGCGTCCCACATGATGTTGTTGAGGTCAGGGAAGTTATGGTTCATGTCAATGCCTTCAAAACTGTAGCGTCCCAGAGCCCAGCCAGAGAGTTCTGAACCCTGTTGAAACAAACAGATGCACAAACGCAAATACTGGAGTATAAGACAGTGATCACACTATAGTTTAGTTCTCTGGGATTGTAAATAGAATGTATAATCTTAATTATCTGTAATATTAATAAAAACTTCCACAATATTATTCATACTACCACCTATAACTTCTACATTCAAGTCAATGTTTTTCTTACATCAGTGTTTTACCTTCTCATAGGCTGCTTCATATCCGTCTGGGTTCATAGATGGCAACAGGTGGATGCGTGTGTCCTTCACCAGCTGTATGACACGCTGATTGCCTCGGTTGTATTCATGACAGATGTACTGCATAAGATTTAGCAAAAGCTCCCGGCCTAAAACTTCATTCCCATGCATCCCAGCAACATAGCGAAACTCCGGCTCACCTATATGCAAACAGTGTTCATTTAAAATCATGCATTCACGACAATTTTATTTTCATTATGCACTCAAATACATTTTTAGGCCTAAATTTGAATTGCACATACATTTTTTTATCCATTTAGATGACATAGCTTTAACAGAAACCAATAACCTTAATGTGATGCATATTCAGTCATACATAAATGAAACGGGTAAAAACTGATTTCTGTACTAGTACTAATTAACTGAATTTGTTTTAAATACATAATAACCAGGTTTATATATTTTTCAACAATAAATCCAATTGGTTTCAATCTCATACATTTTAACTATTTACATATTGCTTGTTCCACATCTATCCAGATTTTAACCATGCTCATACTTAACTGACTAAACATAATTGTTTTCACAATGACCAGACTTATGCTGTTTCTAAGCTATTTGAATAAATGCATTATGCAAATATGACTTTTTAAAAAATAAAATTAAAAAGATGTAAATAGTTAATATAATAAAGTATGCTATGATTTTCTGAGGGCAGCAATTTTACCTGTTTCATTTATGTATAACCAACAAATATGCATCACATTATAGGTTTATTAGTTTGTGTATGTTAAAACTGTAATCCAAATTTATGGAAATTGTATATATAATTTAAATACATAAAACTTATGTATACTAAAACTTACTTAGAGCTAAAAATCTATTTGAGTGTGTGATGTATTTCTGAGTTAAACAGCAGTCAGAAAAAAATCAGGCTGGACTAGAATGTTTATCGATAGTATCATGAAAAATTTTGATTGGAACATTTTCTACCCTCACAGAGAGATCAGAGCAGTCAAACTGCTACATTATGCTTTTGGTGAGACCCCAACAGACTCTGCTCAGTGGTGGAATGTTTATTCTGGCCAAATCAGTGATGAAAAACAGATGTGTGACAACAATAAGTTACATAAAGATATGATTAATGTGCAAAAATGAAAACATCTACTATCTGTGTTAAAGGGAAAATAAGACATGAAAAATGAATTCTCTGGAAAAAACATCATTGGAACATCAGATTATGTGTGTGATCTATTAGATTAAGGGACCTGAATAACTGTTAGGCTCCAAGAAAACTTACCAAGCTCGTGTTTTCCGGGGTTATCGGATATTTCCATAACATAAAGCTTCAGTCCAGTGTAGCTCTTCCCAATAGTGTAGATCCGTGTGATATTTGGACACTCGTCATTCACAGACTTCATTAACTAGAGGGAGAGTGGCGTGTGTCAGTTCACTTACATTAATAAACAGGATGAATGTGAAGGTCTAAAATCACTCCAACCTTCCTCATCTCATTGTAATTATGGTGTCTGAAGTCGAGATCATCTGAGGATCCGCTCTCAGTCTCAGAAAAATGTGGGTTGTCAGGATCTAAACATATAGACAAGTTTGGTCAAACTGCACTTTTAACAGATTGACTATTCAATCATTTAAAACATGAAAATTGACAATATAACTGTCTCTATGTTTTTAAAATCTACAGTGGAGGTTGACTGACTTGTTGAGGTTTTTGGCTGACTTGTAGATAATTAGATAATTCTAAGGTCTTGTAAATAAAAAAAGTGAAAAAATACACTACCGTTAAAGTTTACGGTCAATAAGATTGTTTTTGGAAAGAAATGAATACTTTTATTCAGCAAGGATGCATTAAATTGATTAAAAGTGACCGTAAAGACATTTATAATGTCACAAAAGATTTCTATTTCAAATAAATGTTTTCACAGTGTTATACTAATTACAAAAATTAAAAATAGTCTTGAACAGCAAATCAACATATTAGAATGATTTCTGAAGGATCATGTGACACTGAAGACTGGATTAATGATGCTGACAATTCAGCTTTGCATCACAGGAATAAATTACATTTTAAAATACATCAAAATATAAAACTGTTCATTTAAATTGTAAAAATATTTCACAATATAACTTTTTTAATCCCATAAATACAGCCTTAAATTATGGTGAGCATAAGAGATTTCTTTCAAAAACATAAAAAAATCTAATTGACCTAGTAGTGTATGTTTGAAAATAGCCTAAAGCATTCATATTCAAAATGCTGTTTCAAATTAGAAAATGGCAAAAAACAGTCTCCAAATGCCATGGTCTTGACCCAAATATTTCAAAGTACAGTAGTGACATGTTGAACCTGGCACTGGGCAGCCCAGCACTTCAGCGCGGAGGCAAATGGTGCCATTGCTAAACCAGGTCTGTGGATTAATGCGAATGTATTGTGCCACTGAGGGCTCAGGAAACAGAGCCAGAACCGGTGTCTCCAAATCTTCATTCCCGACAAACACCTGCATAGAGATTCTCAAATTATGAGAGACAATAAAGTAGTCAAATAGAACAGAAAAATTGTAAGACACATAAACTTTACTTTACAAATTATAGGCTTTAAAGATTTATATGCTTCTCTACTTTTATAAACTCCTAAGTCATGTTTTATCCTCAGGGAAGCTCCATGGTGCAGAGCTGACAAAAGTAGGTTACCGTTACTTATAAAACATAAACTTACAGCCTCCTCTGATCCATTCATGCAGGGCTGCCAGACCGATGAGTCATTACTGAACTGCACCTCATATGTGCGGACCCAGTTCAAGCTACACACACAAATAAAGACAAACACACTTTTGGCAAGACAAATATAATGAAAATGCATACAGTATATCCTCCTGTAAAAGCTGACCCTTGTGAAAATAAAAAGTACACTTTAGCACACTTTGTACAGAAGTACTTATTAGTAGAGTACTTATTACAGAAATAATATACGTTAAAAGTATATACTTAAGTGCAAACTGAATGTAATGTTTTTCGGACACTTAACTGCATTCCCCTAGGTTGAAATTAGCTGAATTGTAATTACGCATTTATATGAAGTTGCAATTTAGTACATTTAAAATATATTAACTTTAAATGCTATTTACAATTAAATGAAAACATATCATAGCTTACTTACATTCTTATTAAGTGACAGTGACGTGACATGTGGCCAAGTATGGTGACCTGTACTCGGAATTAGTGCTCTGCATTTACCCATCCAAAGTGCACACACACAGCAGTGAACACACACACACCGTGAACACACACCCGGAGCAGTGGGCAGCCATTTTTTGCTGCGGCACCCGGGGAGCAGTTGGGGGTTCGTTGCCTTGCTCAAGGGCACCTCAGTCATGGTTTTGAAGGTGGAAGAGAGCGCTGTACATTCACCCCCCCCACCTACAATCCCTGCGTAACCTTTAGGTTACAAGTCCGACTCTCTAACCATTAGGCCATGACTTCCCCTAGGTTGAAATTAGCTGAATTGTAATTACGCATTTTCTATAAGTTGCAATTTAGTACATTTAAAATATATTAACTTTAAATGTAATATCAAATATATTACACTATAATTAAAATGATAATCAAAGTCGCTTTACATGTGCTTTACTATGTGTACATCTTTAAAACTCGGCAAAAGATTATCAAACCATAATTATTTAAAACATACTTTGAAGTAAAACATTTAACTCATCATTATTACAAAGTGCACTATTTAAAAGGGTACTTAAGTGTGTTAAGAAACATAGTCATAAGAAATGTTGTCTCTTTAAGTACATTTAATGTGTGTATTTATTTTCTTTTACTTCATAATATATCATTATCTGCCAAGGTACAGTTTTTTAAAATATACTTTTACATTTTTAAGTACACTAGAAGTGTATAATCAATACAATTAAGTCCACAATTGTTTTTCACAATAGGATGCTAACACCAAACTCTAACTGTAAAAGTTACAAAGCTATTGTAAAAAAAAGTGTAAATGTGTTTACAGTGTAAATGTGGCAGATGCGATGGTTAATATGTGTAAGAAAGGAAATATCAACTGCAATTCAGTATGCAAACATTATAATGACATCATGATGGTTAGCACACCGACAGATAAAATTATCTACAAAAGTTTGAATGAAGTGAGTCTGTGTTAATTGGTTGGAGCTGATTAGGTACAGAAAAATAATAATTAGAGCAACTACAGTAGAGTACCACTGCCTTGCAAGAATTCTAATAAAAATGTGTGTGCGAATAATGACAGTGATGATGATGATGAAGCTCAAAGACACACACTGACCTCCAGATAGAGTTTCTGCCCTGGAGGATGACGCCAGTAAAGAGTGTTGGTCTGAGAGCGTTCAGCTGCAACCACTGTTCCTGATCCTCCACCCCAGCACACCACGCTCCGTCATACTCATCGTCATCCTCCAGACCAGACTACAAACAACACACGTATGCAAATTCACAACATGCTACATCAAATCGACCTTCAAAATCTTCTTAAACAAACACACAGTGGGCTGACCTGTATGTTAAGGCGTCCTCTATGAGGACCAAGCCCAACGCTCAAATACGATGAAGACTCCAACTGATCATCTGAGACTTTCAGAGACTCCAAACCCAGCGGTGGACAATCTGATAGATTGAGATTGAGACAAAAAAATTTAAGACTGACGAACAGTTACTTATTATTAAGCCAGAGAGGAGCCTGAGAATGTTTAGAAGGAGGATAACACTGACTCTATGAATCACATGGCAGTTCACTCTTAAAAATAAAGGTTCTAGACGGTTCCCAAAGAACCTTTCCACGAACATATTACTTAAAAGAACCATTTTTTTAAATGTAAAGAACATTTTAATAATCTAAAGAAACTTTTTCCACTATAAAGAACCTTTTGTGCATTTGAAAGTTTCTGTGGATGTTAAAGGTTCTTCATATATCTATTGATGCCTAAAAATAATCTTTATTTTTAAAATTGTAGGGAAAAATGTGTCCCTCTCTCCAAAGGGTTTCATATAGTGCTCTTTTGAAATTACTTCAAGAAGTAAACATCTTCTTCTTGTGGGAATGCAGGAATGCTGAGCCAACAAATGTCCCATTGATTCACTGTTATTGCTTAAAACAAAGGCTGGTGAATCAGCATCACCAGAATAAGCATTTGTTGCTTAAGCATTCATATATTCCCACAAATTCTTGACCTAATTTCCCCTAAAGTATATAGTATATATCAAACAAATGTGATCAGGGAAAAAAATACACATTTTTGCAACACAAAAAGTAAAAAGTTATGCATTGTACATAATGACTAGCATTAAGTGAAAAAGTATATGCTGAATAAATTCTAATAGTAATATATACTGAATAGACACTATTGACTATTGGAATAAATATTAGTATGAATAGACACTAGTCAAATATTAGACAACTTAACTTCAGTTTACCCAAAATGGGTGACTTTCTGAGTGGCTTTCTTTCTTCTGTGGAACACAAAAGAAGATGTTTTGAAGAATGCTGGTAACCAAACTGTTTTGATGACTACTAACTTCCATTGTACCTATAAAATAAAACAAACAAACAAAAAAAAAAAACTGACATTTCTCAAAATATCTTCTTTTATATTCCACAGAAATACATTTCACTGAACTATCACTTATAATAGATCACAGTTATTTTTAAGGCATGTTATAACTGCGTGACATAAAGGACATTTAAGGAAAATTGTTCTGAATTTACTTCCCTCAACTCTTGACTTATCATGAACTCGCCTGGTTTTGCTCCATGGGTCTCTTTGTTCATCTGTTCTCCATCTTCACTGGCATTCCTCTGCGCCTGAGTGTGGTTTTCATCGGGTTTTGCTGTGTCCAAACTTTCAGTAACATTCCCAACCAGATTTAACATTGACTTTAAATCATTAGATTCAGATTTGGTAACATTATTATTGGCTGTCTGCTTTTCAAATGAAAGACAGGCATGTGCAATGCAAAGTATTATTGCAGCACAAACGTGTACTCTTTGCATAAGCATTTTCCTTCTCTAATAACCTATATTCGTGTCCAAGACTCCAAGCAGAATTTAAAAGTCAGATATTGGAAGAACGCCCCGTAACATAACACCAGACCGCCGCCACTACCGTATATTGTAGAATAGACGCCGTGTCAACACAAGCATTAACCCTATAAAGTCTGCTGTATCATATTTGACCATTTGACACATTATTTCTAAGGCCTCTAAATTATCAACATGATCAAAACTTCATACTTTTTTGGTAAGTAAAGAAAAATAATAACTTCTCTGTTATGTTATGTTATGCTATTTATTTACTTGTTTATGTTTAGGCCTATTTATTTAGAAAAATCACGTTACGATTTAGCCCATGTCAAATATAATAGGGCCAACTCAAATATAATCTCAGTCATCAAATTGCATCGCATTATATATTTTGACCCACACAATTAAAACTAAAGTGATTTGATTAGAAAACTAAGCATTTAAATATTATCATATTATATTATGATTTTTGGGGCATTCAGGACAACTGCATAAGTCTGATACTGTTATAAAAGTGTCAATATCAGAAATTTGTCTTAATAATTGGTCATATAGGATAAGTAACAGCATCTGCACTAAACTGCATATTTTTGCATTTTGAACCTCTAAATAAAACAGATTTGTTATTCCATCTCCTGAGCTTCCGTGAAAAAACAAAACTGTTTTCATATGCCAGGCTTTACAGGGTTAACACAGAAAACTCGGAGTCATTTATGTTCCCTCTCATAGGCTCACTTCGATGCTGCGATGATGTCATTGCTTTGGGAACACCTTCGGTGTGACGAATGTCTGAAGCCCTTATACCATCACGCCAATTCATTGGCCAAATAGAGCTTAGCACCGCCTCCATAGCGCACGTAGGTGAGCTATATAGCGTGCTGCGCGCTATTTTCATCAGATTTCATTTCCTTCAGGAAGCGAATCATCTGTCGCCCGTAGGAAAGCAAAAAAAAGTTTTGTTCTTAGCTCATTTCTTCTAAAAAGAGCAGTTTACTCCTCTTCAGCGGACACGATGAGCTACAGGAGATGCATCGAGCCGTGTGACAGGTTCATCGCAGGAGGAGACACTCATGACAGGTGCGTGCAATGTTTGGGCCTACAACATGCCCAAGCGGTGCTTAGCGGCCTTTCTGATTGTCGACACTGTGATAGCCTATGGCTAAAAGCACTGTGCTTGAGCTTTGCGGCCTTCTCAAATAAAGTAGGCCTCGCGTCTAACCCCCGCTATCCCGTTTCTGCGGTTGCCGAGGCGCCGCACGAGATGGTCGCTTGGGGTGATGCATGCGAGCCGAGGCGTTTAGAGGGTGAGTCAACGGAGTTTTCTCCTTTTCTCTCGCTCTCTCCGGGCCATGTGCAAGCGCTCGAAGAGCGCTACGGGGACCCCGTGGTCTTTGTCAATGATAATTTGTGGCCTACCCTGGAAGCTCGCGATGCGATGTCTTTCGGTTGTATGCCGTATGACGAAGGCGTGCTGTCCACAGCGGCCTCCGATTCGGAGGATTTATTGGGTGAACTGTGCAGTTCTCTCCCTCCGAGTGGACAGGAGAAACGTACCTCCCCGTCTTACAGCGAACTATTAGACGTTGTAACGCTCGTTGTGGATAAGCTGGGGTTAGAGGGGAATAACGAGCTGGAGCAAAATCAGATCCAGTCGAAACTGGACGATCGATTTTTGTTAAGTCTGAGACTCCGTCTCAGCCCCGTAGGCCTCTTCCCTTTTTCCAATACCTCCACTAAGAGGTTTCGAGGTCTTGGAAACAACCTTTTTCGGCACGTATCACAAATCCTGCTGCCGCTGATTTCGCCACGGTCTCTAAAATGCCGGCTCATGGCTACGCGGCGATGCCGGCTGTAGAAGAGACTCTCGCGGCACATCTCGCGCCAAATTCCGCTCCATCTTGGAAGGCACGCCCTCTGCAACCGTCCAAGCCATGTAGTGTTACTTCCGCTTTGATCGGGAAATCTTACATGGCCGCTGGGCAGGCTGCGGCTACACTCCATTCTATGGGTGTATTCCAGGCTTATCAGGCAGATGTGCTCAATGAGCTGGACGAGGGAGAAGGCCTGACTCCAGAGGCCGTTAAAGAGCTCAGACGAGCTACTGACTTGGCGCTTAGGGCTACCAAGCACACAGCTCGGGCAGTGGGCAGGTCCATGGCAGGGTTAGTGTCAGCTGAGCGCCATCTTTGGCTTACTCTCTCGTTCCGTCAGCTCATCCCTCGCAGGGCTAGGGAGGTAGAGCGTCAGCCGCCTGCGGCTCGTTCACGCTCTTCTTCTTTACAGCACCGCGAGGTCCAGCGGCATGAGCCATCGCCTAGGTTACCCCCTCGTAAGGACTGGGGTCCTAGGTCTCGCCCACCGGCTTACGCACGGCATCGCAAGCGAGTAGACCTGAGTTCGACGGCAAAGCCCTCTCGTCCTCAGGCCCCTAATAGCAGTTCCTGATTCCTCTGCTCGTCTTCGGAGGCCAGGCCCTCCTTTAGAGAGAGTGTACGAACCGCACAAGCCTATTCGACTCTCTCGCTGTGGCCTCCCGACTCCGATCTTGACGGTCCCGCCGCATATTGCGCCTCGGGCAGTTTTAGATCGAGTCTTTACGAACGAGCACCTCCTCGGATAATCTGCGCGTTCCAGCCTTCAGAGTTCGAGAAAAAGCCCAAGGGTCATGCGAGCATGGCCCGTTTATGACGGCCTCCAAAACTCCCATTTTTGGGGCAGTGGGCAGGCCCGACAGAACAATCGGACATCTTCCCATTATAGTTTTTCCCGCCACTCAGGTGCTTCGGGATCCGATATGGGAAAATCAGGTGGACGTTTCAACCGTAGAACACCCAAGACCCCTGGCAGACTACTGGGCCGCGTGGAGATGCCTGCCTGATATTTCACGGTGGGTACTACGCACCATTCGACACGGGTACACTATCCAGTTTCGGAAAAGGCCACCTCTTTCAGCGGGGTTCTTCCTACGACGGTACGTTCTGGGGACTCCTCGATTTTAGGTCAAGAGATTGTATCACTCCTAGAGAAAGGGGCTATAGAAGAGATACTCCCCATTCAGATGGAGTCAGGCTTCTACAGCCGGTATTTTGTTGTGCCCAAGAAAGATGGTGGTTTATGTCTGATTTTGGACTTACGTCGTCTAAATTTTGTGCTCAGAGTGAGCAAGTTCAAGATGTTAACCGTAAAGTCCATTCTGTCTCAGGTCCAATCCGGAGATTGGTTTGTGACCATCGATCTAAAGGATGCATACTTTCACATCCAGATCGTCAAGAGGCACAGGAAGTTCCTCAGGTTTGCTTTTGAGGGCAAAGCATACCAATACTGTGTTCTTCCGTTCGGACTAGCTTTGGCTCCTCGAACGTTCACAAAATGCATGGACGCAGCTCTGGCCCCGTTGCGGCTCCAGGGCATCCGAATTTTGAACTACCTGGACGATTGGCTAATACTAGCTCAATCTCAGGATCAGGCACGGATACATCGAGATCTGGTACTCGATCATCTGAGGAGCCTAGGGCTACGGACGAACCTTCAAAAGAGTGTCCTGCTGCCGTGTCGGCAAACAACCTTTTTGGGGGTGGACTTGGACTCTTGCACGATGCGGGCACAGTTGTCTCCTGCTCGTGTGCAGTCAATACGGACCTGTCTAGGTCAGTTCAAGACAGGGCGCTGAGTACATGAAGGCCTGTCTCTCAGGCGGTTGGGTCTGATGGCGGCAGCGTCCCCTGTAGTTCAGTTGGTCCTGCTTCACATGCGACCATTTCAGTGGTGGACCAAGAGCCAGAACATTTCACATCACTGTCCCCCGCTTCGCAGAATTACGGTGACACGCAAAGGCTCTCGTACTCTAAGCCCTTGGATGAGACCCCAGTTCTTTCTGGAAGGAGTCCAGATGGGGACGTTGTGTTGCCGCAAAACGGTCACGACGGACGCGTCCCTCACAGGCTGGGGAGCGGTCCATCAAGGACATCCAGTCGGTGGAGTCTGGACAGAGGTACATCGAGACTGGTGTACGGAGGTGCCAGCATAATGCTGTGCAGGAAACCTCACTCCCCTGATCTCAAGAGATGCACTAGCGACTGACGCTAGTGTCTGCAGTCTTTAGCCTCCTTGTTAGTGTGTCCGCCTCCCATGCTGGAGACCTGGGTTTGAGACCCACTTGGAGCAAGAATGAGGTGTGGTGGTGAGGACCCGGGAGAGAGGGTTACATTGGTGCCGTGACCCGGATGGGAGTGAGGTTTGGGGGGTGAGTGTAACGGAGGCCAGCAAGTAAGTGCTGTGCAGGTAAACCTCACTCACCTGATCTCAAGAGACGCACTAGCGACTAACGCTTGAGGCTGCAGTCTTTAGCCTCCTTGTTATTGCGTCCGCCTCCCATGCCGGAGACCCGGGTTCGAGACCCACTCGAGAACGAGGTGTGGCGGTGAGGACCCGGACGAGGGGTTACACACTGGCACATAAACCGTTTGGAGATGCTTGCGGTTCTCCTGGCTCTCAAACAGTTCTTACCCCAACTGAGGGGTTATCATGTGTTAGTCAGGACAGACAACACGGCAGTTGTGTCATACCTCAATCGTCAAGAAGGATTATGTTCTCGCCCCCTGAGCAGGCTGGCGAGGCGTGTTCTTCTTTGGGCTCAGACAAAACTCCTGTCGATCAGAGCAGTCCATATCCCAGGTCGCCTGAACTCAGGAGCGGATCTGCTCTCGAGGCAGAGTCTGCAGAATGGGGAATGGAGATTGCACCCCCAGGTGGTGAGTCTCATATGGCAGAGGTTCGGCCGAGCGAAAGTGGACTTGTTCGCTTCGAGCATGACTACGCACTGCCCGCTTTGGTTTTCCCTGTCTCCCCCGTCGCCTCTAGGTCTGGATGCTCTGGCCCACGAATGGCCCAGGACCAGTCTTTATGCTTTTCCTCCAATCCGGTTGCTCCCAGCAGTCCTATTCAGAATACAATCAGAAAGAGTGGAGCACCTGTTGCTGGTGGCCCCGCGGTGGCCCACTCAGTCGTGGTTCTCGGACCTGGTCAGTCTGCTAGCCGGCCCTCCATGGGAGGTTCCCCTCAGACACGATCTGTTGACACAAGCTCGGGGCATGATTTGGCATCCTCAGCCGGATTTATGGAGGTTATGGGTGTGGCCCCTGTGTGGAGTACACTAATTTGTTCTGGTCTCTCGGCTGAGATTACAGACACTATTATGAATTCTAGGGCTCCCTCCACGAGATGCTTATATGCTTTCAAGTGGAGACTTTTTGCCTCTTGGTGTGGACAACGCACTTTGGATCCAGTCCACTGCCCTATAGGTTCAGTACTGGAGTTTTTTCAGAGTCGTTTCTCTGAAGGGGTTACCCCTGCCACTCTTAAAGTGTACGTGGCGGCCATAGCAGGCCATATGCACTCGTAGGAGGTGTTTCGGTTGGTCGTCACACCCTGGTGTCACGTTTTATGCAGGGTTCGAGACGGCTTAGGCCTTTCAGCCCAGTCCGAGTTTCTTCTTGGGACTTATCGATTGTGTTGGAGGGTCTGACAGGTCATCCCTTTGAACCAATGGAGTCGGTGTCAGAGAAGTTACTAACCATCAAGACCGTTCTTTTGGTGGCTTTATCCTCCCTTAAGAGGGTAGGGGATCTGCAGGCTCTCTCCATTAGTCCTTCGTGTATGGACTTTGCATCAGGACTGGTAAAAGTCTTTTTGTGACCTAGGCCTGATTATGTTCCGAAGGTCGCTTCAACTCCGTTTCGCTTTCAGCAAGTGGTCCTGGAGGCTTTTTCCCCAGCCGAGGAAGGGTCAGTTACCCTGAATCTCTGTCCGGTTAGGGCACTTAGGATCTACGTTGACCGCACGGCTCAGTGGCGTAGATCTGATCAGTTGTTCGTGTGTTTTGGTGGTAAGAGCAGAGGTTCTGCTGTCACTAAACAGCGGATGTCACACTGGATAGTGGAGGCTATTTCTTTGGCCTATGAGGCGCGTGGTTTGACTTTGCCTCTAGGGGTGCGTGCTCATTCTACAAGAGCAGTGGCTTCTTCTCAGGCCTTCTTTAAAGGGTCTTTGATGGAAGATGTTTGTGCTGCGGCAGGATGGTCCTCTCCTAGCACATTCATCAAGTTTTATAGTTTGGACGTAAGGATGGCTCCTGGCTCCCGGGTCTTATCCGCCTGAGCAGATGCTTTCCTTGGACTTCTAGCTATCTAAGGTACGTCAGGCGTTATGGTATAGCATTCCCAAAGCATTGACTTCATCGCAGCATTGAAGTGAGCCTATGAGAGGGAACATCTCGGTTACGTATGTAACCTTGGTTCCCTGAATAGGGGAACGAGATGCTGCGATGCTCGGCCGTTCCGTACCTTGATAGCGCTTCCTTTGTAAATCAGTGAAATCTGATGAAAATAGCGTGCAGCACGCTATATAGCTCACCTACGTGCGCTTTGGGGGCGGTGCTAAGCGCTATTTGGCCAATGAATTGGCGTGATGGTATAAGGGCTTCAGACATTCGTCACACTGAAGGTGTTCCGAACCAAATAAAGGCGATGACTCATCGCAGCATCTCGTTCCCTATTAAGGGAACTAGGGTTACATACGTAACCGAGATGTTTTCATGTTTATACTGCTAGTATGGTCACAGGTGTGTCACATGACTAGGCTACTGCCATATTCACATCACGTGTGTAGGCATGCTGAACACTTTCTCGGAGCTCGTAATCCAGTCAGTGGCATCGCGAGGGGAGCGCGGTTCGATATTCACAGGACATTCACTTTCCCTGGCCACTGTTCTACAGAGTCGACAGTCCTACAAACAGATCACTACCACGATTAGTTTTAACGATATGCAACCACTTATATCGACATGAAAATAAATAAATAATAATAATTCAAAACAGAAAAAAAAATACTGTAATTCACCAAAAAGGCTTTTTCATGTTCCAAAGGTTGTAGTAGAGCCTTATTGGCCAGACTGACTTACTAGGCCTACAGGTAAAATTTTGCCAATATCTCCCTTACTGTAGCCTACATACAGCACATAAATATTCTTAGAAAAAAACTGACTGTAATTTACTAAAAGTGTTTTTTCATTTCGAAAGTTGTAGTAGCCTACTTTCCTACTTTTCAAGGCTTACTTAGGTGAGATTTTGCCAATATCTCACTTATGTACAATACACAAATATTTTTTTAGAAATAAAATAACTACAGTAATTCACCAAAAGATTTTTTTAATCAAAAGATTTAGCCAATACCTCCCTTCATATATGTACAGTATACAATTATAAAAAAGTCCCCAAAAGGGATTTTTCATGTTCCAAAAGTTGTAAATAAATGCTTGTTAGCCTACTGTACACCCAATAATGGTATTAGCAAAATTTTCACCCGTAAGAAGTCAGTCTTGTAACTAGTTACTACAACTTTTGAACATGAACAACTTTTGGGACTTACAGTAACTTTTTTCAAGGATATTTTGTGCAGGCTTACTGTAATTTACAGCAGGGCGTAGGCTATTGGAAACTCTCACCTGTAAGATGCCTAATCCGTCTGGAGGAACTACTACAACCCTTACCACTGAACAACACTTTTTGGTGATTTACGTACTTTTTCGAACATATTTGTGCACTGTACATACAGTAAAGGAGGTATTGAAATGTCACCTGCAGTACAATAGTCCGTTCACTAGGAACGTACTACAACCTTTGGAACATGAAAAAACGTATTTTGGTAAATTATTGTAATTGTTTTTTAAAAATATTTGTGTACTGTAGACTACATAGCCTACTTATGGTAAGTATTGTCTAAGGCGAGATATTGGCAAAATATATTCAGTCAGTTTGCCCACTAGGCATTCACTATAGCCCTGTAAACATTAATTTGAATGAATTATTGGACTTAGTGTTTTATCCACATGTAAGGTAAACAAATAAATGACTTTAAACTAAAATAAAGCATCAAAGATGTGGTTAAATATCCAGAACATAAATAAATACATGAATAAATAAATAACCCAAAGGCCATTAAAAAGTTTCTAGTGGTATTTATGGGACATTGTAAGAATTTAAATCAGTCTCATTTACTCGTATGTTTTTTGTTTTGTTTTGTTCCGCTGTCTCCACTGTCCAAACTAAACGCCTCTAGTGGCCTTTTCCGGGAACTACACCGCTCGCTCCTCCCACCTACAGATGGCGGCTCCCCACAAACACAACAGCACTTTCATCATGGAGTGTATCGAATAAATTTCCACAATGGCTGGTACGCATTGCATATCATTTTGTTGTAAGGCTTATATTACATTTTACTCTTTTTCAGAACTAAACGGACGCGTATATAGTAACGTCTCCGCCATTCACGCGGTTTGACAGCTAACGTAACGTTAGTAAATGGTGGTTTACTTGTGTACTTGCAAAATTGACTATGTATATATTATATTTAGTCAGAAATGATCAAGTAGACGCTCTTTTGTAAAGTAAATGTTTTGATTTGAGAACTTGTTTTCGTTTGCCTGTGCAGTCGGTCAAGCCTCGTGCATTAAGAGCATTATGGTAGGCAGCGTCTTACGATCGACGGTCGCCTTTCTGTGTAACGTTAATTGATTAAGAATTTGTCATAAAACATAAAGTACTTCGGCTAAAACTAGCTAGTTCGATGACTTGAACTGTTGCCAGTAGTGTCGTTTCTCAAGACTAACGTTAGCATACTAGCTGTTCTGTTCCCGCCCATACACATTTCAGTAACTAAGTACAAATAGTGAAAGTCAGCACAAATGGGAGGAGTGCGCTTTTCTTTTCCAAGACAAACGGTTAAAGTTTTCTCCATTGCTTTTCTTTTTTACAGACACACGCCCACCTGATGGAAAAACTGGAAGCATGTAGCACAGGTCTGTTGAATGTCATCTATTTCTACAGAAGTACTGTAATATGTGGTGTGTATTGTAATGGCAGAGACTTCACAATACAGGATTTGGTTATCTAAACAAATGCTAGTTTTGCATGCACACATGTAAGTTCACTTGTTTTAACACTTGATGCATGCGTCTCACGTTGTACAGATCACTCAGAAGACTTTTAAAGACACCTATCTGTGTTTCATCAGTATAAAATGTCAAGTTTCCTCAAGCAGCACATCACCTCTATGGGTGAGATATGTGGGATATACTGTACAGGGATGCTTGGTGTGTTGGGCTGCTGTTGATCTGCTTGTAGGCTTACTGTGGTATGGCACAATGGCAATATTAGATACATTGGCTTGCAGATTTTCTGCCCTTATTGTCTAGGCTGGAATGCATTGCACGACTCTTGAAAATTGCAACAGCTTAGCCATCATACACTAAACGACTGACAAATTAAAACAATGTGTTCTAAAATCAGACCAAAATAACAAACATGCTTGATCCTCAGATTGGATGGAATAATAGTCTGAAGCTACAAATCGGACTCTGCGCCCATCATACACTGTGATTTTCTCCGACTGCCCAAAATCTGCAGGCTGGCTCTGACTTTCGGCAACTGTCTACGACTCCACCAGACTGCAAATCGGGACAAAAATCTGTACATAAGTCGTCTAGTATATTCCAGCCAACTAATGTCAGTGCTCTTTGCATGTCAGTCTGATTTGTGCCCGCTAACAATCTTAATGAACATGCACTAACATATAAAACAGGCTTGGGAGGTGATTCAGCTGCTATGATGATATGAAGAGGCTTCTTTTGCACTTCTCGTCTGAATGCCTGACAGTGTGTTTTCTTTACTTTTAGTGAAAGAATTAATTCCACTTGGCGCTCCACGACGTGACAGTGTAGATGCCACGCCACATCCTGTGTCAGGTAGTCTACGTTTTGAACCTTCTGAGAAGACTCCAAAACTCTTGAGCTCACTGCCTAAATGTATCCTGCCCACTAAAAACCCTGAGCTGGAACAGAGGGACAAGTCCACTTCAGCTGCACTCAAAGCCTCCAATAATAGACCACATCAGGATAGTATTCTGGATTGCAAAGTTGTTATGAGAAAACTACAACCAAATAATGGCAACATTAACTCCAGGAAGGATGGCTCTCTCAATCCCACGATTAAAAAGGACACTCTGCGGAGGACCAGTTCTTACAACAGAGACAGAGAAATTTCTTTTGCTCTCAGTAAGGAGCTGAATGAAAACTTGAGGGTAAATGCAACTATTTTTTTTTTCTTAATGCATTTCTATCAGTATTCTAATGCAGGGACTCCCAAACTTTTTTGTCAGCCAAATTGAATTAGGTCCTTTGACAAATTGGATCAGTTTTATTCTATGCAATAGCAAGATATAACTGTTGAAATACTTTAGAGCTGAGCATAAATAGAAAACAATTAAATGCAAAAATTGCCATAACTTTTAATATTTAATTAATTTCCACGACTTTACATCCTGAAGAACCCAATAATTAATTAAATCATAAGCTTAAACCTTAAAGTGAATAAATAATTGCTGCACCTCCTGAGATTTTAAGTTAATATTTTAATAATTTAACAACATATTTGCATGTTCACAGTTTTCTGATGTCGGTTAATGGTCACATGACTTGCAGGTAAACAAACAAAAATATTTCGTATTAATATATAGTAATAATTAAGATTGTTCTTTTCTGTGAATCGATCAAACGGGTTCTCAGATCAATCTGAATGACTCATTAATGCATCTGCAATAATCAAAGATTATTATTTTTTTTAAATGACTGGAAAGGCCAAAGTACTGGAAATTAATTTCTCTAAAAAAGTGGGAACCTGTCAATTAGATTTAGTTGCTACAGTCATGATTGTTCTAGCTTGCGGTTGGTGTCTGCTTATTTGATACTAACTTCATGACCATTAATCCACTGATGTCGTCTGTTCAGGTTGGAGGAGGTTTGTTTCAGTCAGATGCTGTGAAAGACCAGAGACATTCTCTTCCTCATACATCCCACTCCAGGCTTAACCCTGAGAGCAGTAGTTCCTGCTTATTCCAGCAGAAACCCAAAGCGTCAGTTAACAAAGGGGAGCGATTCATCCACCATCCTGATCAGAAAAAAGATAGACTGGAGAATAGAGACCACAAAACCTCTCATTGTAGCAACATGTCCTTACAGAAGGTACAGATTAAGCTCTACATTTTTGTTCAATAATTTTATGATGTGCCACCTTTATTCAAGTGACTGCATGTTAAACAGGTTTTCATCTATTTTCATTGATTGTGTTACAGGAATTAAGCACCCCTCACCACAAGACTAGTCCAGGTATGGATTATTACCCTTTGTTTTATTACTGATCTCGCCCAGTATTTTTATTTTGTTACTTATGAAACTAAGCTGTTTCTCTTTATATGTCAAATACTACTTTTTGCCAACAGAGGGCAGGATGTCCCTATCTGCAAAGAGAAAAAGGGAGGGTAGTACAGACAATGAGAAGGAAATTAAACGGCCGTGTGTTGATTTCCAACCCACCTCGAGCTCTTCCATTATAAACTCGCCTTTAAAGTTCGTCAAGCGTGCTTTTGTGAAGTCCAGCAATGAGTCTGTGATAACTATAAAGGAGAAAGAGTCCCCTAAACCGCTTCCTGCCGCACCAAACAGCAACAACAAACCGAGACCTCCGCCTTCCATCGCCAGGCAGCTCTTTGAACCATGTAAGGACTCAAATACAGGGAGCGACAAACCTCATTCATTTCAACTCGGTAAATCACCCACGACTGCAGAGCCTAAAGATGCTATGGTGGCACGAGCCAACAAAAATCCCAAAGCTCCACCCAGCCAACCGCATTTGCACAACGTCTCTCCGAAGTCGAGCACAACGTTCGACAGCATCGAGACCCTCTTTACTTCAGACTGCTTACCATCGCCAAAAACTCATAACAAAAAAACAAATGCTGAGAGAGAAGCTTGTACAGTCTCCACACACACAAGCCCCACTTCTGACCATAAGGAGAGTGTTAAAATTCACTTGTCCCCTCATCATCCTGATCTAAGATCACCCAGCTTTGCAGAACAAGCCAGTTCATGCAAGATGGAAACGGATGAAAGAACGCAGTTGAAAGTGGAGCAGTCACGCAGCCCCAAGGCTATCATGCCTGCCCCAGCTGTTTCGGTGAAAGAAGAATCAAGAGAACAGAAGTGCTGCCCCCAGTGGAAAGATCCCTTAGATATTGAGTTGGGAGATGACTCTGGTGATGAGCTGAGAGAACACTGCAATATCAGCCTCAGCAGCAGCAGCAGTGGTCATGAAGATGATCCGCTGCCATCTCTGGAGAAGCTGATGAGTCGGAGAGACCATGTGCCGGTTACTCCCGAAAAAGATGCTTTCTCAGAACCCAACACACCCATCTCAAAAGCAGCAGTAAGTTTAAGGATGTTCATAAAACATGTCATGACCTCATGTGTCATTAATCACTCTTTGGCATGCCTGATTTTCACAAACTCCTATGTTTCTTTTCTTTTTTGTTGTTCATCTGTATTAGCCCGAGGCAGTGAAAACCAAAGCCGTTAGTTATAGAAATACACTGGAGCAGATGCTGCAAGAGAAGGAACAATATCAGAGGTTGGTCTAAAATGAAATTAATGAAATCTGAGAGATTTCTGTCCCTCCTTTGAAAGTCCACACCAAAATGTGATGCTCGTAGAGATTGTGAAAGTAATTCATGTGAATCAAGCAATTCTGAAGAGTCAAGATGGCTTTATATTATAACCAGGTTTAATTCATACATTTAAATCTGAATATAAAATACTGTATATTAGGGCTGGGCGATATAGCTAAAAATGTATCAACGATATTATGTTTCATATCGTTCGGTATCGATATTTATTGACATTTTTATAACCTTTTTTTTAAAACAAAAAGCAATAGAAAAAAAAAACGTTTAAATTTAACCACTGTATTTATAATTAACAATTTATTGAGACAAACAACAAATATATATTTTTTAACAATCAAACACAATAAAAATTAAACAAATATCTAATGTTTTATATGCAGATTAAATAGGTCTTTATTGTATAGGTCTAATTGTCTCCTGAGGCCACAAGAGGGCGAAACAAGCAAAATATTATGCACGCGCATTTAGCAAGTAACTTCTATAAAACCGTTGCGTTACGTCTAAAATAAAACGCATAAAAGTCAAATATAATTTGTAAATGCATAAACCATTATGAATCCAAACAGCAGTCATGTATTTAGCATTGCTTAATCCAAAGAGCCGTAGAGCCATTCACACAGGACGCATTTAAAAACTAGAGACACAGTGAAAAGGAATACATCTAATCTAACATTCAAATGCAATTTTTTTTATTTTAAATTCGACTAATATTAAGTTTTTTTTATTCACAATCTCCTCATCACAGGCAGGCACAGCACTCAATTCAGCACGTGTTTGTGTGTGCTGTCTGCATCACTCATAGCACGTGCTATATCGTGCGCTATATCGAAATTTTTTTATATCGTTATCGAAGAAGGTGTAACGTCGATAAATATTGATACCGTTTTATCACCCAGGCCTAATAAACATGATAAACACACATACCATAAAGTAAATCAATATGTGACCTGTGACCTTGGAGCACAAAACCAGTCATAAGTAGAATGGATTTATTTGTAGCAATAGCCACAAATACATGGTATGGGTCAAAATTATAAAATTTTTCTTTTGTGCCAAAAATCATTAGAATATTAAGTAAAAATCATGTTCAATGAAGATATTTTGTAAATTTCCTACCGTAAATATATAAAAAAAACTTAATTTTTGATTAGTAATAAACATTGCTAAGAACTTCATTTGGACAAACTTAAAGGCGATTTTCTCAGTCTTAAATTTTTTTGCACCTCAGATTCCAGATATTAAAAAGTTGATCTTGGCCAAAATATTGTCCTTATCATAACAACCATCCATCAATGAAAGCTTACTATTCAGCTTTCAGTGATGATAATTCTCAATTTCGAGAAATGCCCTTATGATGGTTTTGTGTCCAGGGTCACATATGGTAAACAGAAGCTCAGCCGTACTTGCTTGATGCGTGAGAACAAACCTCATTTGTTCCCGCACGTCAAGCAAGCACGTTTGAGCATCCGTTTACTATATTTGATCTTCATTTGTGTTTTGAACATGTAACAACATGAGGACATGATGAGTCAGTGATCTATTCCTTTGAATCAGCCTTTACATTGCTTACATTTAGGATTGTGCACTTTTTGAAAGTATTGGCTCTATGGACTACAGACATGAACAAGAACTCAAATTATGTGACTTACTGAGGGGAAATCTGCTGTTACTTTAATTTTAAGTTTGATACCTTGTTTGCTTCAGAAAATGTGAAAGTGTAGTCTTGATTCACCCTTGGTGTATTAATGCCAGGCATTCTGGCTGACAGTAACACTTTGGGTGTGTAAAATTGACAGATTGTTGTTTATTCCGACTGTCAGTTTCACAGACCTGTGATTATGCTATGGCAGAATTTGTTGAGACAGAGCCTGCAGTCTCACCCTGAGAAATGTCTAATAATGACTGGACACACTTCATTTTTCATTTGACTACACAGGTCAAAAGAGTTGGAGAGACAGTTACTTGAGTCATGTGAAGAGGATCTGCTGAATTTATATGAGGATGAGAACAGTGAAAGTAAAGAGGAAGACATCTCACTTGAGCAAAGGTATTTTGTCCATACTGTAAATAGCGGGTTTCATTCACATCATTAGTTTTTTAAAAATACAATCACCAATTCAAACTACATTGAAGCCTTTTGATGTTTTTAAGTAGATTAAGGCAGTCAGTTTAAATAAAATTGTTTGGAGTTTGAGTATATGTGCATGAATGTAGTTTGATTATATATGCTACTTTGTATTATGTAGAATATTGTCAGCCTCTTGAAAATTTATCATTAATCTGAAAACATTTTTGTTTAATTTTTAGAGAATTTTTGCAAAGGTTCTCGGTCGCCTCATGTGCCATCAGGGACATCCACCCAGGAGAGGAAGTATTCTTACCTGCTAGGTTTGGTCGACTCTTCAACCACCTAACGCTGGACCTGAGGAAGATTAGTGTGACTCCGCATAACAAATCACAACAAATCCTCCTTCAGTAAGACTGACAGCTCTCATTTTCAATTTTCTCTAGCTTTCAGTTTTTTCTTATGATAAAAGGTGTTTAAATATTATGTCAAGTGTCTAAATGTGCTAATTTTTGAAATGTGCAAAATTAACAAATTGATTTAATCCTTCCATTTTAGTAATAGATAATACCTGTTTGTTGACACCTTAAACCCAATATCAAATGTAGTATCACAGTGAGTTCACTTCTCAAAGAATTGAGTAATATAGGAGATGCATCAATGATTAGTTAATTTGCAAGGCTTGGTGTTTTTTGTTATTAATATTCTTTATTGCACTTTGCAATATGAGCTTTTTGTTTTCTTCCTCTATAGGGCCCGTACTGAGCATGTGCTGTCTCTGATCAGTGCTGGCTTGTTGAGGAAAGCCTACTTTTCTTTCCCTTGTCAGCCTGAGGTTACATGCTGGCTTTTCCAGGTAAAACCACTCTCTTTCCTCATATTTTCTGTCCTACAAAAAACACTGTGTGCTTAGTCAGTAACACATGGATGTACTATAAAGTGGGCCAAAAAATATGGACAATTAATCTACACTGACATTTACGTTTAAACCTATCTAAACATTACAGCGGGGGTTCTTTCCTAAAAGCTTATGCTTTTAGTATCCCAACATGCATACAACTTTGCAGACTCAACTCATATGTTCCAATAGCCAAAATTATTCAATATAATTTTAATAATTACAACCTGCACTTTAACACAGTGCACAATTAACTGCCTGAAATTTAAGTACAGCTAATAACTCTAATGCTTTTTCAGATGATGTCAGTTCACCCAAACCCCATTATTTCCTCACACATCATGCAGTCCTTGCAGACCATTGCTCTGTCTGCTGCTCATCACATAGGTATGTTTGAACGACCTCATAATGGCCAAATATGCTGTTCCCGTACAACTGATAAAGCACTAAAATTGACTGTTGTGTTATAGTTGAACACCAGAGCCAAAGTTTTAAAGTGTGGGTACCCTCTGTACGGGACATCACCCTGGTTTTCCTGAACATGGGGGCGTCATTTATCAGTCTGTTCCCTTTGGAGGCTCTGCAACCCCCTTTTACTGAGGGAGACCTTTTGTGAGTTTTTTACCTTTCAGTCTGCAGCATTATACTTCTGTACTAGTCACATGTCTTTGTCTTTCAGCATATGTCTTTCAGCTTCATAAAAATGCTGTGTTGGTATTTTAATGCATATGTATGTGTTGGCAGAGAGAGCTTTCAGCTGGAAGAAACCAGCCAAGACCGAGTGCTATCTGACATGAAAGACAATGCTACTTTACCAGTACATAATTTGGAGAGTGTTCTCAACGTAAGCTGAATATTTTAAGAATGATTTTGTCATGTATTGAGTAGTAGGTGATTTTTAATTTGTTTAACGATAATTTTGCTTTAAATGCAACAGTAAGTGTCAATCTAATTTGTGCCTGTATTTTTTTTATTTTTATATTTTTGTTCAGTACCTCTCCCTGTGTACTGCATTGTGTCCAAGAGCGTACACTGATGAGGAGCTGATGTTGGTTCTGGCGGTGGTGTGTAGAATTGGACTGGAGACTCATTTTCAGCTGCTACCAACTGGACACTTTAGCCTCCTGCTCCAGAATCTGCTCAAAAACATCACACACTGGGATGTACAGGTCAGAAAGAGTGTGTTTAATATTCATATTGCCCAAAAATGAACATTCTGTCATCA
Organism: Sinocyclocheilus anophthalmus; assembly: GCA_018155175.1. Lineage (NCBI taxonomy): Eukaryota > Metazoa > Chordata > Actinopteri > Cypriniformes > Cyprinidae > Sinocyclocheilus > Sinocyclocheilus anophthalmus. Next base: position 282,210 of record JADLZN010011946.1, on the reverse strand, counting down.
TTAACTCACCCTCATGCAATTCCAACAATGATAATTTTTGGAGCCCCAAAATCAGTATCATATGCAGTGCGTTTACTACTTTTGTTCCCTGCAGAAAGTTAAAACAGAAAAGAAATTTATATTTTTAGGTGGAATACCCTTAAAGCATTAGTTTATAATTTTCTCACATTTAACGCAACTTTCTCTTTTTTTTTTTCTATATGTAGATATCTAAAGCTTGTCAGACCCTGACTGATTTGTCAGAAGATCATCACAACCTCAGGAGACTCGTTTATCTTCTGCCAGATAGCAGTTGTGGAAAGTAAGTGAAAACCTGTAATGCATGTGAAACAACATTTTTTTTTTGTTTACTTTTAAATCCTTTCTGCAATTATTCATCTGCTATTTCTTCAACAGGCAATTAAAACAACACCTGAGTGTGTCTATCATCTCAAAGCTTTTGAATCACACCTGCACTTATAAACCCTCAGGGACAGAGTTTAAGGTGAGAATAATCCATAGAATATTAGCGGCTTTTCAATGTTCAGACAGTAGAGTTCTATAGATGCTTTATGGTTTGTGATGAGTGCAATTATGTAGGTGTATCATCCACTGACTACACTTGGCTGGCCAAGCTTTTGTCAAACCACTTACATTTTTGAAGATATGCGCTGTGAAGATAAAAATGTATCTTTGTTTCTATGGCTATTTTTACAGCTATCTGAGCTGAAACCTTTCTTACCTCAAATGCGTCCCTCATCCCTACTGAAAGGCCTCAGGTCTGCAAGGAGAGCAGAAGATTGTGATGACAATCTAGACCAACAAGTAAGCAGAACGTCGGCTGAGAGCTATTGTCTCATTACGTTTTTAATATCCAAGAGTGATAAAGTGAAACCACTTAGAGTTTAATAAGCTGATAAATTATCTTCTTTCATACAGGCATATTACCTCTGCTACAGCCTTTTGACTTTGACAAATGAAGCCTCCAATTTTGAGTTTTTACCCTCGGCTCAGAGAGTAAGTGTCCAATTTCTGTTTTTATATTATTGTATAGTAAGGGAGGAAATCTTCACAATTTGATTACATTCAGGCGTGGACAATCCAATTCAAAAACAGTTTCTAGCGTATCTTAAGTTAATGTCGACGTATGCTTTTTCATCAGCTAGTTATTGAGGGATGGACTTAGAAATCAGCATTTTGGGGTGGATCGACCAGAAGAAGCGAGATGCTCTGTGACTAGGGATTACAAGTGCAGTCGTAAAGGAAGCAGTGTTAAGAATCAGTCACAGAAAGACCTGTCAGTGGACACAGCCCCCACTCTGTCTCTGGTACCACTCACCCGGGGACCAATATGAACATACCTAATTCTTACTTCTTCACGAGAAAGCAGTAGTGTGTGAATGAGTTGAGGGATGATTACTCACTAGAAGCGTGATGTTTTGGGGGAGGGGGGGAGGTGGGGAGGGGGGCGGGGGGGTGTTGGTTTCAATATGCACTTCTTTGCATTGTCATTTATGACATAAGGATCAGTGTTATAATTTTCAGTTTGCAATATCCGTGCTATATATGTCAATCTTTTCTATGGAATGGTACTTTTTTTTTCTTTAAATAAGCGGAACCATTATTTCAAAAAAAACAGTCATGTTGTAATTAGATTTAAAATGTGTTTTTTTTAATTTTACTTATATAAAAATTTTTATAATATCAAGGTGTTTTTCATACATGGAATCAAGGGATAAAATATGTATAATAGCTTTTGTTATAAAATGCACCTAAACTTATATTACGTTTCAGACGTAGGGTCATTATGGCAAAAATAACTCAACGAGACCGTGTAAGGTCTTGTAATTGCCGGTTTGCATACTGTGAGGAGTGGGCGGACGGAACGAAGGAGACGGAGGAGTATTTTTTTTTTTTTTTTTTTGTTTTTGTTGTTTTTTTTTTTTAATTTTTTTTTTTCATTCACTCAAGCGGATTTAATAAATATAAGAGAACCAGGAAAACACATGTAGCACTCGGACGAACAATACCGGACAAAGAACTCAAAACAGGAAACACTTTAAGTACACCACTTAATCAGGGGAAGACGAGGACACACCTGGAATCAAATGAGAAACAATCAGGGAGCAGGAACAGGAAGATAACCAAATAAGGGCAAGGAAGGCACATGGGAAACAAAACACACACAAAAAACAAGGAACAAGAGTTGACATAACTACCCCCCCCCCCCCAATCCGGAAAGTGCGGTCCAGCGCTGTACCACATATAACGGGAGGGGGGGGGGGTGTTATGGATGGCATTCTAGGAGCGGGGGTACCAGGGCTGGTGGGGCCGTTCTGGGGCCCCATTGGCGGAATTGGACGTCGGGGCGCCACTGGTGGCGCACCCGCCCGGCCTCGACGATGAAGCCCTAATGACCACCTCCCCCCCCAAAAAAATATTGGGAGACAATTATGGGCTACGAGCCCTCCGTGGGCAGACATAGGAACTGAGGCCCTCCGTGGGCCAGACATAGGAACATGAGCCCTCCATGGGCTAAACTCGGGAACGGGGAGCCCTCCGTGGGCTAAACTCGGGAACAGGAGCCCACTCTGGGCTGAACTGGGAATCAGGAGCCCTCCCTGGGTAAATCAGGACTGGGAAGTGCTTACGAGGCGTGGCATGGAGCCGCCACTGGAGCGAACAGTCGGGTGCGCTCTCGGGTGAGGAAGAGGGCCCTGAGCCAGTCATTTCTCCTCTTCCTCCTCTTCTGATTACGGGTGAACTGGGCGGCGGGCGGGCACTCATGTCGTTTGCAGTGGGCTGGTTCAACAGCCGGCTGGCGGGCTTGACTTCGTAGCGGCCGGCTTGACTGACTCGGGAACGGCCGGCGGGAAAACAAAACACTTTCAAAACCAAAAAACAAACACGGGGAAAAGGGGCGCCGCTTACTGTCTCTGGTCCGGTATGGCAAGCAAGGCACATGGGGTGCAAAACAAGGAACAAAGTCTGACAGTGTCATCCTGAAGGGGCTTATTTTGCGATAATGACTGTCCATTTACAATTCTGAATTATGACAAAAACAAATCTTTGAATCAAACTGACCAAGTCCTAATGTTGTTTTTGCTGCTTTAAATCCCAAGTGCACAACAAAAGCTTTCTGTGACAGGTCTAATTTATTCCCTCCATATTGTATGAATAAAGTAAGGCACATCTGACTGTCTTTGTTTTGTCAGTGTTGTTTTATATCACAATTGTATTACTTAATTAGACTAATTTGAGCCCTTTTTCACTTCCAGAATGATCTGCGGAGTCTTTCTTCTCAGCTGGAGAAGCATATTAAGTGTGACATAAGGGAGAGCGAGAAAATGCTGTATAGGAGCAAGGTGAAGAGCAGCTTCATTCTGTTCTCTGAGAATCCCTCAGATCCTGATTTTTATTAGCAGTGTGTTTCTTTTCTTCTGTAGGTGAAAGACTTTGTAGCAAGGATATACACCAAGTGGCAGGTGCTTCTCACACGAACGAGGCCTCAGGAGGTAATGTGAACAAATACAGTCAATTGAAGAATACAAGAATACTGTCAACTGTTGCTGATAAAAGCTGTTGTTACTTTTGGCTGGCTGTGAAGGCCACGTTTTGTTTACAAGTGTTTTCAGAATTTAAGCAGCATGAGTCCTTTACATTCATAACCTATGTATCTGCAGCTAAAAGGAAAGCATTGTGACTGAAAGCGCATGGGTAGAGTCAGCATGAAGAATTAGTAGAATTTTTTGAAAATCAAGCAATTTGTTGTGTCATAGATGTCTTTTTTATAACAGTAATGCATTGCAAAAAAAGTTAATTGACCTATTGGTTTTCCCAAACCTGATGAGTATATTTTTATATAACACAAAAGTAAATTTTTGAAGGATTTCCTGGTCACTCTTTAAGCTAAAAAAAAAAGCTTGCAAAAGCACCATAAAAGTATCATAAAAGTAGTCCATATAATTTGTGCATTGATATGTAAGTTATATGATAGCTTTGTGTTTGGGTACAGTTGTTCCTGAAAAATCTTGCGTGTTCAATGAATCAGTTGATCAGAAAACGTTCTGAGCGATTTCTTCATTGCATCTTGTTGATTTATTTGCTTCTTCACTCATGAACATAAACTCTAGAGCTAATGTCAAGATATTCAGTGAAATTTAATTGTACAACATCAAAAGATGTGCCGCAAAAGACGCAAATGCAGTGGTGAAGTGCCTTGTGTGTGATACTTGCTCAAAAAACGCTAAAAAAGCTTTTTAACAAGTTAAAAGTTCAAGTTCAGTTTAAAAAAAAAACTTGTCCCTCGATCTTGCCCTTTTCTTTCCACTACCTTGCATCTCCCTTTTTAAATGCAAAAATGCATTCTGTGTGAATGCCTCCTTGAAATATAGTTTTCATATGTACTATTTTTTACCATACTGTAAATTGCATGGAAATGTCGTTCTACCAAATTTCTCCTTTTGTGTTCCATTAAAGGGTCACACTTTAGTTTAGGGACTAATTCAGACTATTAACTAGTTTCTTACTAGCATGCATATTACTAGCAGATTGGCTGTTTATTACTACTTATAAACCACATACTAATGCCTTATTCTGTATGACCATATTCTAAATCACTTTTAGACATACTATTACAAGTAGCAAATTAGGAGTTGGAGCAAAATGCCATAGGGTAATAGTGGGAATTGGTCCCCAAACTAAAGTGTGACCCATGAAAGTCAGTCATACGGGTTTGAAACATGAGTGTGAGTAAGTGATGACAGAATTTTCATTATTGGGTGAACTATGCTTCAGTAGGCCTCTTGTGTAATTCACAGGGAAAGCTGTATGATTACTGGAAGCCCCCACCAGAGGATGAGGTGTCCAGCAGTCCTCAGGGCCAGTCCTGCATCAAATCACAAGACACTTCAGAGAGTGCAGAAGAAACTCTGACCACAGAGTGGAGCAGTACAGAATCAGATGTAGATGCTGAGAGCAAAGAGGAAGAAGAGAACTTGCCGAAAGAGTGTGAGGAACCCCAACCTCTGGAGAATGAAGTGAAGATCGAACGAGATGAAGAAGATAGCGTGGAAGACATCAGTAATGAAGAGGAGGAAAATGATGAGCCAAAGCAACAGCTGATAGAGCTAGAGGATGATAGAAAGTTTGAACCAATATCTGATGAAGAACTGTTTGAAACTCATGAAGACTTGGAGTGTGAGAAACCTCAACTTCTGGAGAGAGAGGTGAATATCGAACGAGATGATGAAGATTGTATGGAGGACATCAGTGATGAAGAGGAGGAAAATGATGAGCCAAAGCAACAGCTGATGGAGCTAGAGGACGATAGAAAGTTTGAACCAATATCTGATGAAGAGCTGTTTGAAACTCATGAAGACTTGGAGTGTGAGGATGATGATGATCTCATGAACAGAGAGGAGGAGCTTCTAAAAGATGAAGAGCCTCATGAAGAAAATAGAAAGCACATACCTGTAAAAGAAAACACTGAGGTGTTAGAGGAGCTTGAGGACTTGTTAAAGAGCTGAGATGAAAAAGGAAACGAGGGATGGATTTTGAGAAGTCTGAGAAAAAATAGAAACATTCTCAGGTCATTTCGAAAGATTTTTACACCGCACCTTTATTGCCATCCATGCATATACATTATGTGGGGTTTTGTGCATTCATTAATGTTCATAGAGTCTTTCAGTAACACACGTCATTCCTGTAGTTGTTTACAAATGGTTTATAATATATATTCTGTGTATGTGTTCTGCATTTACCAGTTGTTCTTAATTTGTTTTTATTCTTCTTTTTTAAGATATAAGATGTCTTATTGAATGTTTGGCCTCCATTTCTCTGAAAATGAGACCATGAACATATTTTTATGAATATACATTTCATTAGTGATAACTTGTAATATCTATGTGGTTAATGTGCACACTGGTAGTTTTCAGGTTCAACTCTTTATGCTGCTGTCAAATCTATTTTATTAATTTTTATTTTTATTTTTTTACTTACCCCAAAAATCTGGAGCATCTTCATCCAGAAAATATTACTATAACAGCAAAAGCAAGGGCTTAAATAATAGGCAACATTTCTCTGTAGGTTCCAAGGATGTTTAAGCGTCTTAGTAGGCTTGAGTACAGAGTGAATATAGTGTATTTGTATTATTTTGGTGTTAGCAATCCAGTCTTCTTCAAAAAAGGCTAAATTTAGAGTGATGTTTGTCATAAGAATTAATTAAAAACTGATTTCTGTATTTCTTAAAAAGTGAGAAAATCCTTTGGTTATTTTTATGAAAATAAATACTCGGTCTGATAAACAGGTATGTGTGTTTCCACTCACACTCCAGACTAGCCTGGTCTTGCAAGTGTTTATATCACAATCTTGCACTATTCAGCTCTTCCAAATGGTGCTGGTAATTCAGCAATATGTATGATTTTGAAAACTAAGGCATGCCACTTGCATGCATATTCACTGAAGTGTATTTCCTATTCTGATCTCTATTCTGAAATCCGCATATTTAACAATGAGCAAATTGCATGTTTTAACAGTGCAGTTCGTTTATAATAATAATTGTGTAAGTGGGCTTTTCCAGTCGATAGCGAAGGAATGCGGTGGCCCAAATATTTCACAGGAGCCCAGATGGTTTCCCCCTATAATGCAGTCCGTCAGCAGCGTGTTTGCAGTTCGAGCGCATTGTTTGAGATGGAGAAGTGGCGCATGAGGGCGTACAGTACTTGCGACGAGGATCTCGCGCACACACAGCACAGCGAGCATCACAGCTGAGTTCATTCCGCGTCTCCGCTCTGTCTCACGTTGCTTGGCTTTACACTAACTACTAGACGACTTTCCTGCGTTTTTACACGATTTGTGACGAAAGGCATTTCAGTAAGTAGACCACTTTGATACTGCACACGTTTTCTCATTCTTGTTTTCAGTGCACGTCTAAATAGTGAGCATCGCACGAAAGATAGTGAAGTTCTTTCTGGCAGTTCAGTATGAACAAGTCTCACATAATGTTGAGTGAAGACAACAAAAAGCTGAAATGATAATTAAAATGAAATTATAATTTTGCACAGACGAAACCTCAACGTATATGGCAAGCCACTTTAACATTTATTCCTTAAAAATAACTTTGTTACTAGTATTTTAGAAATATTGCAAAGTAAGCAAGTAGTATCATTTTGTGTAGTACTAGTATCTATAAAATTTCACTAGCGTATATTAATTAGTATCTGATACAAGTAACTTATTTTTTTATATACTTTTTTGGGGTAAATATTCGAATATTTACTTGTCTGTTCTAGTATTCGTAGTACTAATTGAAAAATATTTATTAGACACTAGTGTGTGTTCCAGTTGTTTCTAGAAATGTTTTATTTTTGCTAATAAGATTGTTGAGCAACCACTAAATAGTGCGATAAAAACAAACACACACATACATACTAATAAAGTTTTAATAAATTTACTAGTAACTTTTGGGATAGATTAGAGTAACTATGAAATAAGTAATGGTACATAATAAATAGTTACTAGTAAAACTAAAATAGGTGCCAGTAACAATTGGAATAGTCAATGTCTGAACCACAGATTTGCAATTTGTTAACCGTAAAAATGCAATAGATACTTGTACTATTGGGATAGTAACTAGCGGTAGTTCAGTATTTTAAGTACTAGCAAATAGTTAGAAGTAACTAAAGAATACAAGTGAAACTAAAGAAGGCACCAGCAAAACCTGCAAAACATACTAGTAACATAAAAATAGGTGCTAGTTCATTTTTAGGAAATACATTTTAGAATGGTTTGCCATACAAAGTATAATCTTTCTTCTGTCAAAGACCAGTTCACTAGAAGTTAACCATTAAACTGTGTGAAAGGCCATATGACTGATAGGTATTTTAGGCTATTGATTCGTGATGAGAAAGACTGTGGACACGTCTGCATTTAATCAGATTAATGCGCAGAGTATTAGTCAGCTGACAATAAGAATTTGCAGGGCAAATTTTTTCCTGGCACAAACACATTTAACTGTCCAAGTAAGATGGCATCTGGAAGAAAGTCTTTGGGTGACACACCAGTAATAGAAATGTACCCGGCAGTAATCTAACACAAATTGAAATGTCTAACAATTGTTTCATAAATATGTGAATGCATTATTGATGCATAATTCCGAACGTCTTATTTAGCTTTGCTGAATTGTTGCTTATGTTATTCTACAAATATTACAACTATTATTTACTAAATATATGCTCTCTCATTGTCATCAACAAAGTTTAAGGCTGCTCTAATGCTGCATTATTTACACAGATGCAAAGCAGTATCAGAGCCACATCTGATATTGTAAGGGCAAAGCTGCATATTTTACTATGACATTTAGATGTATGTGATTTAAATGAATTGGAGCCGATACCGACAGAGTTGCTCAACTGTGTAAAGATACCTTTGTTGCATCCTGTCATATGATTTTTTTTCTCTGTTTACTGCATTTATAGTTCAACAGCACTTATGTTCATTTTGTTTTCTAACACAGAAAAAAGGACCGGTCCCTGCTGATTGTGAGCAGAATCGGTCATGACTAGTGGACAATCAGTACCTCGTGCTATCCTCAAGGTCTCGCAGGCAAAGAAATGACATTTTTGTTGAAAAAAAAAAAAAGAGGGTTTCATAATTAAGCAATTCTCATTCATAAGACAAACACTGATTATGTTGTTATACTGATATCTTAAGCTAACCTTAGTAGCCTCTATGGAAGTTATTTATTTACTTTCTTTGTTCATTGCATTGTGGTGGAATATTGATGGATCCTGTTTCATTGATGATGAACTAGATGGCGAATGTGCTGTTGAATTTCTGTGGAAGATTGTTAGGCTGATTTGTCTAGACTCTCAAAAGGCCTTGACCTGATACTCTGTTCTTGAATGCAATTAATTCAAGGTTTTATAAATGTTTAAATGTCAAAATTTGTTGTGTTTGTTTTTGTTTTTTTTTTTTTTGTCGTTAGTAGTAGTTCCTTTACTGTCCACAAGTGGAAAACACACCATAACAATTCCAACACAACAATTCTACACAAGAACAATAATAAAAATAGACTCAACATTTCACTTTAGCATACAGATACATATATACATTCCCGTATGTAAATATATATGCATATATATTAATATCCATGTCTCAGCATTTAGAATTCTAATTGCAGTTGGCACAAATGACATCTAATAGACATTCATAGTTGTTCGAGGTTGTTTAAAGCATCACCTTGACATCCTCCTTCATTCACATACTCTGCAGGTCCTTAATGCATGGAATATATAGCACGTCGCTGTCATTCGATTACATCCATGAAATCATGATATGAATTTAGTGTGCTTGTCGGTGCCGCTGTCTCTCTTTTGAGGCGGCTGACCCTTAAACTCACATGTAAATGTGCTCAAAGTGACTGACAGCTGGTTAAAGATGCATGAAGGGTCTCATGCAGTCACTGTTCAGCTGAGCTGCTTGCAGAAACAGAGCTATCGTTTTCTCTCTGCAGCTGCTCAATTCTTGTCACTTGATTCAGTCCATCTTACAGCCTGATACCATGAATCCTGTTGTACAACTACAGCTCAATTATTTATTTTTAAGTCGCAGCTGATCTTCCATTGTCTGGAATTGGCTTTAGCCCATACGGCTCTGAAAGCAGAGTAAGGAATATCAGTATGTGTTTGACTGATCTCTTTAGGGGCTCTCTGATGTGACCACTGTGCTGATCTGGAGCTGTCGCTGTGGGCGCCAATTGATATGCTTTCATTTGCTTTCTTATGGTTTTAGCGCTATGAGATTTTCCACTGGGAAGATTTGGCCTCTCATGTGTCTGACCTATTCTTTCTTTCTTTCTAGTTCTCATTCTCTCTAGGACATCTGAATTGGCTAAATAATAATACTGCTGATGGTTGTGTAGTTATAATCCTATAATGGATTTCTTACATAAACCTCCTACCCCTTAAACTGGATTCTAGTTTTGCACCAATCTATTACTCAGTCCGTGCTGTTCTATGAGCAGTTCAGTTAAGTTATTTGATTCCTGAAACTTTCAGTGATATTTAATACCATATACTGTCATATCTGCTAATGCTTTGTTGACATAAAATTCCTCCAGGGGCTGCACAGACCTTTCAAAGCATATTTTAGTGATGAAAAATCACTCTCCTATTAAAACCAATAAGGATTTTTTTGTCTGTGATTAAATTTGTCAAAATTATTTAAGCAACATGGTAAGTGCAAAAAGGAATTATCATATATAGTCTAAAAGTTCTAAAAGTGCTGAAAGCACATTCAAAATCAGAATTAATCTTAGAAATAAACAATGTTTTAGCATTTTGAAATATTTGAAACAATTTCATTATGTAGAATTAAGAAATATGTAAGATTTGCTCTATTTTTAGGTCACTAATCAAATGTAAGTAAACGTGTGATACTGACCGTGCTAACAGTGACGTTGTAATGAATTGATATATTACAGTATGCAAACTGTTTAATGTATTATTTTTATAATATAATATACACTATATACACTACAATTGAAAAGTTTAGGGTCAGTAGAAAAAATGAATACTTTTATTAAGCAAGGATACATTAAATAGATCAAAAGTGACAGTAAAAATATAGTGTTATAAAACATTTCTATTTAAAATAAATGCAGTTCATTTGATAGATTCTGTTTAAAAGAAAAGAAAATGCATCACGGTTTTCACAAAAAATTAAGCAGCACAACTGTTTTCAACATTGATGATAATAAGAAATGTTTCTTGATATGCAAATCAGCATATTAGAATGATTTCTGAAGGATCATGTGACACTGAAGACTGGAGTAATTATGCTGAAAATTCAGCTTTGCATCACAGGAATAAATTACATTTTAAAATGTATTCACATAGAAAATTGTATCTACATGTAAAAATGTCCCAGGTATTTACTGTATTTTTGATACATAAAGCGCTTTGGTAAGCAAGCATAAGTGACTTCTTTCAAAAACAAACCAATAAATAAATAATATCAACGCATATTTTACGTTTCATACATTTCAACTTTGCTCATTGATGTTGTTTCTGTTGTTGGAAAGAACAGTATGAGGGCTGTTGATTCGATAAACCTCTCTGGCACAGTACTGCTGATTCCTGCACTTCAACAGGTGTGAATTCAAGCACATCTGTGCAGTTATGTTTGAGATAGTTTGTTTTGTGTGTTTCATTTATACCGAGAGAAAAGGAGTGAAAAAGTTTTGAATGAACAATACGGTGGCCTAGAAAGCCACTGGGAATGTGTTCTCTGAAGAGGAGATAGAGGGAAAAGAAAACAGTGCTCATCTGGTGCGTAAGCCTGTTTAATGGAATGAGGGAGAGAGAGCGTGTGTTTATCTGAGAGAGGGGGAGAAGTCTGGAGTGTTTACAGAAGAGAGGGACTGAGTGTGTTGGAGTAATGGACGGAGGGAGGCGAACGGTTGGATGCTCAGGCCACAGTCTCCTAAATCACATCAATATCACACACACACACACACACACACACACACACACACACACACACACACACACACACACACACACAAGCACAATGATCATTTTAAGTAAAAACCATTCTCTTACAGGTCAGTCATGACAAAACAACACAACAATAGTAAGGGTAGTGTCAATATGGAGACAAATTTGACCTAACTAGGTCTATAAAGAAGTGAATAGTAGTTTTGATAGATATCTTTAAAATCATGTATGCTCACATTAGATGAAAACTTCAGTCATATCAGTGACCTTCAAAAAGCTGTTTTATTCTGCATAAGGTGGGTCACCCTTTCATAGTAGCTGTCAGGTTTAATAATACTTCAATTCATACTTTAATAATAAATGAATCATGGGTGAAAAAAACCCTGCTTATAACCAGGCCCAGATGAAATCTGTGGACTTCCTTCTGTGATTTTCTCAAAAAACAAACAAACCAAAACTTTTTGACAGTATCCTACAGGGCTTTATCTTTTTCAAGCACCAATTGTTTTTGTATTGAGTATGACCGTATTTTTATTTATACATTACGTTTCGAGTGTTTGGGGGCGGTAAGACTGTTAAAGACTACTTCTTACGATTGCCTCGCTAAGGCTGCATTATTTGATCAAACATGCATGTAAAAACAGTCATATTATGAAATTTATTATATAAAAACAAAACTTTTTTGTTATTAAATATATTTGAAAAATGTAATTTATTTCTGTGATGGCAAAGCTGAATTTCCATCAGCTAATTCTCCAGTCTTCAGTGTCACATGATCCTTCAGAAATACATTAGATATGTGTCTAATGAGACAATTTAAGAAAATAGTTGTGCTGCTTAATAGTTCTTTTGAAAGTGGTGATACATTTTTTCAAGGATTCTTTGATGTATAGCTAGTCCAAAAGAAAAGGATTTACTTGACGTATTAATCTTTTGGAACATTATAACAGTTCTTGCGTCCTTTGATCAATGTAATACATACTTGCTGAACAAAAGTATTAATTTCTTTAAAAAAAAAAACACAAACCTTTGAACTGTAACAAAACTAATTTCCACTAGTACATATCCTTTTTTTCTGCTCCCTGTTTCTCCAGATGCACTCAGTTTATTGCAGTATTCTCATGAACTCCAAACTTGAACATAAAACTCTAGAGCATTTCCAGACTAATCCGACCTGCTTTTGATGCAAGATGAGAGAAGTCAGAGATGAGCTCTGGCTGAGTTTGTGATATTTGGGTGTAGTCCTGGCTCTTCTGGATTAGGACTCACACTATTCAGTTGTCATACATTAATCACCAGCTTATTATTCAATGCAGTCACCTCGGACACAGCTCAGGATTAAAGGCCTGAAAGGTCGGTGTCACTAGATGCGCAGTTGCATCCTTTGATCTTCACTTTGACGTACCACTGGGTGTCCATGTGCTTTGTACATGTGTCACTCAGTCTTTTGTAGATTTGAAAAGAAGACTTCATTCCTATTAGTGTAACCTTTTAGTGCCACAGGGTGCACTGGTTTCCTTTTAACATGCCCACGTTCCTTTGTTCCGTGCAAACATGAGAATCTTGATAGCTGGTTGTCCTTGGGCGATCTGGGCAGAGAACCACACTGAAATTGTGTTATTTGAGAAATCTGATTAAGCGTCAGAACACGCTTCACCTGATCACATGTCATCTTAACTATGACATCAGCACTGACTAGTCATTTCTGTACCTGTCCCAACCATCTTGTGTTTTCTTGTTTTGCAGAGTGAAGCGCCTGAGGGAAAGAGAGCTGTTTTATTTTTTTAGTGAAGAAGAGTATAACAGCAGCATTTGTGCATACCAGAGGAAACGGAGGGGTGAGCAGCAGTCTCGTGGTACTCACCCCTCCTGTTCAGACTCCTGATGCTGAAGATGTTGACCCATAGTGCATGGCTGCTGTTCTTACTGTTGCTGGGTGTTGTGTCCACTCTGTGGGGTTACCCCTTCAGACCCCCGCTAGACCTGGATGTGACCCCCAGAACTACAGTCCTCTCCAACGGTATGATACACATGTTTTGGTTTTCATTCATTCATATAATCCTGAAGAGAAAGATCCACCAATCAGACTAGTCACTGTTACTATGGAAACAAATTAAGGCAAAAAGAGCTCTGTGACCATCCACACCCACAAAGCATTGCTAATATCTCAATCGAGTTTCCCTACCTTCTCAAACTACTTATATATATTTATTTACTTATATTTATATATATATATATATATATTCTATATATATATATACTATATCATATCTATATCATGAGAATTAAGATTTAGGTTGCTTGAATTGACTTGAACTTACTTACAAAAACTTTTGAACTTTCTATTCATCTTTGCATCATAGGAATAAATTACATTTGAAAAAACAAATTTATTTTTTAAAATGAAAACAGTTCTTTTAAATTGTAATAATATTTACAATATTGTTGTATTTTTGATCAAATAAATGCAGCCTTGGTGATCATGAGACATAAAAAAAATCTTGCCAAACTTTTGACCAGAACATGATATGTACTGTCATTTTTCGATTATGCAAACTTTTTCTTTTGATTTTCATGTATTTTTTGTTTTAAATCAAAGTTTGATATGATAGAGCTAGAGTTGGTTTGGATCAAGTGTTAGAATGCCTTAGTGAAGAATTGTTTGAAATCCCTATGGAGCAAATCATTGGGAAAAATGCTTCCAGAACCAAGACCGCTGAAAAAGTGGGCTAAAAAGCGCTCTATATCTTGGTATGTAAATATGATAATCATTCAGTGCCATGGCATATCAAAGTATAACAGTTTATTTGTGCATTAGCATCACAGTAACATGGTACTACCACAGTACATTTCTGTAAGTATCGCAAGGGTTAATTCCGAAGTAAATAAAAAGGGCTGCTCAGGCAGATGCAGAGAATGAGGGGGAGTGGGTTCACGAACTGTTTCCGACTCTGCACTTAATCATTCAGATGTAAGCAGGGCTCTATCACACGTTTAGATGACTCGCTGCTTGCCAGCTTGAATTTTGTATATCTCTTCGCTGTTGAACAATAAAACGCCTTTCTCTCACATCTGTGAAGCAGAAATGCAGGAGAGAAGGCACAATAAGCCAACCCAAGGTTTCCTTTATCTCCAGTGTTTAGTTACACAACTGCAGAGAGGTCGGAGGCCTGAGAGACTTGAGGCCTGTGTTGAGTTTAAAAACAGTGAGAGAGCAGCAGGTTCACTCTCCAAGACCAGTCCTACCATTGCCTGCTATAGGTCAATGACCTAGAGAAGGAGTGCTGAAGCCGATTTTCAGTGCAGAAGACAGTCCAAACAGTTTTAAAGGATGTAACTTTAAAATATAGCGTGTTGCATATTTACATTAAATAGCTAATATGTTAAATATGTGAAAAATAATATGTTATTTACTATTTGTTAGTTTATTAGTTCTCACCTTCAGATGATACTCTTTTCCAGTACAGTAATGCTGTGCTTGGTCTGCAAGGGGTTTTTCTTTATAATCCAAAGTTGAGTTATTTGCTGTGAACAAGTTAATTGCTTAAAAAACAACAAATACCACATTACTCATTCACAACTTCCAAACGAATTAATTACGCATTCATAACCAATTGCTCATTCAATAACAGGTTTATTTTAGTTTTTATTGATATTTTGCATTAATTTTTATTTTTAGATTCCCCATTTTCATTTTCATTCTCATTTTCATTTGAAAGTTTTAGTAATTTGTTTTCATCATTTTTATAATTTTTTAGTTGTTTTAATATATGTTTATTTAGTTATATTAATTTAGTATATTAAGTTAAACTAAATGAAATGAGAAATGCTGCCTTTGCAAAAACAGGGAAATATAGTAACTTTCGTATGTACACATTTTATATAACAATTATTATATTTTTATTGAAATACATTTTTATGGTACATATAAACATCTGACCCATTACTTGTGTAGTGCACAAGCCAAGAAACACAGAAAGTAAAATGTATCACATAGAGCTGCTCAGAGAACGCCAAGTGGCTAAGCCCGAGGCCTTGCTGGACCATAATCCATCCCTGCATACATCAGTCTGACAGATCTTTTCATTAAGTTACTTAGCAGCGTCTACTGCACTTACAAAAACCAATGAGCTCATCTCTCCTCTCATCATTTCATTTAGCATCCCTGTGCAGGCATGAGCTTACACTGTGTGCAGAAAATGAGATGTCAATTACTACTGAGTTAATATCAAATCCCTGTTCAGCAACAAGCAAGAGATGAGAGTTTGTAAACTAAAAAGGCATACATTAAACTGGGGTGTTTTTGGCACACTTGGCGCCCGAAGTGAAAAGACATGACTGAAGAGGAAAAAATTTAATTATATATATACAGTATATGATTGGCTGAGAGCCTTTTCCAGTGGTGTGATATTCTAGTGATAACAGAGCTCCAACTGTTTCACTGTTTGTATCACTCCAGCAGGCTATGGTTTAAAAAATATTTTATCGATAAAAAACATTTATTATATAACAAAAATGGTTTCTGACCCTCACCAACATCATATTTCTTGGTCAGGAAGAAATAAGATGTTTGTATCACTACCTCCAAAACTGCATAAAGGGGGTCAAAATGGGGTATTTTCTCGTATTTTTGTTGTTTTAATCAATAATCCTTATGTTAAATTTTAACTTACCTTATAAACTAGGAGTACATTGTCATATATTGCATAAGATTTTTATTCAGAAGTTTTAGTCAGAAGTTTTTTATTCAAGAAATTACATTTATGGACTTTTTAAAGTTTCTTATGGGAAAATATTCGAATATTTATCAAATATCAAATTGAAAAATTGTATATTTATAAGATAACTTTTTTATTATTGTTATTTTCATTGTTATTGTTTGTATATTAATTTTTTATTGTGAAGATAATATGGTTGTATTATTGATGTACAATTCACTGAAGTATTATTGAGATTATTACCTGGTATACTCTGGTTTGCGAGATATAGCCTTGATTGCCAATATGGCATTAAATTATTACTTTTATATAATAAATTATTTTGTTACGCATTTACATATTTCGTACCACTTTATTTATTCCTTTTGTAAGCACAAAACCCTTGCAAAATATACCCTTCAGTGTGATACAAGATCATTATTTACTCTTGGTAATCATTAAGTTATTAATATGGTTGTATGGTTTTGCAAATTCATAATGGAATATCATTGTCTTGTGCATAATCACCTACGAACACCAATTTAATGTAGACTGTATGTCTCAGGAACCCCAAAGCTTTAACTACAGAGTGGGTCAGTATCCTATTAACCCATGATCACCTCTTTCTGTGGCTGCTTAATCATTAATGAGTCCAGAGAGCGCTGTACTTTATAGCCTAATAACCCTCAGAGACATGAGACAGAGCCGAGATAGTGACAGGCTACTTGAGGGAGGACAGTGTAAATTATATTTGCACTGTATGTATTGTACTCCTCAAAACACCCTGAGCACACTCATTATGCTTCTGTCAAATATCAAAGCTCACACTGCTGTGAAACTGCGTGAAGCGGCTGGTTTAAACATGACTCTGAACGCTGAGTTCCTCGCTGGTTCTCGGGAGACCTTCACTTGTTTATTTAGCAAATACACAGTCTCTCTCTCTCACACACACACATGCACAAGGCCTCTGGGATGACAATCCGAATCATGTTGTGAATGTCATATTGATTAGTTAATTAGCAGTGCAGTTGAGCAGACAGAGGGTGTGTGTGTGTGTGTGTAGACATGACAGGAGTGTCTTGAGTAAATGTACTACTGTAATGTCAGTTTGTAAAGGTCTAATGGTAGTCATTCTGCTCTCAGTGCTCAATTGCATATTCACTACATGGCTAACAGTATGTTGACATCCCCATCTAATTGACAGGTTCGGCTAGGCCCTCAATTCCAGTGCAGACAGATTCAAATGTTACAGCATGAAATGATATTCTAGAGAATTGTATGCTTCATGGACTTGAATGGGATCTAATCTCTTCATCCATGTTACAAAATCTATTGGAAAAGAAGGATTATGAGGGTGAACTCCCTATTAATAATATTTGCATATTGCACAGGGCTGTATTTGTTTAAATATTGTGGACTTTTATTAAAATTTCACATGACAGTTTTCTATTATAATATATCTGTTTCTATTTTAATATATTTAAAAGGTATTCCTTTGCCAAAGCTGAATTTTCACATCATGAATTCGTCTTCAGAAGTGTTGGGGGAACTCATACAGTACCGCACTACGTAATCAGATTACTTGTAAAAAGTAACTAGTAAAGTCTAGAGTACTTTTAAGTTAAAAGAGTATATCTGAGTTACTTTTTCAAATAAGTAACGCAAGTACTTTTTTTTTCCAATTTAGGGAAAAAAAACACACAGATTCAGTATTCCTCAAAATGAATAAAAATAATGCAACTCAGAATATGATTTAATAATTAAATGTTAAACAACACAAATATCCTTTTGTATTTAATCCCATTTTATTAACCAAAGTCTTTGCTTCTGACCTTCGAAGATCCAGTTCAACCGTACTAATAAGCACAAATTACTCTAGACAAACATTTGTGTGTTTTTTTTATTGCTGAAGTGTGTTGAAATTTCTTCTTCTGCATTCTACTGTGCGGACGTAAATTACTTTCCCTTCAGCCTGAGGCTTATTCATTTCACTTTTGGTGTGAAAAAGGCTTTTATATTTGCCAAAAATAAAACTTTTTTTTATTTTAAAAACAACAAGCAAGCCCTGCCTAGATTGAAAAAGTAACGCAAAAGTAACATAAAGCATTACTTTCCATTAAAAGTAACTAAGTAACGTAATTAGTTACTGTTTTATGGAGTAATGCAATATTGTAAAGCATTACTTTTAAAAGTAACTTTCCCCACACTGGTCTTCAGTGTCACAGAGCCTTCAGAAATCATTTCATAGGCTGATTGCGCACAAGAAACATTTCTTCTTCTATCAATGTTGAAATCAGTTGTTGATGGTTAACATTTGAAACACGTGTACATTTCGGCTCTTTAATAAATAGCAAGTTCAAAAGAACATAATTTATTTGAAATAGATTGTAACAAAGTAAAAGCCTGTAGTCACTTTTGATCAATTTGATGCATTCTTGCTGAATAAAAGTATTCATTCGGAAGAACAAAAATCCAAACTTTTAAACAGTAGTGTATAGTGTTGATTAAGTAATGCATTACTTTCCATAAAAAGTAACTAAGTAATTAGTTACTTTTTTTAGGGAGTAATGCAATATCGTAATGCATTACTTTTAAAAGTAACTTTCCCCAACACTGGTAGTGTATAATAGTGAATAGTGTAATGTAAGGGAGTTGAGGACAAATACAATCTGCTATAGTCAGTTGTCTTTTTCTGTAGTGCTGAGTCATTTTGGTGCTACATCAATTTATTTATGTTTCGTATAATTGTATGGTAATAGGGAAGGGTATGCATGACAGTTATTTGGAAGTAAATTTGATTGCCAAAGTAAATTAATCTAGAATATATATAAACATATGGCGTTTTCAAATCGGATTAATGGAGAAAAACAACAGCATTCTTTGTACTTGCCATTTATTTACAGAATTTACAGAAGTTGTAGAATAATATGGGAATATTGTATCAAAGTTTGAGACACAGAATACTACCGTGGTACTTGTATACAAAACCATAGTATTAGTATGATATCATATCCAAAAAAGAAACATGGTATAAAATAGTTTTTTATAAGTGAAACTGCATTGATAATCCCAACATTGTGGAGGTTGATGCCAAAACTCATTCCCACCGAACTGTGTTTAGTTTGCCAATGTTTCATTGACCTCCATCCATTCTTGTAAGATCCCATGACCAAGTTGAACAGACAACCGTTTGTGCTGCTTTAAAATCCTGAGGAGCTCTATTTGAGCAATCAGCAAAACGAGTAATTCTGGTTTGAGGAAATGATAGCATGTCCCTGCTGCACTGCATTGTGCCTGAGAATGACGAGCACACCTAAGGTATGTGGTTTGTGTAATAGCAGGCCTGTAGAGTGCTATCATTCAGGTTACTGGTCTCGTTCGTTGGGATGGGCATTGCTTCATGCTGGGCCGTTGCCATTTTAACACATCTCTTGACATTTGTTTGAAGTTCAAAGCTGCTCTCCGCACCCCAACACGGGAATATTGTGGAGGTCTCTGTGCTGTGTGCATGTAAACCTTTGTTCTGTTTGAATAACCTTGGCTTGTAATTCGTTTACCATTTTGAACTGCTGTTCATGTTGAATCTGGTGACTAGTGGAAAAGTACAACGTAAAGTGTCAGTATGACACTGTAAATGATATGTGCATGGGAATGCATTTGGGCGTGTGTGTATGTGCACTGTGTATGTGTACTGTTTATTCCGGTGTATAATGTTGTTTGTGGCCAGACTAATAATGTGTGCAAGTCTCGGCCCAGTTCGGCTCCGTTGGGTTTGAGATTGACCCACTGAAGAGTGATGACTGAATAATTTCTGGAGGACTGTGGGAAATGCATTGTGATCTAATAGTGTATGTCTGAGTGGATCAATCTGTTCTGTTAACATCGTTGGCTCTGTACTGGGGATAGAGGGTGAAGATGTTAAGAGGAAAGATGACAGCAGTTGAAAGCAAGCACAGAGTGGATCATTCTGCTATTAACTTTTGGCCAGCAGATTAGACTCATGGCTTTTCTTAAGGCTCATGAAATTGGTTTGATAAATGCAATCTTCCAGTCTCATGACCTCTTGCACACTAATTATTATTTGATGATTATTTTCGGCCAAAGCAGAGTTTTAAGCAGCACCAGACATTAAAAGGAATATTATTCAGAATAATGGTTAAGTAATAGTTTTTTTTCCCCAATTGTTGATTTTTAAATTATTACTGGACATGTCATTCACATCAAGGGGTCAAATAGTAGCTTCGTAACATTGTCAGGTTAAGGCATGTCAGTTTGATTGGTGGACATATTAATTATGCTATTTCCAGCCAAAGTACAGATCGTATCTTGAATTAGGAAAGACAGAAATCTTGTGTTTGTGAAATAAAATTTAAATTTCAAATCAGGAGCAAAATCTGATAACAATAAGTTGTGCTTTTTTAAGTTGGGCTCAAGCCATGCAAACAAAATAAATGTGTAGTTCTCTCTGTTTTATCTAATGCTAATGAATATTTAAAAGTAAACAAACATGCAAATGGCTCTCTTAAATATAAAAACCTGTTAACACCTAAAAGGAATAACTATAACGATAATTAAATTAGCATACACACTAATGAACAATAACATTCTATTTATTATAAGCACTGCAGTCTTGTTGTCTGCGCGCTTGTAAAATGCTCAACGCTAGATATCCATGTGGATCCGAAATTGTGTCAATGTTTTTATCATTCATCATCTGGAAAAAAGAAATTTCTGAAACCATGTCGTTCTTGTTATAGTTGTGGTGTGGGCTTCACTATTTTTATAGAATTAGAATGATTATTGAAACTTTGTACCTATAGTTTTAGTTTTAGTTACCGTCCTTGGTGTGAAGGTGCCTTAAAGGGATAGTTCAGCCAAAAATGAGTTTCTTTCTTCTGTTGAATTTCTGCTGATGATAGCCATCAACTTCCATAGTATGGAAAAATACTATGAAGTAAATGGTTCCGTCACTGTTTGCTTACCATCATTCCTCAAAATATCTTCTTTTGTGTTCAACAGAAGAAAGAAACTCACACAGGTTTGGAACAACTTGGCTGAGTAATGATGACAGAATTTTTATTTTTGGGACCATCCTTGCTTTATACATGCCATATGTTTCTCCATTGACAACCATTCATAGTTAGTTGATGAGTGAGTTGAGTGTATGTTTTGGATGTATTTAATGAAGATGATTTGATCATTAGTTTGTTCTATAATTTGTTTGTTGTTAAGAGAGGTAAGATCTCAGAGTAGGTCATCATTCCTAACCCAATCAACACACACTTGGACACAAAAACATAAGAGCAAATAAATGGGACTGCTTGAGCATTAGAAAGAGATTAATCAAGTGTATTGAGCATGTGCGTGTGTGTTTGTGAGCAGGAAGCATTAAGGTAATGCAGACGTTTCTGCATGTTTGCGAAACACAGCAGCGCTGTGTCAGCAGGGAGTCACAGGGCACCTTAATTATCTTCTTTTTCTGTTCATTTTTGGCTCTGGTACGCTGTCCCTGTAGCTCACTGCCCTCTGTCTCTCTGTAGCTATGTTTGTCAGCTCTGCTGTCATTGTAGTGCTCTGGGTCCTCAGCCAAATCTGGCTGCGCTGCATAACCTGTCCTGCTGCCACACGCTGCTGCCTATACACGAGTGGAGACGTGTGTCCCGTGGGCTGTGTTTGTTGATGTTTTTCAGCATGTGGTGTTATTTTTGAAGCACGCATACCATACAGCACGTGCCATGTGCACATCATCACAGTAGTGCGATACACAACACATTATTGTGCAAACAAGGAACCAGGAATGTTTGTTTGTGTATGCACTTCACATTTGTTGTTAAAGGGCTGTCCCCTGCCGTCCTACGCTCATTATGGAATGAGTGATGACGTCTTTTACCATACTAAGATATTTATATGTACAGACCTATTACATAACTTATATATATATATATATTAAACCTATAAAGTGCCAGTTAAACTTTTATATTTATTTTATTATTTATTTTCCACTTTAGTTACTGTTTGCATGCAGACAACCTATGTGAAACTCAGATTCACTACCATTCAACATTTTTGGATCGGAAAGAGTTTATTTTATCAAAAAAAAAAAAGTAAAACCGTAATATTTTTGCAATTTAAATGAATTTTTCTTTTAATATATTGTTACATGTAATTTCTTCCTGTGGTGGGCATATGCATTTTCACAGTCATTACTCCAGTCTCGTGTCACATGAGTGCCTTCTAAATCATTCTAAATTTGATGATTTCCCTTTCAAGAAATATTTACTCATATTGCAAACAGTTTTCTGCTAAATTTTATTTTTTTGGAAACCTGTGATACAATTGACTTGCCTCCTTGATGATAAAAGTATTACTTTCTTAAGAAATATAATATAATAATTAAAATACCATTCGTACGACCCTTTTTGAATGGTGGTGTTTAACTGGGGATTTGAAACCATGTAACACAACCTGATCTCACAGGAAAATGTAACTATTTTATAACATGTACAAATAACAATTAACAAATAACATGCTTTTTTTGAATTTTTTTTTGTTGAAAATAAGCTTTCATGATAATTTTTAATGAAAGCCCTATATCTGAGACATCACCCAGATTAACAATGAGATCATATGAATCCATACAAATTAGCCACCAATTCGCCAAACTAAAAACCAGTTATAAATTGCCATGAGATTGTGTTGAACACACAAATGCATTCCAACAAACATAAAACAATTAATACTAAAACACCACCTTATAATATCAACAAATGTTTTTATTTTTTGTGACCAACCCTTTGTTACTTTGGTAGAGAAAAGGTCTGCTCTGAAATTGTACATAATAAGAGGCCACACATGATTCATTAAGGTCATGCAGGGAGTAATGGCAGCATGAGGTATATTGTCTTACCTCCTCTGCAGGGCACCTTAGACACGGACCTGGAAACATAAAAACAACAGGCAGATTGAACCTTTAATAAGCCCTGTCTCCTTGGTTACTGTTGCTAGGCCTGACAAGCTTCCCCACGAGTTCGGGTGCAGTCAAACATGAAGAGATATGAAATCAATTACCTCAAGAATTAATAAATAACATCTGGATGCATTTATAGCAAGTAATTATTTTTACAAAAAAAGAGAGATCCAGTATACCATGGAAGGCTACTGAAACATAAAAACATGCCAAAAAGTACTTAAGAATCAAGGCAATCACTTACACTTAATGAAGTGTTTGTGGTTCCTTTTATGGATAAAATATTTCTTTAACTGGTCTGTCCTGTGTGTTTCAGGGCTGTTGGGCCTCAGGCGCTTCAGAGGCTCGACACTGAACTACAGTTTATTGCTGCTGGAGGAGGAGGCAGGCGTGCTGTATGTGGGAGCTAGAGGGGCTTTATATGCCCTGCAGGCTAGTGACATCTCCAACAGCTCTCTGCAGACTGTACGTACTGACAAACACATCAGCACTTAATTACAGAGCTTGCCAGGCAGAACTGTATTGATATTCCTGAAATATCCTATTTTTATTCCTCTTCCTCTCCACAATTTTTTGCAATGAATTAAGCAAAAAACGCTTAAGATGCAGACTCCATTCCAATGTTATGTGAATAATTCCACTGTTAGCCGTCATCTATTTTTGGTTTATGCAAACTTTATACTTTTTGAAAATGCAAGATTTTTTTTAAATATCACAATGATGTACAATTTAAGAGGCCATCTAATTTACTCTTTTTTTTATTAAACGTGATTGTAAATAAAATGTTTCTGTTTCAAATAAATGCTGATCTTTTGAACTTAATATTCATCTATGAATCCAGAAGTGTGATTTTTTTTTTTTGTTCACATACAGTATATTGGTGCTTTAACACTGCAAAGGAGAGCAAAAGTCACATTATGTGTTGCAGTATCCTAAAATGTAAGCTTAAAACTTGTTATATTTCTTGAGGAAATACAAAAATAGTGTATTTAGTTTGACCATTTATTTTCAAAGATAATTTGTATATTCTTTCCTCCTGAGAATTCAGATTTTGTTTCACTATTTTGTTCCAACTAGTGTGCATAGTAAGTTAATGTGAGAGTTGTTTACAAACACCAGTTGGTGCAATTTGGCACTGCAAACCGGAGCAGGAAGTTGCTGTGCCAGGAAAGCATTTTTACAAGTCTTGACAGTTCAAGAATTCTTGTTAATCTTGTACTTGGACAGATTCACTGGGAGGCATCAGATGATCAGAAGCAGCAATGCTTGAACAAAGGGAAAGATAACAAGGTTAGTCATGATCTCCATCTATTGTGTTATCATCTCTAGTTCACATACTGATGTAGACATCTTCCCCCTTACAGACAGAGTGCTACAACCACATACGATTCCTGCAGAGGTTCAACAGCACACACTTGTTTACTTGTGGCACACATGCTTTCAGTCCTCTGTGTGCATACATTGTAAGTAACTGGGATGGCTACTTTTTTATGCCTCTTAACACAGAGAGGTCTTACTTTAGGATGAGAACCTTCATATGTAGGACTGTCTAAATCATTTTGTTGTGTTTTCCAGAATGGGAGAAAGTTTAAGTTCTCATCAGCCTTCGAGGAGGGTCGAGAGAAATGTCCATATGATCCCAACAAAGGCTACACTGGCCTGTTGATTGGTATGGCATCAATAAATCAATTAGCAATATACATTTCGCCCTTAGTTTGTTTTATTAAAAACAATCATATGATATTAGCAATATTAAAAGCTTGAAATATATTGTGACGCTCTGTTTCCCTTAGATCAGCAGATGTACACAGCATCTCAGTATGAGTTCCGGAGCTTTCCTGATATCCGGCGAAACTCTCCGAATCCCACACTGAGAGCAGAAGAGGCTCCAACTCAATGGCTACAAGGTCGGTCCTGCTGCAGCACATTTTATTAGTAAAAGATTTCAGCCCACACCATCAACATTGCCATATGTTTGGATCTCTCAAGTCATAGTAGGTTAATAATATTTGGCCATTTAACATTACAGTGGCGTCCACAAGTCTGAGACCACCAGTTAAACTTGGTGTTAAGTTGTTGGATTTAAAAATTTAAAACAAAGAAAAATCGAAAATATTTAATAGGTCACTAATCAGATGTAAGCAAATGGTTCTCCACCATATATCTTTACAAATAAAAATGAAATTCTAAATTTAAATATAATATACCCATATATCATGCACACTACCTTTTAAAAATGTGTGAATCAGGAACTTTTTTTTTTGGGATTCATGAACGTTCAGAGTGGAACATTTTATGTTACTACTTAATTCAAATAAATGCTGTTTTGAACTTTCTCTTCATCAAAGAATCCTGAAAATGTTCACAATTCACAAAAATAGTACCATCACATTGTTTCATCCTTGATAATCCTAAGAAATGGTCCTTGAGCAGCAGATCAGCATACTGATTTCTGAGGATCTGTGTAATGAGACTGGAGTATGATGCTGAAATTCAGTTTGCCATCACAGAATAACTTACACTGTAAAACATTAATATAGACGAGTTATTTTAAATTGTAAAATATTTCACAATATGCGGTTTTTACTGGTATTTTGATTAATAATGCGCCTTGGTGAGGCAGGGGCTGCATGCACTAATTATTTTGTAGGGGTCACGAGTGGGGGGGGGCGGGGGTCTGGGGGGGTCATCAGGTGACACACAGAGCCACAATATCACTCATGTGTTTTTTTTTTTTTTCCTTTTTATTCGAAACATTACCAAACGCATTAACTACATCACTTTGAATGGGCATGACGCCTCTGTTGGTGAGCATAAGAGACTTTTTTCAAAATCTTACCATCCTCAAAGTGCAGTGTCAATTAGTACAATAACATGGATATTTATTTTTAATTAACCATTTATTATTGCATTATTTTTTTAATTATTTTACTTGTCAGTATTGTGACGTGACGTACTAACAGCAGTCTTCTGTCTTGTCCTGTACAGAGGCTGATTTTGCGGGGTCAGCGTTGGTGAGGGAGAGTGTCAGTAGCTCAGTGGGAGATGACGATAAGATTTACTTCTTCTTCACCGAGAAGAGTCAAGAGCTCAGTCCATACTTCAGTCACAGCAGAGTCGCACGGGTCGCTCGTGTGTGCAAGGTACGAGGCTACAGAAGAGTCAGAAGTCTTCACTCCACTCATCACTGTACCTGTGATTTCTCATACGCATCTTAAAACTGTTTAATTAAAATTAGTGTGTATAAATCCAGACTGTGGTAACACATGCTTTGCATAGTAAAGTGGGACATAAATGGTTAAGAATTTAATCAGGAAGCAATGGAAGCAAACAATGACAAAGATTTGATTCACTCCACAAAATAATGATACACAAAAATAGAGAGATGGCAAGCCATTGCCTTCGCATTTGAGTTGTTCAGAGACATCCATTGCCCTGCCCTGGAAAATAGCACACATACTAAAAAGTTCCTCACCAATGCGTTTTTAAATTATTTCATTCTCAGCATTGTAAGGGCTCTGCCCTCAAAATGCTCCTTTATTTGAAGTGTGGTTTTCTACAGGTTTCCTAATAGGGTTTTACAGCAACGTTGTTGCCAGGCATCTCTCTCTAACGGCTCCCTTCCCATGAGACTCGCTCTCAACCCATCAGTTTAGCTCTACACACTCAGATCCAAGTGCCAATTGAAAATGTCTGCAATTTCACATCTTTTCTAGACTGCTACTCCACAATGTTTATTTACCATCTGATGTTTTTGTGTGCGTTCAGTGTGCTGCTCAATGATCCGTGCATGCAAGTGAATTCAACTGGTATGTTTCATAATTTGTCGAATGCACAGAGCACGTCTTTACAGTCCTAAAGGTCAGGATGTTGGATGTTTACTGCAAAATACTTTTTGTTGTTGATAACTGGGGCCTGTACCATGAAGCCGGTTTAGCTGGCTAGCCAGGTAAGTTTCAGTTTAGTTTGCACCAATCCTGGGTTTTAGGTACCATGGAAGTGGCTTGGCTTTTAGCAGCGTTCATTGCTTTAGTAACTTACACTCCACAGCTAACCATTAGCAGGGCAGTTATGTTCTGGTTTAGAGATCTCAAACCGAAATTTGACCAATCAGCTTCAAGCAAAGTGACACATCTCTGACGCAATAAAGCCACTCCCCCAGTTTTTCTTACTCCAAATTAAAGGACGCTACTTAGTAAAACATTTTTAAAGATAAAATGTCAGATTTTTCTTTTTTATAATTATTTTATGATTTATTTATTTAATTATTATACCCTTAATCCATTACAGAAGCTAGTTTAGTTTAATAGTAATTATTAAGCTTCTATTTTAAATTAATATAAAAATATAGATAATATGCAATATAAATAAGTTTTAGAATCAATAGTTTAAACATGACTACATATGAGCTTAGATTTTTAAGTGTTTTTATACCTATAAATATTATCAACTACATAAAATAACTTCACAACTTGCACTGATATGGCAAGATGTTTTCTTTAAGATGTCCTCTTTTGGCTGATATATCTTTTCCTCTCGTGTATGGCTTAAATTCTTCATAATCTTTTCAACTTCTTTTTCATCTTTGTAGTAATCTCACGTGCGACTCTCTCGAAGATTGTCGATCACAGTTGTCACGGCATATGTGCTGTTCATTACTGAAGTCCACACGGTTCATGTGCAGCGATGCCCATTAAACTCAGATCAAGCCTGTTTGATGCAGAAAAGTTAATACGTAGCTTTCCTTGTACCACAAGCTGGTACAACTCAACTCAACTCAAAACTAATCCTGTAACCCCGAGTTTGTTCAGCCACCATCATGGTACAGGCCCCTGGTTTAATAGGGATTGTTTTCAAAGCATGTGCCTAATATTACACTAGCTGCAAGCATGCGACATGTGAATCGTGAGTGCATTTTGATTCAGCTATTATTGTGAAATTAGACATTATCATACAGAAATAAACTTAATTTCTCTTTGTGGGGATGTATGTGAACCCAACTTTTCTTTAAAATGGCTTAAATGTCTTTTTACTAAAATATAGTCTAGTACATAATATATACACTAACTATATCAGCATGTAAGAAAAGTCTATATTTTGATACTTTAATGTAATAATGTTCATTACACATTTTAAAAAGATCAATATTTAAAATCAGTCAGACATTTTTTATTTCACAGTTGTCCTGAACCTCCTAACTGTGATAATATCTGTCAAAAGTTTGAAAGTTTTTTTCGAAAGAAGTCTCTTATGCTCATCAAGGTTACATGTAATTGAGCCAAAACGGAAAGTGTGAAATATTCAGTGCAATGATATGATGGTTCAAGGGTTGAAACAGTTTGTTCCTGCGTTATATTTGTAGAAAACATGATTCTTTTTTCAGAATCCTTTGATAAGTACAGTAGAAAGAACTATTCAGAAGAAATAGAAATCTTTGAATATAAATGCATTTACTGTCACTTTAGACCAACTGAATGCATCCTAGCTGAAAAAAAGTAATGATTAAAATAAATGCATGAAAAGAAAGAAAAAAAAATCTGACCCAAACTGATCCCAAATTTTTTAACAATAGTGTACTGTACTGTACTGTGTAGGTGAGATATTATAGACTGAATTTCATTAGATTCCAGTGGATTGAGGCCGGCGCTGGTGAAGAGTGTGAAGCAGGCTGTATGGACTGAGGGTAAAATGTTGCAGTTCACACAGCAGGATCACCTTAATGAGTAGATTTATTATGCATTACCACATGCTACAGTGATTGGGGACTGCTGTTAGTCGCACCTAATCTGACACTTGAGCTGAGGGAAAGCCTGTTCACTTACCAGTCTTATAAAACTTCTGTTTCTTTATTTGCTGTAGCTAGAATCACTTGCAGTTTTTTAAATATCCAAAAATATCTGCAGTGGATTATCGTATCGGTGGCAATGCATTAAGCTTTGGTTTCATCGGCTTCTAATCATCCCGGGCAGAGAGGATGGCATCCTAATCAACATTCCAAAGCAGTTTCCTTTTTTCCACACTGGAATTAAAAAAACGAAGTCTGGGAAAACAAGCAGCTGCAGACGCTTTGGGGCTCGTCAAAGAAGTCATCTTCCGCAGTTTATCAATCTAACACCAGAAGGAAGGCCCCTTCCTCCCCCGCTGGCACTCTACTAATACTCTTTCTTCCCTTTCAAAAAATAACCTGTAATATCACGCACAGGAACAGGGTACAAACAAAGTCATTCTTCCATGAAGGTTTATTCTCCTCTTGGGAGGCAGCATGGAAAATGTACTTTATCCCCCTGACTTGATGGGGGATTCCTTAACATACAGAAAAACCCATCCAGTTCAGTGCGTTTCCCTTTCCCACAGTCACACTGACGATAATGTTAGCTGCCACCAGCCATGCTAAGAGTCAGTGATCAGTGATCAGAGTCAGTTATAATCTTTCTTCTACTACTGTTTTGTAACACTCTTGAATTTTTCTAATAGTGTTGAATTGATATAATTTTTTTGTTTCTATCACTAGGTTCACCTAATGATAAATATTTCCATTGTTTTTATGTTTTCTTTAACTGTTTACTTTGATTTGTAAGGGGCTTTACATGGTAAATTAATACAGTACCATTCAAAATTTGCATGGGGACAATAAAATGTTTTTGAAAAAAGTCTCTTATACTCACCAATGCTGAAATTATTTGACCTCAAATGCAGTAAAAACAGTAATTTTGTAAAATTAAAAATAAAAACTTGCTAATTTAAAACAACTATTTTCTATTTTAATATATCTTAAACGAAAAAAAAAATCAGTAATTGTCGTCTTCCTGTGATGCAAAGCTGAATTTTTAGCATCATTTACTTCCCAGTCTTTCAGTTCATATGTCTTCACTAATATGTTGATTTGATGCTTAAAAAAACATTTATGATGATCATTTCGGAAACGATGACTATTAAGATTTTTTGGTTGAAATTGTAATATGGTGTCTTGCAGATTCCTGTTAATGGAAGTGGAAAAGAACACAGGTATTTAAATAGCAGCGCGTTGGTAATCATTAGACGCCGGTACTGCCACGGGTGGATCAATTTAATGTAGCCATTTAAAATATTATATTAAAATATAATTTTAGAAAATAAATCTTACTGACCCCAAACGTGTGAACGGTAGTGTAAATGTTAGTAAACCTTTCAGATGTTGCGTCTTATGATTTTCTTTCAGCTGTTCTCTGTGTTTATCTTGTAGAGAGACAGAGGAGGTCTCCTCACACTACAGAAGAAGTGGACCTCCTTCCTGAAGGCCCGTCTGGTGTGTTCTTTACCTGACTATGAGTTTCACTTCAACGTGTTGCGGAGTGTGTTTTTTCTGGAGGGCTCCGGCTCTCAGGACTCTGTTTTCTATGGCATATTTGGTCTGGAATGGTAAGATCTCTTTTGTACTATTCTTTTTACATAATTGCCTATTTATCTATTTGCAATAGTGTTTCGATTTCATTGTGGGTGTCAATTACGTTAGTTATCTGTCATGGTGAAAGTCACTTCTTCTGGTTCTCCTTCTCAGAAGGAGACCATCTTTCTTAAATGCTCCTGGCAGTTGTTTGTGAAAGTGTTGTGCTGCCGTGCATTCAGGGTGGCATGCAAATAACATCTCAGTCGATAGTGATTAAAGGATTCTGCCGGGGAGCGTCGTGTCATTTTGCTGTGACTGGCGGGTTTGTTGAAATGGATTTTGTCTATTAGTAAGTTCATCTGTCAACCCTGGCTCGCTCTGGCCATTTACATCAAATGAGGCGACAGCATTTACAGTCCACCAGGATCATCAGAATGAAAATCGCTGACACGTCCTCTTGCTGCCTGAAGCACAAAGCATGTTTTATTCATAAGCAGGTCACATTCTCTCAGGAGATCAGAGAATTTGTTCTGCACACGTATAAAGATGCCCATGAGCCAAGCTTTGACTAGTCATTGATAAAACTGTAAGATGTTGTACTTTGAAGCTTGAGGGCCACATTTCTGTTTTTGTCAGCATAACAGTGGAGCCATTTCTTTTTATTCAATTGTTTCCTTTCACACATTTCTTCAGAGTTAAACTGGTTGTAACACATAGGTCACTCACGCTTAATGTCTGCCGCTTTGACATGACAGTCTTGACGCCCTGCTGAAACCAGAGGGGCGGTTCTGATGAGCTGCCAGACAATCAATCTGTGGGTTGCGGCTGCCTAAAGTGCAAACCACAAACATATGAGTAACAGTGATGAATGACAGGACAGGCAAGACTATAATGTGTGCTATGTTAGAAAATAATTAAGAGGCAGAAGGAGAGAGACAAATCAAATGAGAATGAGTGCGTCAGCTGAGCTGTGATGACCTGAGCACACTGACCTCTAACAGGGTAAGGTTGAACGACTGTGGTGTCACCATGTCATCAGTTTGGGTGTAAAGTTTACTTTGACGTGGGTGTTTGTTTTCCTGAGTATTAGGCAATTCTGAATCAGACATGGAATCTCCAAAGACCTTTTCTCTTAATGGAATAGTTCTCACAAAATTGAAATTATACATTATTTACTCATGTGGTTTTTTTGTGAAATAGTAAAAGGAGTTATTTAACAGAATTTTAAAGCTGGTCTTTTACATAAAAAAAATGAAAGCACGTGAGGCTTAATAAAGATTTTGTGTGTGTGTGTGTTTATAAACATTTTCTTTTTACATTTACAGTATATGATATATTATTTATAGAATTAATATGTCAGTAAAACTATAATGTATGGATTGTAATCTTCTAACTCATTCTTGCAATTTTGCTAAAAATAACTGATGACACGTTCAAATTAGCAGAATTTGCAACAACCGAATTTGCAAAGCTTAATGAGACATTGTGCAATGTTAAAGAGCGTAAGACATTGGAAACGAGTAGTGGGCCAATCTTTTTAAAGCCCCTTTTCCACTATCTCCGACATTCGCGTACGATTGTCGCATTCCGATCCCTAGTGGCAGTCGCGCAAATCTTTCAATTGGTTGTGAAGCAGCTGTTACCCAGGTTATTTGCAATGGTAAATTGAATTAATAATGAATGTATGTAATATATACACAGACAAAACAAATGACCGCCCATACATTTAAAAGAAAAACATAGAAGGTTTTCTATGGCTGAACAATGTAAATAGTTATTTAATAATTATAAAAAAAATAGGTGGGCTCGCTAATTACAAATACTCTAAAGACCATAGTCTCTAGTATCAGTCACTAGTGTGCCTCTTGAGGTTTACCTGCACAGCTCTAATTTGCTAGCCTCCATTACACACCCAAAGCTCAAATTAGTGAAAAGACGGCTTAATGGCCCAACACTCAGGTACCAGTTGAACATATTGTTGAGCCCTACATACAAAAACTACAAAAAAATTAATTTTACTGACGATACTTTTTTTTTTTTTTTACATTTTCTGTTACTGTCATTGTACGTAAAAGAGCAACTTGGACATTCAGCTAAATATCTCCTTTTGTGTTCCATGGAAAAATAATAATCATATATGTTTCAAATGAGACTGGGTGAGTAGATGGTGACAGAATTGTAATTTCTAGTTGAACTATTCCATTAAGCTACTACTGGAAGCACTCTTTTCCCTCCCTATAGTCACTTCTAAATAGTAAGTGCCCCTTCCTCTTTTTTCACTAGGTTGTACTCATCACTTGAGGAGCTTTGTCTATGTTCCTGTCTCGCCCCCCCTTCACCCACTCACTGTCATCCCTCAGCTCTCTCACACACTTTTTGATAAATTTATCATCTCTTTTTCGTGTTTCCATGGTTACACAGTGGGCTTATGAGGGTTTTATGCCAGCATGCCAAGACCTTGAGAAACAATGAACACAGCATAGGCTGAGACTCTCCGGTTAATAAACCCAAGCGTACAAACTGGAAACTGGATCAACCACAAAGCGCTCACACCTAGGCTGATTCACCACTTTCATGAATGCACCTTCTATTCACAAATTTTCTTTGTGCTCCCTTGAAATATATCCTAAAGAAATGGCTGAATGTTGGTGGCTCAGGGTTTTACCTGACATCATGTAGTGTTGGATTTCTCTCCTTTGTACTGCTTTGAAAGAGTACTAACCAGTGCTTCTTTTTCAGGAAAAACGTAAAGGCGTCTGCTATCTGCCAGTACTCGGTTTCGGATATCCAGTGGGCCTTTGAGGGTCCTTACATGGAAAGCAAAGAGGACTCCAGCTCCAAATGGACCCAGTATACAGGGAAGGTGCCAGAACCGCGACCTGGCTCGGTACGGCCAACAGTAGCTATACTGGATTACAGTAACACTGATCCCCTGTTTCATCTTACACCGGCCTGATTATCCTCATCTCTGAAACACTGCCTTCTTGCTGACTCTGATGGGGAAGCACAAGTCAGCACTATATAGGTAGAGCTGCTCAAGTTCTCTAATCGCTGTGTGCTTTACGCACAAGTCTCTGCTTCAGAGAGCACAGCGAGGTACAGGTAGAGCGCAGATCTAGTTTCATCCAGAAATCAGACGCTGATGAGTAATTTTAAGGAATGCACATGGAGAAAAGGGGCTTATTTCATCAAAGCGTTTTGCCATGGGGATTAGTAGCAGGCAGAAAATCTTTGCTGATTGGCTGCATTGTAAATTTTGAATCTGTGATATTGCTAATGAGCGAGTCTGTATGTGAGTGAGCAGCTTTAATTGCTGTTTGAAAGTTCTCAGAAATTTAAAGGATTTTGGTTTTTCCAGCCTATTTTAGGTTTCTGAAAAAGAAGCATTTCCTGTAAGCTTTTCTTCTGGAACGCTTGAACAGTGTCAGATATTTGAAATTATGTCAATTTTCCATCAACAGACCGAGAATAGCTCAGTGTCCTATATTCTCAACAGGTTCTTGGAAATTAGTGGGCAATCCCACTGTGTCAGAAGAAGGGAGAATTTCAGACCCTTTATTATTTGTGTCTGCTATCCTTTCAAGGCTGGGAAAATATGGCAAGATATATATGCTGTTGTCAGAAAGTAACGTTACCTTGCTCATTCCGTTTCTCTTCAGTGCATCACAGATAATCTTAGAGCAAAAGGCATCAACTCATCCACCAACCTGCCAGACGATGTACTTCACTTTGTCCGTCGCCATCCGCTCATGTACAGACAGATCCTTCCTCAAGAACAGCGCCCCCTGCTGTTTAGGAGGAATGTGGACTACACCAAAATTGCTGTACACAGAGTGACTGGTCTAGATGGTCAGATATACCACGTACTCTTCATTGGGACAGGTAATGTATGTTACAGTGACCTTTCTTTAACTCTTATCTATCAAGCACTTGGTGGTTTTATTGAATGCAACTGTGTTCTGACTTGTTTTGATGTTCCTCCAGATGAAGGTTGGCTGCAAAGGGCTGTGAAGGTTATTGGTCAGCTGCACATCATTGAGGAGCTGCAGCTCTTTGAGGAACCCCAGCCAGTGGAAAGTATAGTCATCTCTGAGAAACAGGTGAGAAATGAGCCTGTGCACATCCTGGAAGTTGAATTAAATAAAAATCCACCATTACAACAGGTTGTTCCCGTTATAAAGTCTCCAAATCCATTACATTCTGTTTGAACTGATATGAGTATGACTTGATTTTATGTAC
Organism: Sinocyclocheilus anophthalmus; assembly: GCA_018155175.1. Classification (NCBI taxonomy): domain Eukaryota; kingdom Metazoa; phylum Chordata; class Actinopteri; order Cypriniformes; family Cyprinidae; genus Sinocyclocheilus; species Sinocyclocheilus anophthalmus. The sequence continues at coordinate 247,464 of JADLZN010011946.1, read as the reverse complement.
TGCCCACAATGTGAATCTTACTACCCTCTTGAACCTTTCAGATGAGTGTGTATGTGGGTTCGCCCACCTCAGTGGTGCAGTTGCCCTTGTCCACATGCAGCAGATACTCCTCGTGCTTTGACTGTGTGATGGCGCGTGACCCCTTCTGTGCCTGGGATGGACTGGAGTGTGTGGAGATTACATCACACAACAGAAGGTATGAGTGCGTGCTCATGAATACTAGTTACTTCTGCTGTTCGTTCTTAACTTTTTAATTAATTGTATGTATATCATGGAACCACCCACTTCAGAGCATCTTGTATAAGTGTCTAGCCCAGAGCTGGTGAACTCTGATCATTGACACATTAATCTATTGGTATCATTTTGTTTGCCTGCATCAGTTGATACTGATTTTTTAATTGTGCATGCTCATTTTCCATATTTTTACATTCAAATGACCTTTGCCCTTAATGCTGTGATGCCTAAATTCGTTGCTATCGGTCATTTATTATTTATCGGCCATAATATGGAAATAATCAGGATTTATTAGTATTGGTCAGAATTTTAATATCGTGTTGCATAATAAGAATAATAATAATAATAATAATAATAACTTCTGTCTGCAGAGACAATCTGACACAGGATATTCTGAATGGAAACCAGGGCTGTGATGAATCCACAGCAGATGGTATGAAAAATAATTCTTATAATAGTCAGTGTTGAGGTGATGATTCAGTGTTGTTTTAGGATACAGTGTTATTTATGTTTATTCATATTTGGAATTAGCTTTCATTTTTATATTTTCAATTTTAGCGTAGGTTTTAGTCATTTTGTTATATGCTTTTGTAATTTTTTTATATTCTATTTAGCTTTAATTGAGTTTTATTTTCATAATAATAATTTTAACACTTCAACTTAAACTTTTTACGTCAGCTAGTTACCAAAGCTAAGTTGCCAAGTGTTTTAGTAATTTTAGGTTTTTCATCTATGACTTCTTCATTTTATTTTAAGTAATTTGAGCTTTATTTCATTTTACAAAATAGATTTTTAATCATCTTAATTTCAGTTAACAACAACACTGTGAAGATGTCTTTAAAGCACTGTGATGATTGTTTAGTAATATGATCAAACTAATTAACCCTAAATTATTCCAGTGTCATTATAACTGATATGTGTGTGCCATTGCTTTGTCATAGACCAAGTGTTACACCGCTCTCGCTCTGTGATGGCGGGTGATGACGTGCTGCTTCAGTGTGAGCTCAGCTCTAATCTGGCAACCCCTGAGTGGATGCTGAATGGAAAGGAACTGCGGGGTTACGGACTGGACTCCGGTTACCGCGTCGGCACTGACGGTCTCCTGGTCATCGAGGCACGGCCTTACCAGAGCGGCGACTACTGCTGCTTTGCCCTGGAGAATGGTGTCCATGTTCCTGTGGTGATCTACAGCTTGACAGTTCGCAAGGAGCTTCCCGCACCTCCTCCTGTTGAGCCAACGCGGCCACGCTTGACCACATCGATGTACTGGACCATTCAATCTTCCAAAAGTGACTCCCCGGAGGATTTCTATCCAACCCCAATGTCTCCTCGCTTCGAGTTCCTGTCTGCTAGGAACATGGAGGCCATGTACCTATCCCTAATCACAATTCTAGGAAGCCTGTGTTTTGTTCTAACAGTCATACTGATTTATGTGGGATTCTGTTTGCAAGGACAGAGGGGTAAATACTCTTTACGGGCTGCAGCTCGTGCCGAAAGAAAGCGAGGTGCCCACATGGAGCTGAAGACCATCTCCAGCCACTGCAATGGGAAACCGGATGCTCACGATGGCCTTCTGCAGATCGTCCCTGGAGAAGCAACAACATCACCCAACAAAGAGCTTCCTCCTGCTCCACCTCTCCCACCGCCACCAGAATCAGAGTACGTCAATGGACTCTCTGCCACTTTACCCAGCGTCTTACGCAAGATGAATGGCAACAGCTATGTGTTGCTGAGACAGACAGATGGGGACACCACGTCTCCGTTCTATTACTCCTTCACAGAGGAGCTCAACAGGATCCTGGAGAAGAGGAAGCACACGCAGCTGTGTAGTAAACCTGATGAGAGCTCGGTGTGAAATTAACCTACCATGTGGAAATGCGTTTGAACTGCTGATGTCCTCTCAAGTGTTCAAGGGCAGTGCCATCGTATAATACCCCTTCTTCACCCAGACTAGCTTTAACGGGATGCTAATGAGTAGCCACAGCTGCTTTTATTGGAAGATAAACAAAGTGTTGGTATTCCTCTAAAAGGAACAAAGTCCCTCTCCGTTTACATTTCAAATGTAGAGCTTGAGACATTCAACAGACTGAGGAAAGCCCACTGGTCACAAATAGCAAAGAACAGACACATACAATGGAAATTCTACCTCAGCAAATGGTATAGCACAGCTTTTGGCTTGTTTCAGCATGCTTGCTTTAAATTCGAGTTGGAGTTAGGGATGTATAGTCGGGGACACGCAGCAAGGGAATCTTCAAAACAAAAGAGCTCATCTTAGGGAATCAAGTAAATGATTCAGGTACAAACTGGTTGGAAGAAACATTTACAAGGCAGCATTGTAAAAAAAAGCAAATGGAGGTATCGCCCCAGAATGGAGCAAAACGTGTGAAAACTCTAGTGCCGTAAAGCACTGAATGTCTTTGATATGTCCTTTATTTTAATATTTTCTAATTTATGCCAACACTGACCATATCAGTAACAGCTTGTAATAATAATCATAATTAAAAAGAGCAGGGATAACAGACTTTAAAAACAATTAGAAATGCACTTGATGGTACTAATAGTGTAAATATGGCATTTATTGATAGTTTCACAGGAGTGGGAACCCAGGAAGCTGACAGTATTAACCACTGAGATGCACTTTATGGACCGGTAGCATTTGTTTTCCGTGAGGTGCTGCTTATTGTGACAGGTCTGGAGAAGACGGAATGGATTACAAGGACAGGACCATTGCGAAATATGTGTAAGCGACAATATGAATTGACTCTGAATTGAAACTGCTGCAAGAGGGAAGACTAAGTCTCTGTTTAACCCTGAGAAATGGACCACTAAATATGTCTGGATTTGTTTGACTTAAGATCTGTTATGTCTCAGATCTGTATGTCTCTTGTAGTATGATAAGTCCACATGCACAAGAATTGACATGATTCCTTTTCGGAATCCTTCATCAGAATTCCGGGGTCATTGGCTGCTAGGTCTCCATGGCAACCACAGAGCAGAGGTAAAGCTGATGCTGACCTTCTTAGATTATCCTTTTGACATAACCAATTGTTACAGCACTTCTTACAGCCAGGTCTCACAGTCTTAACAAGAATTAGCGAATTAGCACGACGACGTGAAATTAGGCTTCTGCTGCCAGTAAATAAACTAAATTCAGTTCTAGTCGGGACATGATGAACAATGAGTATTGTAACATGGTGATATTGGTGGGTTTAATTATTCCCTACACTTCCAGTAAGTCCATTAAACTGTGTAAATGTTCGTCCTGGAATTTCTCCAACTGCTCCGACTGCCCACACTTGCGTGCAAGAGCATTTTGGCATATCTCCCACTATACTTAAGGGGAGCGAAGCACCTGGTTCTGACTGTTTAGATCAGAATATGCAGATTGCAATGGAGCCGAGTGGAGAACATTAAGGCCACATGTTCAGAACAGAGCTAAGATGAGCACTGCTGATAGTGCAGCTTGCTCTCTCCCTTATGCTTTGTGTTCAGACTTACTGTTTTTGGTTTGTTTAGTAGAGCTGGACTTACTTTTTCACTTTCTGTTTTTTTCTTTCTTCCTAAAACACTTTAAGATGTCATTAAATAATGTCATTATTTAAGTATTTATCCTCATGTCATTGCAAACCTGTATATTGTTATTTTTATACAGAAGAAGAAATTTGTAACTATCTTTCCATGGCTCTTTCTATACACTGAAAGTTTATAGTGACTAAAAAGGATCAAATAAACTTACACTGCAAACAAAAGAAAGAAAAAAAGATTTTCTTCCTCAGAATATTTGACTTGATTTCCAGTACAAATATCTAAACATTCTTAAATTAAGAAAGATTTACTAGAGAAGCTAAATTACATAAAATTAAGTGAATTTATGCTTAAAGTCAGAAAAATACACTTGTTTTCCATTTGAGTTAAGATTATTTTTCTTACCCTACTGACAGATTTTTTTTCTTGTTTCAAGTGTAGGATTTTGATATTTGATAAGATGTTTTGTTGTTTTCTGAAAAATGTATGTCGTTTTGCTTCTCAAGTAAATGTATCTTGATTTAATAATGTTGTGATATTTCTATTGGAAAACAAGACAAAAAGTAAGAAAATAACTTTTGCAGTGCAGACATACAACTCATATTCCAAATCTTTTGAAGCCAGATTCAAAATGCTTTGCTTTTACGCAAAAACAACATTGTATGAGCAGACCTTTCATGATGAATATAGCACACGAAGTCATATGGACGAATTTTATTGTACCTTTATAGTGCTTTGTCATTTTTTGAGCTTGACAGATTGTTTCCTGCCATAAATCTTTCATCTTTTTTCCTCCACCAGCTCTCCCTCTCTGAATGCTCTAACACCAATTTTTATTTCCATTTGACAAATGGCTTTCATGTGCGTGCATACACCTCCATCATAGTGTCTAATGAGAGCAGAATGGATCTGCATACACGTCTGACCTCCACTCTCCCAGAGGGTCACAGTCTGTGATTAGATGCTTGTCCTCATTCAGTTCATATTGTCTGTTCCTGCAATGTTTACATCCCTTGAGTCTTATATTCCTGCGAGAGAGGCACTCCTGCGGATTCTTCTAACATGCCAGGACAGGTTTGTGGATGAGAAATATCTCGTCTGCTGCCTGCATTCAAAGTGAGATTGACAGAGAAAGATCAAAAGAGAGTCTGGAGAATGCATTGAAATAGATTGGGAAATGGTCATTAAGCCTTTTTGTCTCATTTAGAGCAACTACACAGAGCCCTCAGCAGCGCCCGTATCTGATTCCAGATTCAAAAATGGCACGTTAATGTCGCTAAAATGCCATTGGTTCTCCTGGGTGTACTAACTGAACACGATGCGCTACTTTTGGTCGATTTTTCGCATGTTGCCTGGCTTCAGAAGACATAATATACCACATAAAGAGTCATATCGACCACTTTTATGATATATTTAATGCTGTTTAATGGCAAGAGCTACATAATGATTTCAGTTTTAACAAATAATCGCAGCATACAGGTTTGGAATGACATGAGGGAGAGTGAATAATGACAGAATTCCCATTTTTGGGTAAACAAACAAAACACAGAACCTTTAGGCTCAAACATTTTGGGTTTATTTTTTGACAGTGAGCATCATATCAAGAGATGCACAGTCCCAAAAAATGAAATGTTGAACAAGACCACAAGAAAATATGTAATTTTCAGACATTTCACTCCTTACAAAACAATATATTTCTTTGCAGCATAATCCATAAAGCATAATGGAGTCGCCGTTGAGGTTTATGACAGAATTGTTATTGATTGAGTGTGTTACATTATTTAGTTGTTGTACTATTAAGCCATTCGCCATGTTCAATATGAACTTAATACTTAATGAATAATTAAAGAGGTTTATGCCTTATATAGATGACCAGAAGAGACATATATTGAGTTTAATGGGTCCCTTCAGTCATGCATACTTTATTCCAGTATACAATATAACTGAAAAATGTGTCAGTGGAAGTATTTATTTTATAGCTTTGCCCAGTTTTGTGTATATTTATTTTAGTAATGTTTCAAACTGGGATTTTCTAAATTGTGATTGGTTAATGGTGCATGGCTATGCATTTTTGCAAACATTATTTACAATTTTTTGAAAAACAACACAAAAAATAGATATAAAAATAATATATAAATATAAATATGATGCTGATAATAATAATAATAGAAATATAATTAAACCCAAATATGCCTAATAAAGCATGCGTTCATTCCATTTCCTTTATTACAGTATTTTTGTAAAAAATATTCCAAAATATTCCAAAATTGTTTCCAGTTGTATATGTGCTAAAATGTTACACAACATTCCAACTAAGATGGTATGCTTCCTATTTCTCAATTTGTGTTCAGAAAATATTGTTAAAGCTCCTGCACAGCCGACCATGTCTCAGAGTCACTTCAGTGCACAGTTGTATGCCTCTTCAGTCGTGGGTAGGATTGTGTGGGCTGCCTCTGGAACTGCATTTAATGAAGCTGGTTAGACCTGTGCCTGTCACCATGGTGAAAAAGACCATAGAATTATTATCAATTCGCTTAATGTTTAATTTTCTACTGCTCTCTTCGTGCAAGAAACATTCTTGACTATTTTGCCCTGTGTGCGTTCAAAGAGGCATAACCCAAGGTATACATTTAATGTGTATGTGTTTTCTTTTGTCCATGGGTAAAGTGGTATGTTTTGTGTTTAATTAACACAGTAATACTACAGGGACGTGCATGCAGGGGAGGAGGCTGAGAAGTGTGAATTCATTATGTGCAACATCGGAAACTTTTTAGTCTGTTTACATCTTACTAGTAAATTCTTTTAATAAACAGTATCGATGCTTCCGTTAGAGTCTCTTTTATTTTGGTATGACATGAAATAAATGCAGAGATTTCACCAAGTCTGTTTTCACGAGTCAAGCATAATATTCAAAATGAGGTTAGCATACTTCACCTGTGTTGACATGTAGGTGCTACAACAAAACAGGTTATTAGCATTTGACACAGAAAATACGGCTGGATCAGGTTGTTCTGTGGTCAACTGGCATTCACTAACTGACTTAATCTTTTCTCTTTCTTATTGACTAGAAATCTGCTGCAGAGAATGAGTTGAAACAAAGCACTCTGTCACGGATCAGTCCATATTTTAACTATGAGAGGGTGTGGGAGGTGCTTCATTCATGAGGGTAGTCACAAATCACCAGTTCATCTATTAAAAAGGAGTAGGCTCTTTATTGTTTTATTAACAAAAAGTAATGTGCTATAATGTAATTTGGTCCAACGATACCCATCCTGCATAAACCGGTATTAATCTGTCACCATCACATAAATGTTCAAAAGGATTTTACTGATGGTCAGTCTTGGACCCAGAGCCAAGGAGAGTTACTAATCTCTAAAGAGATTCAAACATTTACAACATCATAGTAAACCATGACGTCACATGACAACAGAAGGGTGTGGGGTTATGCTAGCCATTCTGTTGGTTATCGCCCAGTGGAATGATACAGGATAAGAGAACGGGAGATAAGTGGTGTTTGTATGTGAGGAGGAGTGTGGTTTTGTGTTGCTGGAGTCTCTATAGAAAGTGACTCGTTACATTATTCTGTTCTGTACTCTACAAAAAGGTCCCAGTGAAAGCATTACACTCCAGGCAGGGACATCCATGGTTTGAATTATGGGGCGAATTAATATTTGAATCCTCTCAAAAAGAAATAGAGACAAGGCTGGGATGTCAATTAGAAGTAGCTTATATGTTACATAAAAGTACGTATCACTGTTACATATAAATAGCTGTTTCAGCTGGGTTTTTAAACGTTTCAATAACCTCAAAAGTTAAGGTGTGGACTTCTAGACCTTAATCAGGTTAGACGCCATACAACTCACAACTTTCAAAACAGTTTTATGGAGATTTTGTCTACTAAAAGTTGTTGTTTTTTTCTCTGAAAAATGTTTCATCAGCTGAACAATGACATGTTAAACAACAGTAGTCCCTCACAGCCTCGTTTTCATTCCTTTCAAAAATTAAATATGGTGCTACCCTGACTAAGGTCACACAGAAGCAAACAGCTTTCTAGTCAATGTGGTGATTCTGCATGAGCATTGAACCCGTTGTAAAATCTGCATGAGGAAATATTTAGCATGGCTTCCTATCTAGCTAAATTACTATTTATTCCCCTGCTAACATTTGCCAAACAACAGCGCGTGACGGTGATTTTGTTGGGTGACCATCCTGAACAGTGTTGGGGGTAACTCATTACAAGTAACGCAAGTTAAGTAATCAGATTACTTTTTTCAAGTAACTAATAAAGTAACGCATTACTTTTTAATTTACAAAGTATATCTGAGTGTTACTTTTTCAAATAAGTAACGCAAGTTACTTTTTTCCCCCCCAATTTATTGATTGACAGCTCTTCTGTCCCCATGTTGAGAGAAATCAGAAGATGTAACTGTAGTTCAAAATAAATATGAATATGCATTTAATTCATCTCTGTGCACAAAAAAAAAAAAACAAACAGATTCAGTATTCCTCCAAATGAATAAAAAATAATGCAACTCAGAATATGACGCAAACCTGCAATAATTAAATGTTAAACAACACAAATATCCTTTATGTATTTAATCCCATTCTATTAACCAATGTCTTTGCTTCTGACCTTCGATGATCCAGTTCAACCGTACTAATAAGCACAAATTACTCTAGACAAACATTTGTGTCTTTTTTTATTGCTGAAGTGTGTTGCAATTTCTTCTTCTGCATTCTACTGTACGGACGTAAATTAACTTTCCCTTCAGCCTGAGGCTTATTCATTTCACTTTTGGTGTGAAAAGGCTTTTATATTTGCCAAAAATATAACTTTTTTATTTGAAAAACAAACAAGCAAGCCCCGTCCAGATTTTAAAAGTAACGCAAAAGTAACGTAACGCATTACTTTTCATAAAAAGTAACTAAGTAACGTAATTAGTTACTTTTTTTATGGAGTAACGCAATATTGTAATGCATTACTTTTAAAAGTAACTTTCCCCAACACTGATCCTGAACCCGTTGCGAAATCTGAGAAAATATTCCTGTGGATTCCCATCTAGCTAAATGGCTAAATTAGATTTCCTCCGTGAAAAATTCGCCGAACAACAGTAGATGCAAGCAAAAGAAGTCGAAATATCACTCGTGACTCGTGCCCTTTTGCACTTTTATTTATTTGCTTTAATATTTTATATCTGTTATGTCACTTAGTTTATGACTCACTGTAGTGATCTCCAGCTGTGCATAATATTGTCATTGAGTAAGGCTAAGTAAACATCATGTGCGTGTGTTAAAGGTTAAAGTGCAGTGATCCCTCTCAGTGGTTCCCAAACCTGTCCTTGGAGGACCCCCTGCCCTGCACATTTTGTTTGTCTCCCTAATCAGACACACCCAATGTAGTTATTGCAGTCTCTACTAACGAGCTGTTGAGTGTAATCCGGTGTGTTAGATAAGGGAGACATACAAAAGGTGCAGGGCAGGGGGGCCTCCAGGACAGGTTTGGGAACCACTGAACTTAATTCGATCAGCCCGTTGCACTTGTCACCACACCCGTTCAGCTGCACTTCCGGTATCACGGACTGACTTGCTGTTTCAGGACAGGCAATGCTGTTCAGGAGAATTCCAGGTAACCTCTCTTGAGACAGGCAAAACAGAGTCTGAAGGGAACCCAGCGTACTTCTACTGCACAATATACGGGTTACCAAGCAACAAAACACAGTTTTTATATTTGTATCTCACATGTCCAGGTACTGCTGTGAATTGTGGCTGAAGAATTGCAGGAGAAGACGTTTATACACTCTATGGCAGAAGTAATTGTCTAGTTTATAAGTTTTCCTATAGCATAAGATTTAACTCACCACTTCGTATCTTGACATGGTATATGCATGTCTGGTCTGTAAAGGTATTCCTTTTCTGTTATCACGTGACAATAGCAAGCTATAATATATTGCCCTTTACGACATGTCTGCAAAACAAACACATTTGAGACAGACAAACAGTCAGAATGAAAAGAGAAAGTACTTTGCATTCTGTCTGTTTGTCTGTCTCAAATGTGTTTGTTTTGCAGGCAACACCCTGAACCAGAGGAACAGGCTATTCATCACATTATTTTTTTCCCCCACCATCATTTAGTGGCATGTACTTGCTCATCTATTTTCAAAAAAGATTGTTTTGACATGCAGGATCCTTTTACAGTTGCCTTTAGGATGATGCCTCATACAGTATAAGGCGGAAGTATGAGGAGATGTTTTCAAAAGGTGTCTTCACATCTCAAAACATCAAAACTCCCTTGGATATTTGGTAATAAAATAGCACTAAAACAAATTCCAGGAGGCCCTCTCTCCTAAAGTCTCTCCTCGCACTGTGATGATCGTTTTGATGAAAGTATTGCGCCATCTAGTGATCAACCATGTAAGATGCAAGCACTGCATGAGCTGATTTAAGAGGAGGCATCATTTTTGAGTGGATAGTTGGTGGTGGATGTATGATTCTTAAATGAGTATTGGATTTTACTGATAACAACGAACAGATTATACATATTATAACCATTATACTTAGAAGCATTAATAACCTCTGTCCTTTTTGGTAAAGAATACTTTATCGAATGATTACTGCAACTGGATAATTTTAAGGAATCACTGCCATTTGTGCTAAAAACATTTGTAAGTAGTTTAGATTGCCTTTATAATAAATATATTATAACTGAAAAAACAATAACCCAATTAACCCATTTGTTCTTTTAAAACATTTTCTGCCAGTTATGTTGCATTCAAACTATTTTGGGATTTGAATCTATTATAAAGTTTGTACAAAAATAACTGGCGCCTAAGATTGCAAATATCATTAGTAAATTATTTACATTCAGTATTCTTAGACTTTGTGCCAAAAACAACATTTTGATCTGTAAAAATGCTGACTTTAATGTTTTTAGAAAAGTTGAGCTATTGAGCTTGATGAAGCCAATATCAGCATAAACAAAATAAAAAAAACTGAAAACCTACCTCAGTTTGAACCATTTGGTCTCTCCCTCAAATATGATGCCGGAAGGATCAAATATAATGTCTAACTAAACAGAAAGTGCAAGGTCAAAGAGTGCATTATGCATTAAAAATGGAAAAAATGATAGAATCAGATGTAATTCTGATGAAAGTTATGATGAAATCCAAACAACAAAAGGATTTCATTATTTTATAAATGACTGATACCGAACAACAGATCAATGTTTTGCAACATCCCTACTTAAATATCTAAAACTAATGTAAAAGTTGTGATTTATGCATGATTTGAGAGAATCAGATGATTCAGCTCCTTGGGGCTGATGGAGTGCTTATTGAAATCAGATGGACAAAAGCTAAATCCTTCTATTTGTGACCGGTGACTCAATACACTGAGGCTGAATCTTTGCCTGGACATCTGAACAGTTTTCTTGAAAAAGCGAGCTACTTGTTTTCTTCTGACTCACTTGCTATATGTGAATTGAATCAAGCATCATAAACAAAAGAGAAAGAAGATTCAAGTGGATGTTTTTTTTCCCCAAACACAGTGCTCAGACTCTGACCTGTCTGTAAGGTAAACACTGAAATCTCAGTTTAGCCTTAGAATTTTTTATAAGTATGTAATTTATTGAAGACGTGTGCTAACAGCTGCAACACTCCCCTCCCTTTCCATCCCTGTGATCTACTTCCTGTCTCCAGAGAGATCAGACACAGCAGTGCTCAGACACAAGCTTATTCTTTGAGTTCTGACCGCAAATGGAGTAAACTTTAATTGAGTTAGATGATCCTGCTGCAAAAAATCCTGGATTAGAGATTATCTCACAGGGCGTTTATCTCTCAGAGGATGTTCCAGAGGGAACATTACAGCTGCACTCAGATGGCAGAGTGTGGCAAACTCAACTGTATCGACCTGTATCAACATTGCTGTCCTCAAGTAAAGTTCACACAGGATTACTAGAGACCAGTCCAGAGAAAAATATACTGACACCTGCTGGCTTTGTTGTGCTTGACTGCTATACCTATAAAACCTGTATAAATATACACATTCATAAGTAGGGTTTGTAGTACTTTTTTTTTTTTTTTCAGCAGTCAAATATTCAGTCAAATTTATTTTATCGCTTGGATGCATTAAATTGATCAAAATTGACAGTAAAGACATTTAAGGTTGCAAAAGATTTCTATTTCAAATAAATGCTGTTCCTGAAATCCTGAAAACAATGTATCACATTGTCCACAAAAACATTGAGCAGCACAGCTGTTCTCTAACACTATTAATAAGAAGAATTGTTTCTTGAGCAGCAAATCAGAATATTAGAATGATTTCTGAAGGATCAAGGGACACTGAAGACTGGAGTAATGATACTGAAAATTCAGCTTTACCATCACAGGAATAAATGACATTTTAAAACATTAAAAACAGAAAACAGTAATTTCAAATTGTAATAATACTTCACAATATTACTGTGTTTTCAGTCAAATAAATGCAGCCTTAGTGAGCATGATACATTTTAAAGGCATTCATAATGGACGACACAATGCATTAATTATTATTAATTTGTTTAGCAAATAATTGTAAATAAAGTTAAAACGCAATTTGATATTTGCAGATTCCTTGTTACACATTGATCGTTCATGGGTTTTAATGCATTATACTTCAAGTGTAAAAGTGAAGTATTAAAGGGCTGGGCAACTTCGGTCCTGGAGGGCCACTGTCCTGCAGAGTTAAGCTCCAACCCTACTCAAACACACTCCTTAAGCTTTCATTGTTCTTTGAAGGCAATGAGTTAGCTTGTTCAAGTGTGTTTGATTAGGGCTGGAGCTAAACTCTGCAGACAGTGGCCCTCCAGGACCGAAGTTGCCCATCCCTGATTGTTTACCACTGTGGTTAATAGAATGTATACTTATATAAGCATTACAATACATAATTCATGTATTAAGAACACTTTTATCCTGCTTTTTAACTTTTAAACTTTTTCATCCATATATATATAATTTTACCTTGAAAAAACGACAGAATATATCTATATATATATAACACACCCACAACAAATATATCTATTGCCTATAATCACTTTGTTACATTCGTTGCTTGCCCTGTCCCCAAATCAGATAAACTAGTGACTGTTGTTTAGCAGTTTATTCTGTTTCCTCCTGTCCACTCACTGAACCATGTTATCTGAAACATCAGTCATTTTCAGTAAACAGAGTAACGGTGCTATGGCCCTTGTACAATGCTAAAGACTTACTGACCCTCTGAATGCTTTATCTTAAAGGGGTCATGATGTTGCTAAACATATATTAAATCATGTGTTAATAAAAGATTTGTGTGAGAGTTAAGCTTAGAAAATATAATTTGCTCAGAAAAAAAGAAAGAATAAATGTGTGAAAATATACCCATCATATGTTAACCGTCCTGAGACAGAAGCCTTTTTGTTGAACATCACCCCCCAAAGTGTTTTTTAAAAAAAAAAAAAAACAACAATTTTTTGCAGGCATCAATGCATCATCCATGGGAACTTGTGGCTGTTAGCGCTGTCTCAGCCAAGCATAACATTTCCACAGCTGCTGTGGCTGCTCGGCATCCAGCATTCATTCTTTCCCCTGCTGAATTTAAGGATATTACAGTGGCACACTACAGGCCTGTGCTCCACAGGATGGAAGATACTGCCTACTTTAGTCCAAGTGTTACATCACTTATTGATGAATCCACCCATGTAATCTGAGCAAAGCATTCTGTAATGCTGCCGAGTGAGCAAGAGAGGAAAAACCCACTGGACTCCTCCCATGAAGCTGTTTATTTTGCTGGTTCATTTCAGTCATGTTCTTTTCAGCTGCAGAAAGTTCTCACTGTAGACTCGAATATCTCACATCCTCTTTCATATTGTGAAGGAGAGAGAGATTTCATTTGCTCATATCGTCGTCCATGTCAGCGCTGTAAATCAGAGCTCATCCCGATAACTGATACGGAAATACTTTCATGTGTCTCACATCACATCACAGTCTCACTGACTGTGTCTGAAATCACCCCCTTAAACCCTGAATAATACGCACTATTTGAGGGGACAGCCAGTGGTGTCCAAAACCCTTGTGCACTCATTCAGTCCCATAATGCACCACAATAACAAGTGTACACTTAATGGCTTGTTGCTCGAGAATAAAAACATATATTTTGTGATTACAACTGACTAACTGTACATTATCCCCTACACAATGACTGCTAAACTTATAATTATATTAGATGCACTTGGCAACTAAATTCCCACACATTGTTTCACGAATCACTATAGTATCACTATACTGTTTCTTTTATATTTCAGTATTTTCAGTATAAATCAGAATTTCAGCACATGTTACCATGTCAGAATTTCATAGATTTCACCTCAAAATAAAATGCAAAGAAAGTCTATAGAATCCATCTGAGTAATGTGAATGCTCTAATGTGAAGTGTTAACACCTCTCATGTGTTATAATAATATTAAGATGTATAATATTATGACAACAAACACTCACCCATCACCCATTTCTCTATAGAGCCCACAGCACTGTATACTATTCTAAATCTATTGACCGAAAAGAAAGGATGATAACAAAGTTTGAAATGGCTTGAGTTTTCCCTGTGGCGAGTTCAAAATGTCACTATAGTCAGTCACGCAATCGGCTGAAAGTGTGCGTTTGCACCCAGTTAACAGCTGTCAGAGCCTGTATGTCCTTACATTTGTTTGGAGGCTGCAAACTCAGTGTTATCATGGCCAAATGCTGACACCTGCTCTATTAAGGTCAACACAAGCAGGAAAAGTGTGTGTGTGTGTGTGTGGCAGTGTTATGTGAGATGCAGATGGATTGTGCCTCATTCTGTGACAAAGCACAATTTTATCTCTGTCTTCTCCATGGATTTCAATAACATCACAGAGACAACTCTTTGTGCCCCACTTCCTCAATTTAGATCCTATCACTTTCACTGTAGACGAACGTAAACTAGCCTTCCCAGTGCACCATATCTTTATCTCCCCTTTATATGCTGCTTCATTATTTGTCCTCCCAGTTTTCTGTAGGTTCAAATGAGAATCCGTCTATCAGCATACAATGAAATTATTTTGTCACTTTTTCAGCAGTCGGCACAATCAGATTTGAGATGTGAAGATGATTTAGGTCTTGACTAGCTGCGGTCTACAGTCACTAAGCATTCTGTTTTGAGATCATTTAGAATCACAGAAGCTAATGATGGAGAAATTATAATGGTCCATTCCCGTATAGTGCTGGGACAGCCTGTCCTTGACCAGCAGTGTGAGTGAAAAATGAGTGCAGTTTTATGGTGTGTTTTATATGCATCCTGTTTATGAGAGGGAACCAACGTTTGTGGTCAGTAACCTTTTTAAGGGATGCTAATATATTTATTCAGCAAGGATGCATTAAATTGAACAAAAGTGACAGTAAAACCTTATCAAAACATCTGTTTCAAATAAATTCTGTTTGCTTGAATTTTGAATAAAATAAACGTTCTTTTTATCAAAAAATCCTAAAATAATTATCACAGATTCCACAAATTTATTAAGCAGCACAACTGTTTTCAACATCGATAGTAGTAAGAAATGTTTCTAAATAAATCAGCATATTAGAATTATTACTGAAAATTCAGCTTTGCCATCACAGGAATAAATTACATTTAAAAATATATTATTTTTAAATTGCAATAATATTCACAGTATTATGTTTTACTGCATTTTATATATTTTAAAATTCAAATTTTGTTGCCAAATTTAAATTTAAAATTTAAATATTAAATTACATTTTTTTAGAATTTTAGATTTTTTTTTAGACAGACAAACACTCTTCGTATCTACAACCATGAAACCTAATTGCATTGAAAATCCCCTTGGCTCAAAAATCTGAGTGGACACACATCCTACTCCACATGCACAATTTTACCATCTTTAAATCCGTTCCTGCAGATTTTCCCAAATCAGTGCAGAAAAAAGTCTGCAAATTCTATCCTGTTTAACAGACGTCCCATACAGGGAGCAGCAGCTCCTGGTTTCCACCCCCCTCAGTACAGCAGGGAGCACTTATGTAACGGTGACACATACACAGCACACACATGTGAACACACACATGTTTTCTTACATTAAAAAAAACATGCCAATGTAGATCCACTACTCCACATCCTGTTTTACTTGCACAAACACACAGATTCAGGACACAGTGGTGCACACCATTGACCGTAAAGGAACAGCTTTGGCATCTAAACAAAGCAGGATTCAGCTGCTTAACACTGCACTCATTCCCCTTCTACAACTTTGCAAAGTAGTGAAACAAAGTGGCAATGGAGCCTTAGTGTCTGAAATTCTCTCACTGCTGATCTGAGGCCCCATTTGTCCCGCTTTAGGTGTCTCAAATGAAGGCAATTGGACAGCAATGGCATAATCAAGTAGTTCACCATATACCATGAAAAGGGCCAGATAGTCTTAACTATACGCACAAAGCTCTTCTGTAAGCAAAGACACTTTTGTGGTGCTGCTCTGCGAGTCGGTTGGGGCTGGGGTGAGGGTTGCAGACTGGTTCTTTGAATTGAAAGGGTGCTTAATTTAGCCACACAATGGCTTCGCTTCACAATGAGCGACTCTGGACTAGTCTACTTTGACTAAAACTGCTCATTGTCAAGTTGCTCTGCAGTGCCCGACTGAGGCGAACTCTACTGGGAAACCACCCATTTAAGTAAATGTATAACCCCATTTTGTGCCCATGTACAATCATAGGAATGGCAAGAATGTAGGCTACTGGTAAGAGTTCTCCAGAGGAGCTGAAGTAATTAAAGTGCGGCACAGACTTTAGCGTTAGGCTGCACTCATTATGTTTGGATTTCCTTTGAAGTCGCTTGATAGAGTAATTGTGATCTTGCGCGGAAATGTACAGTATGCTGCCCAGTATACCCTTGGTGCTCGCACTCTTCTCACATATACAGTGGGGAAAAAAAGTATTCAGTCAGCCACCAATTGTGCAAGTTCTCCCACTTAAAAAAAATGAGAGAGGCCTGTAATTTTCAACAAAGGTATACCTCAACTATGAGAGAAAAAAAAAATCCAGAAAATCACATTGTAAGATTTTTAAAAAATTTATGTGCAATTATGGGTGTAAAAACGTATTTGTGTCAATAACCAATTTCATCTCAATACTTTTTTATATACCCTTTGTTGGCAATGACAGAGGTCTAACGTTTTCTGTAAGTCTTCACAAGGGTTTCACACACTGTTGCTGGTATTTTGGCCCATTCCTCCATGCAGATCTCCTCTAGAGCATAATGTTTTGGGGCTGTCGCTGGGCAACGGATTTTCAACTCCCTCCAAAGATTTTTTTATGGGGTTGAGATCTGGAGACTGGCGAGGCCACTCCAGGACCTTGAAATGCTTCTTACGAAGCCACTCCTTCTTGCCCGGGCGGTGTGTTTGGGATCAATGTCATGCTGAAAGACCCAGCCACGTTTAATCTTCAATGCCCTTGCTGATGGAAGGAGGTTTTCACTCAAAATATCACGATACATGGCCCCATTCCTTCTTTCGTTTACACGGATCAGTCGTCCTGTCCCTTTGCAGAAAAACAGCCCCAAAAACATGATGTTTCCACCCCCATGCTTCACAGTAGGTATGGTGTTCTTGGGATGCAACTCAAGCATTCTTTCTCCTCCAAAACACGACAAGTTGAGTTTTTACCAAAAAGTTCTATTTTTGGTTTCATCTGACCATATGACATTCCCCCAATCCTCTTCTGGATCATCCAAATTCTCTCTAGCATACTTCAGACGGGCCTGGACATGTACTGCTTAAGCAGGGGGACACGTCTGGCAATGCAGTATTTGAGTCCCTGGCGGCGCAATGTGTTACTGATGGTAGCCTTTGTTACATTGGTCCCAGCTCTCTGCAGGTCATTCACTAGGTCCCCTCTGTGTGGTTCTGGGATTTTTGCTCATTTCTTGTGATCATTTTGACCCCATGGTGTGAGATCTTGCGTGGAGCCCCATATCGAGGGAGATTATCAGTGGTCTTGTATGTACTCCATTTTCTAATAATTGCTCCCACAGTTGATTTCTTCAAACCAAGCTGCTAACCTATTGCAGATTCAATCTTCCCAGCCAGGTGCAGGTCTACAATTTTGTTTCTGATGTCCTTTGACATCTCTTTGGTCTTGGCCATAGTGGAGTTTGAAGTGTGACTGTTTGAGGTTGTGGACAATGTCTTTTATACTGATAACAATTTCAAACAGATGCCATTAATACAGGTATCGAGTGGAGGACAGAGGAGCCTCTTATAGAAGAAGTTACAGGTCTGTGAGGGCTAGAAATCTTGCTTGTTTGTAGGTGACGAAATACTTATTTCACCGAGGAATTTACCAATTACATCTTTAAAAATCCTACAATGTGATTTTCTGGATTTTTTTTTTTTATTCTCATTTTGTCTCTCATAGTTGAGGTTATACCTATGATGAAAATTACCGGCCTCTCTCATCTTTTTAAGTGGGAACTTGCACAATTGGTGGCTGACTACATACTTTTTTTCCCCACTGTATCGTTTCAGCATTTATTATTTCCAATAATTCACTCTTTGACTTCATGTCTCTTAAGTACCTCAATCTGCAGGGAATTAGTAAGATTTTCCATCTGGAAAATCTGTGATAAATTATAAATAAGTTCAAGCATGATTCTGTTTATTCCTAGTTCTTGTTTGACGAAAGTTGTGATGACATTCTTTTGTTCTGGTTCTTTATTGCAGCATTTGTTAAATGGGCAACTGACCAGAAAATATGGCAGGCATTATAAAATATGGCAATCCTAAGGGATTTCTGTATAAGCTCTCTCCAACAAAATGACTAAAGATCCTGTCTTTATCATTCAGATCTGAGTACAACTCTTCACATTATTGCTGTCAGGAATTATGTTGGCCTCTTTGTGTAACAGGGCTGACGAGACGTGTGGATCCATCTGCAGGCTTTATTTAAGCAGAAGACAGAGACGTGGTAAACAGGCAGGGTCAAAACAATGGCAAACAGGTATATGGTGGGCAAAACACAAGAATAGTCCCAGGGCTAGCATAGGTCACCGATCAGCAGACAGAATCACAAGGGCAAGACGAGAGTGAGAAATCCAGGAAAACAGGCAAGGCAAAGCAAGACAAGGAAACCACGGAGACTCGGAAAGGGGGTACAGGCTAAACAATACTCAGCAGAGAATGGCATTTTGAGTGGGTGTTATATAGTGAGTGAGTGATGTGAAAAAGCTGTGTGCAATCAGTGCTTTGTGCAATCAGTGCAATGAATGATGGGTTATGTAGTCCGGGGTGCTATGCAACAGTTTGTGTTGTTCGAGAGTCAATGTAATGGAAAGGGTGACCTCTGGTGGTGAATAAACAGAAGTCCATGGACTGAATTCGTGACACTTTGTTTGCTTTTTTATTGCTCTTTCATCTGTGGGTGGAATGATGTTTCTAAGAAAATGCCTGGTTTACAAAGTGGTAAACAAATTTATGTGCAGGCCATTGTGTCCAAAACATTTTTACCCCCATCCATCCACATAAGTCACTCATCCATGTAGTATCATGAGCTATTCAGTTCAAGTATAAATGACACATTATATTTTAATATGATAACATTATGATTCTGGTCCAAAACTTCACCAGGCTAAGACACCCCTAATGCACATGACACTTCTGTTATTGGTCGCTGCCATTTCACTTAGACTCAGTGGTTCTCAGCTGTTTTGCTTTAGGGTTTTATATTGCACATAGAGTGGCGACTCAAAAATGTAGGTATAAAACAAGGACATTCTTAAACTTTTTTTTTTTTTTTTTAGTGACCACAACCAAATGATGGTAACAACTTTTTGCATCGGGAAAGCCACTTCAGGTATTCTACTACTATAAGTACCTTGAACTAACTAACTCTCATATTGGCAACTACAGCGCAAGATCCTCTCATTACGTATTTGTAGACTGTTTAGTTAGGGTTAGTAGAATAAGTTGACATACTTGAAGATACTTATAGTTATTAGAATGTCTGTTGGTGCACCATTAAGATAAAGTGTTGGCAGATATTAATCAGACAGTCTACAGTACTAATATTCTAATGATCGCTAGTTAACATGTAGGTGCAAAGTTACTTACTTACTTGATAGAATTCTAATGGACTTCAATAAAATGTTACCCAACTGATTAACATGACATGGACTGAATAGTAACTAGAAAAACTGACATACATAAATGCATAACAACAGCAAAAGTGTCTTTACCAGTCTACACATGGAATAACACTGGACCAAATATTGAATTGTATTAATTATATTGCAATGGCGAGTTATTTGCACGCAGAATTTCTGAGTTGATCCGAAAAGATGTCCCTTTTTAAAGTTGATTTTAGCTTATTTGAAAATGCTATTTCCATATTCTGCCAATGACTGCATTCTACATCTAATTTTTTGATCTATTTATTATTATAATTTACTTTTTTTAATATTTTTTTTATTTGCATATAAATTTATTTGAGAACCACTGACTTATTTTCAGCTACTTCACAACTGCAAAAGCTGTCTATCTTTATGCATCAAACACTGAACCTGAGACTCTTTGAAAAGTTAAATGAAGCCGCAGGAAACAAGGTAAACAGCTCATTATCCCCCTCTCTCTCTCTCTCACTCTCTCGCTCTCACTCTCTCTCTCTCCTCTCCTCTCTCTCTATCCATCTTTGTCTTGAATCTTCTACTGATGGAGAAATTGGCTGGAGAAATGAGATGCCTTGGCTGTCATGTCCTATTTGGAACAGGTCCGGAGAGATTATATTTACACTTTTTGTTACTTTCTAAGACCAAAGATAGATTGAAGTATAGTTTCTCAGTGTTTCTGAGAAGGAAAATTAGATGGAAACACATTTCCAACTGACCATATTAATGCCTCACACAACATCTGCTGAAGAGTATGTCCTGTGATGTCCAGACAGTGTTGTGTCTGTAGCATACATATTGAAAAGCTTGAAACAGATTTAAACAATATTCAATGTGTAGACTTTGCAGCTGTATAATGTGTGTGACAGTTCTGGAGAGTCTGCAGGGTACAAGAACTCATACTGATGGTCTCTCATCTTATTTCAACAGCCTGGATCCAGTGTAATTTATATGTCATATTTAGCATATTTTAGCAAGTCTTAATAAAAGGACAATGCAACAATTAACAGAGTTCCAAACAAGCTGAGGAGAAAAATAGACTGTTATTGGCCTAGTTTTGTCTTTGTCCAAACAGTTTTGGGGAAGTGATTAGTGGACAAAGAGATGAGCTTTGTATGAGAGGCTGTACAGTACAAGGGTGTACAGTGCATGTGGGAATGTTTATGCTGCAGTGCGTGCCCCTGATTTAACAGGTTTTGAATTATGCAAATGAATCCCTTCAGGCTTGCTACGTTGCTCGAAACTGAATTTCTATTGAGGCCCCATGACTTTTTAGTTTATGAAATACTTTTTTTATATATATATAAGATATATATATATATATATATATTAATATATATATATATATATATATATATATACTGGTATGTGTGCAATTTATGCAGATCTAATACAGAGATAATATATAAAAAAGAAAAAGTGTTGACCTACAGTTGCAGTGTTGTTGAAATGATCCTTTTTTTTTTTTTTTAAAGATCATGCCGAGACTACTTAATCACATGTCATTTAGATCTGCTGTGGTCTTTCAGTTTTGGTTATGGTTTGTTTAGCATTATTACTGCCTCCAGTCATGGTTTCTTTTGCTATTACTGGCTTTGAAGTCAGGTTATAAACAGTGAATGATGGGACATATTTGTTGTCCTGCTGAGACCCCCAGTAAGCCCCCCACAGCCTCTCTTTTACTACTGTACAACATATAGACATTTACAGATAAAGTCTATTTTTGAATAACAGACAGGGATGTGACATGCATGCTGACCAAAGTCTTTCTCTATTGATGTGCTGTCAGATGTGACCTTTTGAAATATATATAATTATATAATATAGATATATTATATATATATATATATATATATATATATAATAAAGAACAGAGGGCGAAGAGTAAATAAAAAAAATCAGTTTTGACCCGAGACGCACATAAGCAAGTCAGTGGACAAGAACATGTTGTACCTTCATGATAGACCATAACAAATACCACTCCTTTGCTCTTTGTGCCCCTCAGCCTAGTTCTTTACCTTAAACAGTACTGAGTCATATTTCAAAGACTCTTCCGGGCCAGAGGACTTATAATAGTCTGTGTTACAGAAATCAGTAAACAATATGTGGGATTGTGAATATGGGTGGAGATGGTTATAGCCTATGTCTCGCTGAATAGGGAAGACTGGGGCTAATTGTCGCACTTTTTAGTTTAGTTTCACAGGGTGGATTTGTTTATGAAAATCAAGACACATATCTTAAAGGGATAGTTCGCCCCAAAATGCCCATTCTGTCATTTCCCACTCACCCTAATGTCGTTCCAAACCTGTATGAGTTTCTTTCTTCTGCTGAACACGAAAGAAGATAATTTGAAGAATGTTGCTATCCAAACAGTTGGCGGTAGCCCTTGACTTCCCCAGTGTGGAAAAAATACTATGGAAGTCAATGGCTACCAGCAACAGTTTTTGTTGTTTTTTTGCACCTTTTTTTCTACACTTTTAGAAATAAAAATGGAAATCCGTCACTGGGGCAGTACCATCAGGTACAAAAGCTTAAAGGGGTCATATGATGCGATTTTTCAATTTTTCCGTCCTTTGAGTGTTACAAGCTCTTGGTGCATTAAGAAAATCTGTAAAATTGCAAAGACTAAAGTCTCAAATCCTAAAGAGATATTCTTTATAAAAGTCAAAAAGAGTCAACCACGCCTACCTAAAACAACTCATTCTAACACGCCCCCACATGTCACGATGTGGGAAGATTTTCATAACACCGCCAAAATGTTCACGCAAAGAAAGAAGGCGTAGCTTTTATTCTCGCTGTAGTATTGTTGTCGCCATGTCGTGAAGACGCTGTGTGATTCGTTGTGAAAGCGAAACTACTTTGTTTGGCCTTCCAAAAGAGCCTCATATCTTCTTCGTCATGCCTAGAGCTATCCCGTCCTGGCCGCTGGAGGAAATACATCCACTTTGGCACTGTGGATTCCCAGATCCTTTTCACCGTGGACGAAGCAGTCCAGCCGGGGCGTCACAAATGTGGGTGCCGCAAGCCCCGCCGCCGCTTCCGTTCTCAAGCCCCGCCGTGTGTGACGCTGTGTTTTCGTTGTGAAAGCAAAACTACTTTTTTGGCCTTCCAAAAGAGGACACGACTACCTAAATCAGTGGTTAAGTTGTATTTACAACCGTGTTCCAGAACACTTCAACCCAAATATTCAGATGTGTGCAGCACATTTTATGGAGGACTGCAGTGTAGAGTAGCACTTTTTTTTTTTCTTCTTTCCCCCGTCACATTGGCGACAGGGTTTTATGTTTACGCGGCGTGATGCTACGCAACGAGGAAAAGACAGTATGTCATTATAATCAGTAATTATGTCCCTACTGGATGCAACAAATACCTCGTTTATAATGGGTTTTAATGTTTTTGTCTCGTCGCTCCGGCCGGGACATGGCATCACACTATGGTAAGGGGCGTAACATTTCTGTCACACGCTTGAGTTATTCGGCCAATCACAACGCACTGGATAGCTGGCCAATCAGGAGCACCCTCGCTTTTCATACCGATGAGCTTTGTAAAAATCGACGCTTTTCTGAAAGGCGGGGCATAGAGGAGAATCAGTAATGTACAGTATGTGGAAAATAATGTGTTTTTTTAACCTTAAACCGCATAAACACATTTCATTACACCAAATACACAAAATAATGTTATTTTTAGCAACATCATATGACCCTTTTAAAGTTACATCTTTGTACCTTGTTTACCCCTAAATGTACCTTAAAAGTACATATTAGTACCTAAAAAAAACTACATGGTAAGTTGTGACAATAGAACTTATATATTTCACATTTACACAGTAAAACAATTATGAAGCATGAAACAATTCATTAAACAGCAAAATGTAAATATCAAACCATTTTGGCAACAAATACTGTAACTAATAACTGGACAGGACAGATTTATAGAACAAATAATACTCATGTCACATTCCATAAAAAGGTAACATATTGACTTTTGTGAACTTAAAACCTTGTCAGAACCTATAGCTCTAGAAATACAGCAATTATGACAACTTTATTTTTTTATTGATACGAAATGTTTGTAGTCGACATATTCTCGCCTCAGCATTAGGTGTCTAATAATCAGACGGTGCAGTGCCTGTTTACTGTTGGTTTGACATTCACCATAAATTACAACAGAGTTTAAGTTGCTTCCTGAACTTGAACGTGTCGCCCGTCGCGAGCCCCCGTGCGTGGCCACTCTCCCATAGCCTTACAGCTTGTCGCTCCAGATCAGCGGTCGGGAGCGAATGTGAGGCGTGCTCACTCTCGAGGAGCGAGGGGCAGCGCGACTCAGCAGCGGGATTCCAGGCAGTTTGCTGCAGTCGCTTCCAGGAGGACGGACGCAGAGATGTGTAGCGGCTGCGCGTATTAACCTTCAGCAATGGGAGTTTGTCTTACTTTTAGAGAGGAGTAGAGCGAAGGCGGTTCAGATCTGCGTGAACTTCACCATCCTTTGGAAGCAGTGAAAATACCAGGACGCTTTCTTCAGAAGCGTTGATTCTTTATGCACGGTATTGCTCAAGCGCTCTTCACGCAGTCAACGGTGAGTGACTGAAATCTACTTGAAAACTTTAGAGCGAGTTTCAGCTCACAGCGTTACAGATGCTTCATGTTTATGGAAAGTTTTTAACATGCATTGCTTACAAACTAGCTATTTTTGTTACTGTAGTATTTATTTTTTATTTACTGGTAATTTATTATACAGTATAGTGACAGTATGCGCCTTTTAATCTCACTATAACTAGTCACTAGATGCTAGTACTTATTCATTAGATTAGTTAAAAGTGACTAGCAGCCTATCTTTATTAGTAAGTAGTAGCCTACTTGTTTCTTTGCTGAATAGTCACTATCCCAATAGTGACATGCGACTATTTTGCATTAGCCTACTGGTGACAGATTACAGTTTTTGACATTGAACTGTATTTTTGTCAATAGTACCTTTTCAGTTTTAAAATGATACAAGTATATTTATGAGGCACAAGTATATTTTATTGTTTACTGATACAATTTTAATAGTAACAACTGATGCTAACATATAGCATCTCATTAGAATACATTTTTTATTTGATGTGTAAAATCTGTTAAAAGTTAAACTTTATTAAATTAATTTCCTGACTTCATGTGTAAAATGTTACTTTACAGCAACATTTGTGCTAGTAGTAACACTGTAATTGGTCTTACTAATTTTTTTAAATATAAAGTTCATCTTAGTTTGTCTTCATTTGTGCTTATGTACGTTGTTTTTGCTGTTCGTCTGGCTGTGAGAGTGAAGTGACTGAGTGCTTTATCTTACAAAGGTCATAATTATGTTGAATGTAGGCAGACACCAATTTATCCCAGCAAAAGTAATTATGGCATCCCAGTGTCTTTTTTAATTACAGCATATGGAGCGTCCCTCCTGGAGACACATTGTCTGAATAGTCTTTGTATTTATTCTCTGTGTGTATTTAACATTCTCACAAATCCCTGTAGTTCATTCTCAGTAGGTTCAGATCTTTGACTAGTGGTATGCACTGTATGATAACTGTGACTTGCTAAAGACGCTTAATGATGTTATCTAAGAATGAATGTAGTGTGTGTGTGTGTGTACATGTTTTTCTATACTGGTGGGGACTTAAACCTGAATACACACCAACTCATGGGGACTTGTCACCGTGGGGACCTAAATTGATGTCCCCATGGGTACAGAAGCTTATAAATCATACAGAATGAGTTTTTTTGAGATTGTAAAAAGTTTTCTGTGAGGGGTAGGTTTATGTGTAGGGTTGGTGTAGGGCGATAGAAAATACAGTTTGTACAGTATAAAAACCATTACGCCTATGGGGAGTCCCCACAAGGATAGTGAACCAGACGTGTGTGTGTGTGTGTGTGTGTGTGTGTGTTTCCAAAACAGTTTACTTCCAAAGGTTTTGCTGGTGTTAAGGGGTCTTCATCTGTCACATTTTACACCCCAACCCCCATTTTAACCCTCACCCCTCCCCCAAAAATAAGAAGTAATGTTACTTCAGTACTACAGCTTTCTTCAGCCAGCTGTTGTTTAAAACCGCATTTGTTTTATGTGCTATATGACAAGAGTTATGGTAAATTGTAAGACAGTGTTTTTAGTGACTGTCAAATTGTGAATCAGTTAATTCCATATAGCATATCATATTGCATTGAAACAACTTAAAAGTGAAGAAAAATATATAAAATACCCAGTAATTTTAATGTAATGATTCAAGTGTTTGTCAAGTTGGGAGACACTGAAGTACTTAAACACACTACAAGAACATCAATCATGTTTTTCCTGCTCCTTTGTAAAAGAATCAGGCTTAACTTTGACCAACTTACCTGTCATGCTCACCACACTCAGCAGAAGAGTTCTGTTTAATCTATCAACGTAGAGTAAGGTCTTGTTAACTGAAAACACAAGGTCCCTTATCACCAGACTCTAGGAACCTACTTGTGATTTCTATCAGTGGAAGATGAAATATTAGACCAGATACTTTTCTGCTGTTATTAAGACATTCTTCACACTGTCAGAAAAGCCCCTCTCTGCACTTCCAGTCTTATTATGAGACATATTTAATTAGCAGAATGTTTATTTGTATTTTTGAGGGCTTTAAAACTACAATATGTGAAACAGGACATGCAGCATTCACGCACCACTATTACTTGTACTTGTAGCCATCTTTAAAATTTTGAGGCTCCAAATGACTACATACTGACACTCTGATTTTTGGCACTGCACATGGTTCGCCATACCCAGCTGCTTTCAGGCATCCCATTGGAAGCATTTAGGATGGAAGTGGGTGGGTGAAAGTTAGATTTTATATTTTATCTATATACTCCCTATGCCATGTGTTTGTATGAAAATGCATGCTGGTTCTTTCAATCAGTCTCTGAAACCATTTAATGATTGTGTTTATGATGTATATCTTACAATTGATATCCTGCATAACAATATGAATGAGAATTGACAAACTATCCTGGCAGCTATTTAATATCAGTATTTTATTTTAAGGCCTTGAGTCTTTGTATTTTATTGCACATAGTTTTATAATTTCACAAGTGCAGGCAGTTTAATATCAACAGACTTCTTTTATGAGTCAAACCGAAGGGAATCACTCACATGAGCTGTCGGTGTGTTTATAGTATTAAGAGAGGCAAGTCAATATGTTGTAAGGCTGGTTGCACTATGAAAGCCCAGCTGTTGCTAACAGTGTGTGGGAAATGGGAATCAAAAGTAAGTGCTCAGTGATCACTAGGTCATGTGACATACATTCCATGTAGCTCATATAACTTTTAACCAACTGCAGTGACAGCCTTACTGAACCAGGCATGTGAAGGTCTTTAGTGTTTGATTGACAAATATAGAGACTGATCAAATTAACAAAGCATCTGTTTTAGAGTGAATTTGGCATCTGCTGCGTGAATGTAGATAGAGTTTGTAAGGGTGTTGGATGGCTTTTGGCAGGCGTTGCTTTGTAAACTTGCCTGCTATTTTTGTCCTGATTGGAAGTGCATGTCAATACACCAGCATTCTAGGGCACCAAATTTACGAGGTTATCTCTGATATGGTTGGTGTGGGAAAAATTCATCGCTGGCACAGAGAATACCGTAAATCTTTGATTTAGTTGCTGGAGTGGCTCTAACATAGCAATTTATTAATTCAAAGACTTTGCTGTCTGAATTTTGAAAGAATAATGGTATTTTTACCTGATTGGAGTTCTGACAGTACATCTAGTGTTGGCTGATTTTCTGAGATATGCAAATGTGTCTATTTATGGGTATGTGTGTATGTATATGGAAGCAGCTGATCTGTATCATGTTGAGAGAGGAGCCATCCATTAATATTCCTGAGAGAAAATCAATGTGTGCCACTGTTTTCTTGGTTTTGTCTTTCACTTTCTGCTAATATATCACATGGATTAACTTTCTTGATGGATTTACAAATTGGAACAGTACAATCTGCATCGCTCGGCTCGATTATAGACTTCTCCTTAATCTCAATCTATCACAGAGCACAGGGCAATTTTAGTTCAGATAGGATTACACGGAATAAATGAGTCAAACACAGTTCTTGAAAGTGTTGTAATAATGAGAAATGCAAGGAGCCATTATTTTGCTAAATCCATATAGTCAAGATGTCAGAGTAATGCCACTGACTGCTGTGATGTTGAGCAAAACCAAGCTTCACTATTGACCTCAGAGAGTAAAGTCGGCACAGTGATAGTGACAGGCTGTTAGCTCCTCCCACAAAGATGTCCATCCACTTTCTGTTGAGGTCTTTGGAGCAGCAAGATATGATTCCCAGTGATGTGTGATTTTGCATACATTTGCATGATTAGAGAAGTAGGGATGCACTAGCGGTGCATCTCTAATTTGATATTGACCAAATACAATACTGACCAAAAATTAGGTCAAGGTATTTAGCCAATATTTTGTTGAGTTTTTGTGCTGGTACCTTGGCTGGTCATGGACAGCTGACTCCCAAAGCTTGTCATATTCGGTGTGGTGGTCAGTTCAAGTGACAGAAATAAACTTTTTTTATTAAGGGGCGATATCTGCTGTCCTAAATTGATTTCCAGGGGCATTTTGAACTTTATAGTTGCTTCTGTTTTCTAAAATTATTAGATGTGTGCACTGAAAAGATGTATCTTTTCATGTTAAATTCTTGCATTTAATCAATAAATTCAGTTGGAATAAGACTATAGGCTGTTGCCAATCAATTGAATGTAAACTTCCATAATGTCAGCTTCCAAACTGTTAAAACAACGATTACAATATTATCATAGATGATAAATATCACACTCCCCAAGGATGCAATGCCATTTTAGGGACAATAATGTAGCAGAGGAGTAATAATGTAAACAATCAGCAGCATTTTGTGGCAGACAAAATAACTGATAAGTGTTCTTTTTGTGTTTTAACTGTTTTAATGGCTATTAAAAAAAACACACTGTGAAAATTAAAATGTTTACATATATATTTCATCATATATAGCTAATGAGATGGTTAATTCGCGATCTGTAATCAGAGTCTGTTTAGAAGTATGCACTGTGTTTGTTGTATTTGAACTGGTTTTGAGGATGACACTCTCCATTGCTCGATGATCTTACTGCTAGGGATGTAACGGTATGAAAATTTCTTATCACGATTATAGTGACCAAAAATTATCACGATTATCAGTATTCTCACGGTATTGTTAAAATGTGCTGGAGATGTTAAAAAAGTACCGACACGTAAATCACTTCAAGTTTTATATTTAAAAATCAACAAACAACAAATAAAATGACTTTTTGTTTGCATAATCACTAAAACAATAACATTTACCAATGATGTTCGGATTTTAAATGACAACTTGACTGACAACAGTTTAATAGCATGTTGAAATATCTAACGTAAATGTTCAAATAAAGCTTTGAAAAAGTTTAATAAAAAGGTAAACCTCTCATTTCAGCCTTTAAATAAAGAAAAGATATAAGTCAAAAGGATAATTGATTAATAAATGATTATATGCATTTTATCTGCTCCATAAATAATTCTAGATAACTTATCTGAATTGTTTAAATGTGTAGAATCCACATAAGCTTGTTTTTCATCAACCGGTCAAAATTTACAGCAGGGCATGCAAATTCTGTCCGTTTTTGGTCAGACAGAAACTGCACACAGGCTGAATGTAAATATAAGTCTCTGTAAATCCACTCGCTGACACTAGGTGGTGCTTATGGAAAAGTTGAATTAGAGCTGTTTCCCGTAACCTCCATGGACAACGCAGTATTGCGATTAAGAAATTTCCTTTAGGTTATACAATGGAGCGTAGATGAAAACAAAATGCCATCGAATCATTTCTGAAGACAGTCAGAACCTTCAGAGGTACATTCATATAATTAATTAATTCATATATTAATTTGTATAATTCCCTTAGCACTCTTTTAAAACCTCCCAGATTTTCCGCCCTGTTTTCACTCAAAACGAAGCTACTCTGCTGCTGTGCGCACGTGAGACTGTTACTTAAAACTGTGCTTTATGCTGGACAGTATTTATTTATCGTGAGTTGTTCAAATCGCGGTAATCTAATGTTTTAATGATAATTTAAAGATGAAACGGTAATACTAACCGTGGGGAATTTTATCATGATTTATCGTCAAACCGGTAATCGTTACATCCCTACTTACTGCATGTGCTCTCATGCGAGATCGAGTCTTTAGAGCACAACGTATGTTTGCTGAGAGTGACAAAAGGATATAAAGGAAAGGTTGTGTGTAAAGTCCTTATATGGAGATGGTTTGTGTGTGTTTTATGCAAATTACTAACCTTAGGCACTTGGTTGCTCATTTAGAATAATCCAAAGTCATTAACTTCAGAACAAGTTAAGAACAAATTCATGTGCATGCATTTGTTGTGAATTATGCAAATAAAAATTGTGTGTGCATGTGAATTATTAGACCCAATTAACGGCTGTTATTAGTGAACACGACAAATTAATGGCTGTAATTCCATTTTCAACATTCAACACAATAATAATAAATGTTCCCGGTTATTAAAAAATAATATTTTGGCCACCGATATATCGTGCACTTCTACAGAGAAACGCTCGCTGAACTAGCTCAGCATTTCGTGCTTGGCCTGCTTTCTATTAGTCAGGAATCTGCCCTGTCAAAGGGCTCTGCAAATCTGCACACCCCCACACTGAGAAAGAAACCTTATAAAAACACTGTCTTTTTTGTACGTCCCTTGATTTATTCTCTTTGGCCTGCGAGATATGTAAACCATGCAGCACTTTCTCTCCATCTGTCTCCAAGCTGATGCAACGCAGGGGTCCTCGGCTCACAACTGTTTCCACTGCACAGTGTGTCCCATGATGTGAGTTATGATAGGAGACAAGCTGCTCTCTCTGCCTGAGGCATGCTCTGACACTCACCTCTTTCTGCTGTGCTGCTGGCTTGTCCAGTGCATCTCCCACTGACTGCAAACAAGCAAACCATGCAACATGCCAGAGTTTACAACATGCTTTACAACTGCTGACCTTGCCTGCATTTTAACCTCTGATCTGTAATTAGGTGTGTAAACATTAGTTCAAGAGTGGAAGATGGAAGGGGAATGCCAAGTTTGCAGTCTGTTTTAGGAGAATCAGATTTATGTTCAGAGGCACTGAAGCTTTAACCAGTTTGTCATCACCATTTATACAGACTGACCCTCTAATGTGTGTGGCCACCCACATCCAGTCTATAGACCTCGCACAAGACCAATCCAACAGGGAGGGGATGAGGTTTAAACTTTAATGTATGTAATTGTCAGCATTTTAGTTCTCATTTGTAGTTGCAATTGATTCACAATTGTAGTCACATTAAATTTATGTTAGTCACATGTATTTTGTAGATAGTTTCTCTGTCTCTGTAGTACTGCTGTTTAATAGAGTTGTAGCGAATTTAGCTCACAACAGGAAATATGAATAATTAACCATAACTAGTTATAATTAACTATTCATATTTTAGATCCGCTGTAGATATTTAGCTGACCACTCAGGGTCAACTGTCTTGTCAATTCTAAGAACGTTAATTTCCTGGTTAAGGGAAATAACTTTCTTACTGTACAATTCTACCAAGCTTGTAACGTAAATCTGCATGATTAGTGACTCCGGTTATGAGCAAACAATGAACATGTCAAGTGTGATACAAGTAAGGTTTTATTAACTACATAAACACAAACTAGTCTAACATCCTACATGAACACATAACTGGTCCAACATACACATACCACACACACACACACACACACATACAGTTGGTATAGGAAAGGGTTAAAGTTTAACTCAGCACAGAAAGAGGCATAAAGAATGAATTTATGGAACCATTTTGCATATTCAGCAGATCTACAACCTGAGGGAACGTCAGATTCTTCAGTTCAAACACACCTTGTAAAAAGGTGTAACTTATACTTAATATATCAATTAATAAGACAAAGTTTGATACTTAGCGAGTCTCGGCAGTCTGAAAGAGATTCCTGATGCAAATCTTAAGGCCCCAAGATCTTGCTGAAGATGGTTGATGAGAAAGAACCATTTTGGCTTCAGAGTACTTTAGATGGAAGATCCAAGGCCGAAGGCCTGGCACAAATGCTTTGGTATCCTGAAGTGTTTTCTCACATCTTCATCTGCATCTCACTGAACCACCGACTGGGGCGGGTCACATGAAGTGTGGCCTTTAAAGCCTGCAGAGATTCACGCCTCTCAAGATGGGCTTGTCCAATGAGGGAGTCCGGAATCTCAAGTGGGAGTTCTGCGTTTTTATGGCCCTTTGTCTCTACGCATGGTATTTTGCATATGTAATTCGCTTGGGTGTTGGTGCACAAACTAGTAAAGATTCTTAGAATATTAATATGTTGCATAGGTATCAGCATGCATGTCATATGCACTCTCAGTTAGATCATCTGAAGATGAATTCATCGAGACCAAACATGATATAGGTGAGGTTATATTAACTAGTGGTCTATCATAACATGCATAAAACACCATACATTACAACAGACAATATACAAGAACAGTAATGGTATACACAATGACCTGAAGGATATGTGTATTCAATCAAAGAAAGGTTTTCCTATGAATTAATTAGAGAACAGTCCATTTCTATGGGCATTGTGTGTCTTTCCTAAGGGTGAATGAGGTGTGAGTTTTCTCTGCTTGCATTCCTTTGGGCAATAAAACCAGTTATATCAGCATTGGTTGCCATGGAATCAGAGGGCTGTTCTGCCTTTCTGAGGTGTTAGGTGCATTTCGGGGGAAGGGCCCATAGACCCTCGTAATTGGCCCCTTGGCCAGGTGAGGGGGTGCCAGATATAATTTGTTAAATATAACAAAAAGTTGTGTCTGATTGGTCCAAATGCTACAGAGTTGATAGTAAAACTGATTTGATGGGTGAATCAGAAATGTGGCGTTCATTTTTGTGTTCTCTATAATGTTCTCTCTTTAATGCGTTTAAAAAATAAATGAAAAGTGATTTCAGTATATTCAGTACAGAAATATAGAGTCAGTATAGAAACATATTTTAAATAAACATTTATAACATATTTATAAACATTTAAAATAAATAAATGAATTTAATCAATCAATAAACTTGAAAACTTAATAAATTTCACCCTATTTATTTCATATAATTTTATTCTATATTTGTTATTTATTTGTTTTTATGCATTATTATAAATTGTTTTGAATATAGTATAAAAATTATGCAATATCCAATTAAAGGCTCTGGTCACACTTTAGTTTGGGGACCAATTCTCACTATTAATTAACTATTAACCATGACTTTTCCCTCTATAAAATCCTAATTTATTATAGTACGTTATTGTTAAGTTTAGGTATGGTGTAGGATTAAGGGATCTAAAATATGCAGAATAAGGCATTAATAGGTGCTTTATAAGTACTAATAATGCCAACATGCTATATATCATTCTAAAGTTATGCTATAGTGAGAACTGGCCCTTAATTAAAGTTTACCAAGGCGTCTTTTTGCATACAACCCATGTGCAAATTGGCTGTTCTGAACATAAAGTTTGCATAAAGTTCATGAGATGCCGTAAATAAATGCCATGCAGATAGCAATTCAATTATAGAGCTGAAGAAATCCTATATTGACGTACCCTCTGAAGGCTTTTACCGGCTATGTAAGATAATCCAGAAATCAGTCTTTAGTGGAATTTGCCACTTGTATAATTGATGGGTGCATGAGAACCTCAGGTTAAAAGATTGCAGATCTATAGTTTGAAATAATGCGTCTCTGTCTTTGGCACAGCAGGCTGTGTAAACTAGAGGGCTTATGCACAGTCCAGTCATGCTGAACCATGACGGCAGTCTCTCAGGCATGTCTAAAGAGCCGTGTAGGCTTAGATTGCCCCGTCTTGTGAGGGGATTACGATCCACACAGCCTAGCACAGCAATATAAACAGCTCTCATTTTGTGTCCTTAAACACCCCCATTCTACATGCAGGCCATCAGACAGACTTATTAGCCGTCTACCATAGAGACATGAGTCTGGAAGTCACAGCTTTGTAGAGCACCGTGAAACTACGGCATGTGTTCACACTTAATCTCCAAAAGCCTGGAGTGAGGTTGTTGACCTCTCTCAATGGCCTTGTTAACCTCTCTACTGTTGCCATGTTGAGAGGCATCTGTGAAGTACGTGAAGGTAATGGGATGAGGTCAGAGTGTCAAGAGATGGTCCAGCAGACACAATACTGTTTCATTGCTGTCCATTATGACGGTGAGTAGCATCCATATCAGGCTAGTTGTCAGCCTGGAATGTGTTGACCAATGAAGCAAGCTTTTGGTAGGATGGCAGTGTTTAAGAGTAACAAACATAACTGAATGCTGAGAGCTCACTAAATTAAGTACACATTTTTCTGACATTCCATTAGCTTGCACTGAGACATCGTGTATAGAAATAATGTTTTACCGGGTAAGTGCTAAATTGCCACACAAACAAAGCCTGACTCCCCAAAAACCTTGATTTACTAGTTTTTTTAAAAGTAGAATTATAGTATGAATCTGGATGGGGCTGTACATTTACATTAACATGTATCATACTCTGTAATTGCTATCACTTAATAAATCCATATATGCATGCTATTTATCTACTGTTGCTCAACTACTAACTAAACTCATTTTCAGTGATGAATTCATTGGCCAAACTGATTAATTGTCCAAAATTTGGCCTTTTATAATTGCTTGGCTGGTTAACAGAAGCATTAGCTCCGATTGTCTTCTTTCTCTTCCCTGCTTTTCTCCTCTGCTCTAATTTATTTCCTAATTTAGCTTTCTAACAAACCTGACATTGTCACTATGAATATTGTTGGTGAGTAAATGATGACAAAACTTTCATTTTTGGGCAGCGTTTCTGTGCTTGCAATAGATTGCTGCAATAAAACAAAGAAATAAGCTAGAATTTTTTATCTGCCAACTTCATCCTCCCAAAGTCAGTTGCTTTTTTGAATGAGTTTTTGGTTAAATGCCTGAAATAAGGTCTGTGGTTAACACAACCTCCAAAAATTCATGTTCACCATGTTAAAAAAAAAATCATGTTTTCACAACCAACAGGTAAACTCATCTACTTATAGTCATTGTTTTTATACTCATGCTCTTGCAAGCTATTCTAACTCCAATTCCACCTTGTAGATTTTATATAGAGTTCGAAAGAGATGTCAGATGCTTAGTGATGGAAGTCATGCGAAAGAGGTGTAGTTCTTTTAGCCTACATTTAGTTTTTTGCTTCTGTGGTTTGCATTTATGCTTTAAAATTCATAAAATTGTGTTCAGATTATCATGATGAACAAAACGTGTAAGAATAAAACTTTTGTTGGTCACAGAGCTTATTTTCTGCGTTAATCAAAAAGTCAAAGGAAGAGTCCTATTGGCATTTTGTCGAGGAAACCGGGGTAATGCTAAATGGCCTTCCGGTTGGTAACTTCCAGGTTGGCCTACAAAAATACTTAATCACTGCAGCACACTGTACACAACTTTCCATGCTTCTTTGAACTCTTAAATCCTAAAAAATAGCACATTCAGGGCATTGTGGTTCATAGGATCCATTTTCCAAAAGTAAAGGTTCCTGAACAGTTAAGTTCCTCATATCTGGAAAAATCAAATGAACTTTAACAGGATCATCATATAAAGAATTCATGTGTGTGTGTGTGTGTGAAAGTTTGCAGTTATTGTAATTGTGGGAAGTGGGGTTACTGTGAGCTCCATGTGGATGGAGTTTAGTGAATGACTCTGCCAGATCGCCTGTGGTGCTGTTCCCTCTTCACCCCACTCCATCAGCTGACTCTCATCCACTCCCTCTCTCTCATGTCTTTTCCCATTCCAAAATGAAAAGAGAATAAGGGTGTACCATAAATGGCCTCTATGAATGTTACCGCTGTGCAGATTATTCACATTTTACCATAATTGCAGACAATTAGAAATAGTTGTTTTTTCTCTCTCTGTGGTGTGGTGTCCACCCTCTGGCTCTCTCTTCTCCACCCCTTCTCTGGAGCCAGGAGATGAGGAATGGTCTCTTTGGCTGCTGATGTTTTCGCGGCTCCGCCTGTGAGCTCTGGGGTTCAGTTCAAGCCCCACAGTGATTTTATTACCCCTCTCCTCAATAACACAAACACTAAACCTCTCCTCCCACCCCATAACTCTGATTTATGTCACTACAACCACCTTGTCCAAAAACTTCCCTGACATTTCCAGGAGACTTTCTGAATCACAGCATTCATGGCTGAGACGAGCTGTCATATAAAGCCGTGATGGGGGCAGATGGATTTCCACTGAATACTCTTTAAATGCATCATTGATTTATTTATTTTTTTTCCCTTATGCTGTTTGGGCGCTGTGGCTTCTTTGTTAATGGAGGAATCAGTAATGTGTGTGTATTTGTTTGAGTCAACAGTCTCTCAGTTAGTACTCATCCCTAAAAAAACATATTGTGGAGTAGTAATATCATTAACTAATGATTATAATTAGTTTGGGGTGTCATATTAATCTTTTTTAAATGTATTATTTGAAAAAACATGCACTACTATTCAATATATGGGGTCAGTAAGATTTTTGAAATTTCTTTTGAAATCTCTTATTCTCATCAAGGCTGCATGATGTGATAAAATACAGTATCTTGTGAAATGTGTAGTGACAATTTAAGAACAGCATTTTTTCTATAAATGGGTTGCAAATTTGGTAATTATAATCCTGTGACGTCAAAGGCTGACATTTCAGTAGGATGCCCATATATATCTGCCACCATAGCAGAGTATCGGCCGATAAATGCCCTTTTTTCCTGTTTCGTTATCGACGCGGGCTGGCGGGGGGGGTCAGAAAATTTTGCTGTATCGGTTAACCGATAAATAATCTTATTATCCTTCAGAACACTTCAGACTGCGCTTAATTCGTTTGCGCCTTTTGCGCATTGTACGTTGTATATTTGTGTTTATTTGGATGTATTATCTGCTTTATCTCACATGACTCCATTTGGTTGAGTTAAGAAGAGCGTTCAGTTTAACCGGTGATAAATACGCAAACAGCGCTGGTGCACAACATTAACTATGATTGGGAATGTCGTGTATGTAACATTCTAATGAGAAAATTATTATAATAAAACGTTGTGCATTCTTTGGGTTTAGTTGCTGTGTTTCAGCGTGTTGATATGGGAAGAGCGCATCCACAACAGGATCACACATTCTGACTATAGCACGCAAGAACTGCATCATTTTGTACATATATAAGTTGTAATATTATGTTTATGTTGTATTAATATTAATCTCAGGATGCTTTTCCTTGAGTTAAATAAGCTGCCAGCCAAACGCTTCAGTTTACCGTGGTTCATCAGCTCTTCAGCTCAGCACGCGAGCTCAATTGCTGCGATTTCAACACCGTGCAGATTAATTTGTTACTTTTTCAAAATCATTGATACGTTATTAATAATAACAACCACTTGTATTTTTTCTCTTATTATTTTCATCAACATGGTTTAGTAATTAAAATCATTTAATTATTGTCCGTGCAGAGGCTATTCTGTTTTGTTGATCTGTGGCGCATTCATTTTGATTATTTACACTTGTAATGATGTCCAGTGACTTGTTTGCTTTATTTATGCATTATTTTATTTATTTGTACGACTTTTTTATGACTAAATGTGGTAATGGGAGAGTAAAAATATTTTAAAAACGTACACCGTTCAAACTAGGCTACTTATGTTAAAGTGTTTGGGATGTGGCTTTTAATGAAGAGACCTTTTTTGTAATCAGGCTCTAAAAAAGTATATAAAAATTTGGATATAAATTTATCGGCCAACATATCGGTTATCGGCTTTCAAAAATAAAGAATTATCGGTTATTGGTATCGGCCAAAATTTTCATATCGGTGCATCCCTATTTTAAACCTTATTTCACATCCAACAGCATTTTGTGGGACTGTTGTGCACATATCATTTGTCCTAAGAGAGCAGTAATGGATTTTCAGTGATCCACATAGAAATAAATAGGAGTCTACTTTAACAAAAAGGCACAGATGGATAACATGCATAAATATTGAGAAATTTAATTTTCTCAATGCTCAGCTAAAACTTTAGTGTTGCACCGCAACTATTTATCAATGTCATGATCACATCGGGCAGATAAATGCGAGGCTTTTTTTTTCTCACTTTGGTAGTGACACCTAAAGCCACAAAAGGTGAGATAATATCTGTTCATAAAATAAATCTATCATGTTTTTTAGAAGACTTGGATTAAACTATTATATTCATGTGGATTTCTTGTAGGATTAACTTTTCAAAGTGTCAACGTTTTAGTGTAATGGACTAAAATCTCTCAGGTTCAATAAAAAATATCTTATTTTGTGTTCTGCAGAAGAAAGAAAGTCATACGGTTTTGGAACAGCATGAGGGTGAGTAAACCAAAGCCTGCTGTACAGGACAAATGTATTTAGCAAATGACCATTATCAGCATGCACTGCAAAATTTGTTTTTATAACCTAATCATAGCCAAAGCGACAATTTGTTTGACCTTTTGTCATGTAGTATGACCTTCTCTTCATGTAGGTCAGATGCCTAAAGCAGGAGTCTATCCTGAATGTGTGAACTTTAACCTGTCTGAACCTCTCAGAGGAGAATTTGAGAAAATGAGTCAGGTTTAATTGAGCATCACATTGCTTGTCATTGAGGCAGCAGCATGGAGAGGTGAACAAAACCAGGACAGCTCATCTGGGAGACCAGCCAGCGGGAATGTGGTTTGTGTTCACCGGCTTGTACAGGCCACTATGTGTACTGCTGCCAAATTAGTGCAGAATACTGAAGTTGTGTGTCAGTATTGATTTGAGAGGACTTCGGTTTATTTGGTGACTCAGTATTTCCCTACAGACCCAAAGTACAAACAGGATGTGGATCTAAATATCACAGTACTGAGATCAGCTCATTTGCTTGACATTTTTAATCCTGTTTCGGGCGTATTTCTGATTCTTTATGATTTATGTGGAAAATAAGACTCCAAACATCATGTTGAATTTTTGTCAGAGCTGTACAAATTTGAGGGAAAAATACTGAAGCAATTTTGTTAGGCTATCAAAATATTACGCTGCCAGTCATTAACATGGTGTCTGTATTAATCACAATGTATAAACACAGTTTCCGAGAAGCAGTAATTTGAGATGGATAGAAGCTATCCTGACTCTTTTAATGGTGAAGCCGCTTCTTCTGTTTTTGTGCTGCATAGCACAAAGGATTAGAGTCTGTTACGTAACTCCCCCCAGAGCCTCTCCTCACGCATGGCCGTCCGAAGCAGAATATCTAAATGATGATTTTGGGCTTTATTTATGCTTAATTTGCACAGTCCCTTTTGTTTATTAATGCATCTACCTTCATTTCATGTTTGATGAGCTAAAATGAGAGAGGGGACAAAAGAAAGAGGTAGTGATGGGGTATTTATGGAGTATCCTGCTGTGGGGCTGGCCGGTCTGTCTCAGTGAAGCATTGCGTCCTGTCAGACCCCATCAGATCTCCATATAGACTCTAGATCTCTCTCACACAGAGCACTACTACAACATCACTCCTATTAAGACAATCCGCATTTTTTATCAGCAAAAACGTTTTGACTGTCACTTTTGTCTCTTTAAAGGGTCATATGATGCTTTTTTTAAAGATCATTATTTGGTGTAACAGAATATTGTTGACATGCTTTAATGTTCAAAAAATTATTATTTTTCAAATACTGTACATTATTGTAGGTCCTCTATGCCCCACCTCTCTCAAACGCTTCCGACAAGCGCAGTCTGCTCTGATTGGCCAGCTGACCCAGTGCATTGTGATTGGCCGAACACCGCAAGCACTCGTCGGAAATGTAACGCCCCTTACCATAATGCGAGCTTCATCTTTCAAAATAAATGTAAGACAGTAAATAATGTCATTAGTTTTACCTTCAGTTCAAGCCCTGAAAGGGGAACAGACACAGTAATGATGCAGTACACACGCCGCGGTTAAGACAGCTGATTCACTGTGGATGTGACGCTGTCCTCGCATCTCTCTCTCTCTCACCCGCACACACACACGATGCGCAAACTCCGCATTTGAACAGTCAATAGCAAATACTTAAACTAATAACAAAACATTAGCTGATTCAGAAGCGCCATATTGTCATAGCAAAGTCAGAATTACCTCATCTCCTAGGTTCCTGAAACGGTCGTCCATAAAGTGCATGCTTTTCTGTTGTAAATAAATCTTAACCAATGATTCCTCATTTGCATCTACTTTCGGAAGGCCAAATAAGTGCTTTTGCTTTCGCCTAGAAACAAAACCTAGCGTCTCCCAGACATGGCTGCTTCAACACTAACTGCAATTACTGAAACCACGCCTTCTTTCTTTACATGCACATTTGGGCGCATTATGCAAATATACCCACATAGTGACCTAGATATGTGGGAGCGTGTTAGAACGAGCCGTTTTAGGGAGGGCGTGGCAGAGTCTTAACTTTGAAGTATATCTCTTTGGTTTTGAGACTTAGTCTTTGCAACTTCAGGGATCTTATCTATGCCCAATCAGCTTGTAACACTCCAAAGAGAGAGGAAAAATTTGAATCGCATCATATGCCCCCTTTAAGAGATTTCCCCCCCGAAGATAGTAGTGAATAAAATAACAAAATAGTAATTTAAACAGAATCCAAAATTTCCAAAATCTAAAGGACATAAACATTCAGTCAGCAATAATGACAATATAATTTACCAACCTTTAAAATGTCAAAGTCATTAGGGGCAGTCGTGGCCTAATGGTTAGAAAGTCGAACTTGTAACCTTAAGATTGCGGGTTCACATCTCAGGTCCAGCAGGGATTGTAGGTGGGGGGAGTGAATGACCTGCGCTCTCTTCCACCCTCAATACCACAACTGAGATGAGACCCTTGAGCAAGGCACCGAACCCCCAACTGCTCCCGGGCGCCGCAGCAAAAATGGCTGCCCACGGCGCCAGGTGATGTTGTTAATCAATGTTGTGTGTGTGCACTTGGATGGGTTACATGCAGAGCACAAATTCCAAGTATGGAACACCATACTTAGCTACACATCACGTCACTTTTCTTTTCTTTCTAAAAATCGATTTATTTATGTCTTATTTTGTATTATAGTTCATGTTATTTTTTTATACCTCATGTCCTATATGCAGTTTTGCGGCTCTTAGTATTCTTTATCTATTAGTATTTTGATTATTAAGTATAGTATTTCTTGAATTCGCTTTACTTTTTTTTTTTTTTTTAATATTTATATTTACCTAGTTTTACCAATTTTAGTACATCACTTATTTTTTTTTTT
Organism: Sinocyclocheilus anophthalmus; assembly: GCA_018155175.1. Classification (NCBI taxonomy): domain Eukaryota; kingdom Metazoa; phylum Chordata; class Actinopteri; order Cypriniformes; family Cyprinidae; genus Sinocyclocheilus; species Sinocyclocheilus anophthalmus. Next base: position 206,170 of record JADLZN010011946.1, on the reverse strand, counting down.
TTTTTTTTTTGGGGGGGGGGGGGGGGGGGGTTCCTTCAGTTTTATTAAATACAAAAACTACTTTATACAAAAATACCAGTAACAAGATTGTTTTTTAAGTTGGATTTTTACTGGAAAGCAAGACATTTTGCTTGGTCATGCATACAGTATGCACTGTATATTTTAGGGTATTTTTTTCAAGAAAAATGCCTTATACAAAAATTTTTATAATTTTAATTGAGTTATAAATAGCATTGATAGCTGCATGAAAATATTAATTGAATATGAATATTGTTTTCTGTATAGTTTGTCGTAAATACAGTAGTGTAACTAATTAAATATGATTGGATATTTAATGTGATATGACATGCAAAATGCTCTCTGAACACTCTCTTCCAGACTTCATACTGACACTTATATGGCTTGAAACAGCATCAGAATACACATCTACAAAAATGTAAATGCAAACAAATGTTGTTGCCTTATATTTAGAGACAAAGCTGACATCAGTATTTCAGCTGAGCTGCACAATGCATCCTGTATCTCTCTGAAGTTTCATCAGCGGTGCTCCTACATGCATCTGTAGTTGAGACCCACAGACTCTTGTCCCCTGATGCTTACTAGAGCAGTCTATTTTAGCCTTTGAGTGGCTCACTCTCTCAAACACACATACAGAAACACACACGTTTTCCTCTCGCCCTGCTCTGTCAGGCAAACTGAAGGCCTCCCTTTGGGTGCTCAGGCAGATGACTTCATTGGCCTTGTTTGTTTTCTGTCCTTGGGGCTGGAGAAGAGATAGAGAATGCTGGCTCATCCTGACACTCCAGCACAGGAAACAGACGCTGAAAGAGCCCTTTGGAAGCGGCATTCCTCTGCTGTCTGCCTTTACAAACATCTGGTTTCATGTGGTAAACGCACTGTGACCTCTGTGCCATCATAACACTAAAAGTATAGATGCCTCCTTTATGTGAAACTTTTTGCATAACCAAAGAAATGTTAACATTTTTAAGGCCCTTTCACACCACATAAAATCAAAATGTACCTTGAAATGAAACGCATACAAAAGTCTGTTGACACCAAGAATAAAACAAAATATAATTTACATGCTTTAATGCAAGCATTTATCTGAATGTCAAGTCAGATTTATTTATATATAGCGCTTTTCACAATACACATTTCAAAAGCAGCTTTAAAGAAAATCATGATATCGCATTAGTTGAACGCTAATATACTGTAGTACATTTTGCGATGATGCAAGTAATCAAGCAGTTGAAATTTCATGTACAGTGGGGAAAAAAAGTATTTAGTCAGCCACCAATTGTGCAAGTTCTCCCACTTAAAAAGATGAGAGAGGCCTGTTATTTTCATCATAGGTATACCTCAACTATGACAGACAAATTAGAGAAAAACAAATCCAGAAAAATCACATTGTAGGATTTTTAAAGAATTTATTTGCAAATTATGGTGGAAAATAAGTATTTGGTCAATAACAAAATTTCATCTCAATACTTTGTTATATACCCTTTGGCAATGACAGAGGTCAAACGTTTTTTGTAAGTCTTCTCAAGGTTTTCACACACTGTTGCTGGTATTTTGGCCCATTCCTCCATGCAGATCTCCTCTAGAGCAGTAATGTTTTGGGGCTGTCGCTGGGCAACACAGATTTTCAACTCCCTCCAAAGATTTTCTATGGGGTTGAGATCTGGAGACAGGCTAGGCCACTCCAGGACCTTGAAATACTTCTTACGACGCCACTCCTTCGTTGCCCGGGCTGTGTGTTTGGGTTCATTGTCATGCTGAAAGACCCAGCCATCCCAGTTTCATCTTCAATGCCCTTGCTGATGGAAGGAGGTTTTCACTCAAAATCTCACTATACATGGCCCCATTCATTCTTTCGTTTACACTTATCGTCCTGGTCCCTTTGCAGAAAAACAGCCCCAAAAGCATGATGTTTCCACCCCCATGCTTCACAGTAGGTATGGTGTTCTTTGGATGCAACTCAGCATTCTTTCTCCTCCAAACACGACAAGTTGAGTTTTTACCAAAAAGTTCTATTTTGGTTTCATCTGACCATATGACATTCTCCCAATCCTCTTCTGGATCATCCAATGCTCTCTAGCAAACTTCAGACGGGCCTGGGCATGTACTGGCTTAAGCAGGGGGACACGTCTTGCACTGCAGGATTTGAGTCCCTGGCGGCGCAGTGTTTTACTGATGGTAGCCTTTGTTATTTTGGTCCCAGGTCTCTGCAGGTCATTCACTAGTTTCCCCCCGTGTGGTTCTGGGATTTTTTTCTTGTGATCATTTTGACCCCACGGGTGAGATCTTGCGTAGAGCCCCAGATCGAGGGAGATTATCAGTGGTCTTGTATGTCTTCCATTTTCTAATAATTGCTCCCACAGTTGATTTCTTCACACCAAGCTGCTTACCTATTGCAGATTCAGTCTTCCCAGCCTGGTGCAGGTCTACAGTTTTGTTTCTGGTGTCCTTTTACAGCTCTTTTGTCTTGGCCATGGTGGAGTTTGTAGTGTGACTGTTTGAGGTTTTGGACAGGTGTCTTTTATACTGATAACGAGTTCAAACAGATGCAATTAATACAGGTAACGAGTGGAGGATAGAGGAGCCTCTTAAAGAAGTTGTTATAGGTCTGTGAGAGCCAGAAATCTTGCGTGTTTGTAGGTGACCAAATACTTTTTACCGAGGAATTTACCAATTAATTCTTTAAAATCCTACAATGTGATTTTCTGATTTTCTCATTTTGTCTCTCATAGTTGAAATGATGAAACTCTATGATGAAAATTACAGGCCTCTCAAATCTTTTTAAGTGGGAGAACTTGCACAATTGGTGGCTGACGAAATACTTTTTTCCCCACTGTAGTATTATAATCCTATTCAGTAAATGGCAGATAAGTTGGAACATTCTTACATATTAACTTTATATAAAGAGATTGCTATAAATACTTGTTTTGCTATGAAATAAAAATCGCCTTGACGTTTGCGATTTCCGTGTATTTCACATTTGAGTATACTGTATGTGTCAAACTAAAGTTGGCATTTATAGTCTAACTTTTATATTATATATATAGTTCTATAGGTAGGGTAGTATATGTGTGTGTGTGTGTGTGTGTGTATATGGAGAGTTTTGTCACCCATTCCACCAGCTGAGATTTTCTATATAATATATATTGCTTTATATGAATGTACAGTATATATGCAGGTAAAGTAGGATGGTACTATGTGTATCCAGCTTTTAATATATAGCTGAATGATAATATAGTTGACATTTTTCGACAGTTGGATATACTTATAGTAGTTGTATAATTCATTATTATTATTAATTTGATTATTCATGTTATTTATTGATTATCTGATGACATTGAAAATTATGTGAGGTTTTGTTCAATTTATAACATATCTTATTGGTCAGAGTTTCGTTCACCAGACCAAAAATCATTTAGTTTTCAATGTTTTGTTTGCAGAATATTTACAGCCTATTTTTGTAAAAAATATGTTTTTATGAAAACACAATTACCTCAAACATATTTGAAAAATTAGTGTTAATAGCATGCACTCATACAATTTATGCATTTTGTTCGTGTTTGTGTTGACTGAATGTTTGGATTCCACTGTGTTTCTACATAGTCTGCACAGTTTGTTTCATCATGGTCCAATGGTAGTCATTTTTCAGGAGTACACCCACAGGGACACAGTCGAGGATTTACTGAGGTTACGCATTATTTATTGCTTTTACAGTTATTTTAAAAAAAGCTTATCTTTCCCCTCCCCATTGAGTTTGTGGGATACAATCTCTGTAATGTACTGTAATCTTGTTTCAGTCTTGGCTGATATGCAGTTTGGCTTTCTGATAGAAGGATGTGATGCTTATTTGGCTTATAGAGGCACTTAGTCTTCGTTTGAGTAACACATTCTAGATCTAGGGTCACTACGCGAGAGGTCTGACAGACTGCATTTCAAATAAAATGTCTAATTATAAGATACTTGCCTGCCAAAGCTGCCAAATTGTGGCCACTCCAATCAAATGTCTATTAATACTGTGAATGGAGTCAGTTGGGCGATTATGAAGTCTTGGAAGACTCATTACAGTGAAAGTGGGTTATACAAGGCTCTGATTGTTCAGTTTTGGAAGACACAGTTAGAATAACACACCCACTGTACAAAGCCCAAACAACTCAGAGCCCAGTTCAGCAGTGCTGTTCTGTCTGTTCTTCTACTTTGTGCCCAGACAAATACTGCTCATTTTCTGCTCCAGATGAGAAGTCAAAACAGATGTATGGACTGAGTCATTGGCTAATGCCTGCTCTCAATGCCCTCTCTGATGTGATCTCAGTGGAAACCAGGGGTGATCCAGAACGAGAATATGAATAAACATATTTCATCATTACATATAGAGTATGAACTTACTGTAATACTGAAATACTGTACTGCATATAGGCTTCCTTCATCTGTCCCTCTATTGTTTCTGTGTGACTCGACCAACAACAACAAATTCTTAAATTCTAGCAAACTATTGAACGGCTGCACAAACATCCAATCTGAGATCTGTGTTGGTCCTTGGTCCTGTTTGCTTGTTCGACAGGCATAGGTGTTAAAAAGAAGCTGCTCTCTCTTTCTCTCTCTTTTTTTTAACATTTTGAGTTTTTTTCCCTCATCAAGAATGATGTTGAAGGCTAACTGAGGAATTTCTGGAGCAGCTTAGAGGGAAAAAATCCACCTAAATTGTGTACTTTTTTAAATTAATTAATTTATTTTTCCTCCCCACACAATTGCTATAAAACTTGATATGCTCTCATAATCCACCCTTTAGAGCTGTCAATATAAACATTCTTACAATGGAATTGTTTGGTCCTTTATTATCAGTTTTACCACTGATCTTTACCTCTGAAGTTCTAGTCTCTCGTTCTCCGTTGTCTTCCCTCTGGTGGTCTGAGGCTGAACTGCTATTTTTACTACTATCTCCAAGAGGATATAACTGCAGACCGGAGCTCCAAAATAGGGCGTGAACTCCAAAAGTGGGCAGAACCTCCAAAATGGGGCGGGGTCTCCACGCGCAAAGACTTTTACCATTGGCTCTTGCTTCAGCCAATTGTTATTGAAAATTACATTTCAAAATAAATTTTTATAAATTAAACATTGTTTCTAGTTCATTTAAAATAAAATATGCTATACAAGTAAATATTCTCCGTGAGAGCGGAGCCTAAAGCTTGTGGCCAGTGGTGTTCGGACTGGAGTTGGAACCTCTGCTTAATGATATAAACGGGAATCACCCATGAGCTCTCCCGCGAGCCGTCCCAGCGCAGTGCTTTGTTCTAAGCAACGGGGGCATCCCGGGGCTCGAAATTCGCAGGGTAGGAGGGGGTAGTGACGCTGGGTGTAACTAAAAAGGTGCCATTGTCCGGTGAGGTCCTGTTGGGGAGTTACGGAACGATCTCATATCGCATAATCTTATTAACTGTTTATCTCCTGAACTGCATCTTTCTTTACCACGCTATTCAACGCCAATCCCGCCGGGCAGTCAATTTCTCTGGTTAAAGTTAGGGTCAGGTGCGGGGTAGGTTTAAGGGTTGGATTTTTTGTAGCATAGGGTAGGAAATCAACACTTTAATTGACTCAACCAATAAAAACTTTATAATCAGAAGTGGGGCGGAGCTTGCCCTGAAGTGGATTGGGAGAAAAAATTGCGCATGTGATGCGACGTGCCTGTCTGTCAATGGGAGGATGCCATGCCCTATTTTGGAGCTCCCACCCCATTTTGGAGTTCCCGCCCCCATTTGGAGATCTCCAGGCTGCAGTTATACCCTTCTCACTATTTTAGAACCTGAATATGCTCTAATGAAAGAAGACAGGTGCTGAGTAAATCTACAAGTACTATTTATAGGAATTTGTACTGAGTGTTTATATTCTTAAGCTATTATATTTCAAAGGAATAATAGCATCTGTGAGTCTCAGAGCCTTACATTGTCAAGACACTTGTTTTGATTAAGCATGTTGCTTTGCAGGGTTCGTGCATCAAAGATAATTTAATGAGAAAAGTCTGTTTTGTTAATTTCTTTATGTTCTCAAACTACATTTTAGTTCTTGAGTACTATTAATGTGTGTTTTTTTGGTTTGTTTCATCAGAGTTATTATTAACTAAAACTAAAACACTGCGAAAACTTTTCCGTACTTAAAATAAACGTCAACTGAATAAATAAAATATATAGAAATAAAAATGTATAAACATTTATAGACACATTTATAGACATAAAAATGGAAAGCATAAAAACTAAATATTTATTAAAACTGTAATAGTATCTAAATTTTGGATGCTGTACTAATAAAACAAACATATTCTATACTCTATAGTATGTCAATATTTATTTATATTTGACATTGTAGTATATTGCCAACACTTTTTATTAGTCATATTGGTCACACTTTATTTTAAGGTCCAATTCTCACTATGGACTAACTATTAACTACTATTTTTGCTTCAATAAACTTGTAATTCGCTGCTTATTAATGGTTAATAAGGTAGTTGTTAAATTCAGGTATGGGGTAGGGTTAAGAAATCTAAAATATGGTCATGCAGAATAAGGCATTAATATGTGCCTAGTACTAATACTAGTACTAGTACTAATAAAACAGCCAATATGCTGGGTAATATGCATGCTAATAACTAGTTAATAGTGATAATTGGTCCTGTTCTCTTTTCTGTTCTCTTGTGACATGTTATCTAGTGTAAATATTTGTCTTGTGTGTATTTGGCTCATGCTGTTTGTGAAAGTCAGCACTTAAAGATGCATAAAACATAATCACTTAGTGTTTTTTTTCTTGCTGTTACATATTTGATCTGTACCGTCTCTAGAGTCTCTAAAAACACATTGTTCTCTCACAGGGAGAATGCTGAACTGTATCCTGTGTGGGGTTGTTCTAGCTCGAGTGTTGTCTGCCACCAAATCGAATTGAAAAAAGTTAGAAAATTGAAGCAGCAAATCATCTTTTATGTATGTGTGCTTGCACATTGAACACAGTGGAAACTAGGACAGACAGCGGTGCATTAAGACAACAAAGCTGCTTTTACATTCCTGGAAAAAATGCTAGACAGAAAATATAGGAAATCAGAGATTTACTGCTTTTACTTATCAAGCAGGATATAGGGCTACAATTGAATTATGGATTACTGAGATATTTTTATTCTAGTTGTTTTGAGACTACAAATAGTCCTGAATGAGCAGAACTGAGAGATGAGAAATCTCTTGGTTGGTGTTATAAGACTGTTATGTAACTCTCTCTCAGGCAGCTGTGTCCTTCATGCTTAAATTGTAGCTGTCTTGGGACTTAATGTGAGGTGTCTCTGCAGTGATCATGTTGAAAATGAAAAGATGGAGAGAGGTACAGGGAACGCCTCCATGGTCACACTACTACACCCCCTCCCTTAGGAACTCAAGTATAACTGCAGATTTACAGCAGTGAGAAAAGGTGTTTGAAGTTGTCAGGATCTTGACACTGAGAGTCATATTAGAGGTTTGTAAGTGTCTTAAACACAGAAATGGCAGATGTTCACTTGAGCGATGCTCATCACTCACATCAGAGCTGAGCTCTTGTGTGTCCTTGAGTCGTCTCTGAGATGATTGAAGACGCTGCGTGACTTTGACACCATTGCTCTGCTGTTAGACCCATTACAGCCGCCTAATGACACAGCCATGGAGATTAACGGCATTAATCAACTGCAGTGGGCTGTTCGGTTACTAACAATCTAAAGTATGTCTGTAGAAAATAGTACCGCTTTCTGCTCTCATAATCCAGAGTTTCAGATGAGAATTGTCAGTCTGTGAATGCATCTGAGTGTTTCTGGGTCTTTTGAGTAAAAAAACAAGTGCATTTTTTTTTACCCATTAAAAACTTTAACTGATAATAATAAATAATAAAACACAACCACTATTGTAGTAATTCGTAACCTTCAAACGTTTATGTTGTTGAAATAATTCTCTTATGCTCAGCAAGGCTGCTTTTATTTGATCTAAAATACAGTAATATTGTGGACATATTATTACAATTATAATATAACCGTTTAAAATTTTTATATATTTTAAAATGTAATTTATTAATGTGATGCAAAGCTGAATTTTCAGCAGCCATTTTTTTTTCAGTGTCACATGATCCTTCAGAAATCATTCTAATATGTTGATTTGCTGAAATATTTCTTATAATCAATTTTGAAAATAGTTGTTCTGCTTAATATTTTAGTGGAAACTGATATATTTTTTCAGGAGTCGTTGATGAATAGAAAGCATTTATTTGAAATAGAAATCTTTTGTAATCTTATAAATGTCTTTACTTTTGCTGCTGATCAATTTAATGCAGGACAGGACAGTACAGAGTATGACAGGAAGCATTGTCGGGGAGAGAGAGGGCCATTAGCCAGGACTAAAACTTGGGTGCCCGAAGCAGGGTTTGGAAGAAGTTTCTTATGAAAGGACTTTGAGAAGAGGTCTTGATTAGAGAATATAGGTGTCACAGGATTGTCACAACAGTATACAACATGCACGATGAAAAAATAGGATGGAGAATTCCTTTGAATAAATCCACAGGGAAAGGGAACAACAATAATCCAATGGCAATTTTTCCACAAAAGACAATACCAGACCAAGAAACGGAGGAGAACACAGGGCTTAAATACTAGGTAGAAAGCAATCAGGGAGAAACGGAACAGGTGTGGAGCTAATTAACAACCAAGGAAACAAACTAGTGGAGGGAAAACTAGAACAAAAGAAACAGAACTAAATATACATGTGACATTACTCCCCCCTCCCGAAAGGTGCATCCTACTGAGGAAGGAGGGTGGGGGTTCAGTAGGAGGACGAGGGGCAGGCAAACGGGAGAATATAGAGCTCATAGGAGGAGCCAGGAGCAGGAGGCGCCAGGCGAAGACCCAGACCACAGCCAGGACGGCGGCCCACAGTGGAGTCGACATTGGGAGGAGCCATGGTGGAGATGGTGCCGACGGCAGGGACGGAGAGCTGCAGAGCCAGGCTGATGCCAAGGATCTGGAGGGCCATGGTGGAGCAGAGAATATAGAGGACAGAGGACCAAGGTGGAGAGGGAGGGAGGGACGAGGCAAAGCCGGAGGAGTGAAGTCCTGTAGCGGAGGAAGGTCGACGACTGACCAAGGCGGAGCCGGAGGGATGAGGTAGCCTGGTGGAGCCAGTGGAACAAAATGTAAGGGAAAAAAAATGCCACAATAATCTACTCGTATAGGGGGTCTGGTATTCTGTCACGGGATTGTCACAACAATATACAACAAGCACGATGAAAGAGTAGGATGGAGAATTCCTTTTAATAAATCCACAGGGAAAGGGAACAACAATAATCCAACAGCAAATAATTCACAAAAGACAATACCAGACCAAGGAACCGAGGAGAACACAGGGCTTAAATACTAGGTAGAAAGCAATCAGGGAGAAACGGAACAGGTGTGGAGCTAATTAACAACCAAGGAAACAAACTAGTGGAGGGAAAACTAGAACAAAAGAAACACAACTAAATATACACGTGACATTACTCCCCCCTCCCAGAAGGCGCGTCCAACGGGGAGGGGGGGTTCGGAGGAGGACGAGGGGCGAGCAAACTGGAGAATATAGATCTCATATAGGCGCCAGGAGCAGGAGGCGCCAGGCGAGACCCAGACCACGCCAGTACGCGGCCACTTGGCGTCGACATTGAGGCCATGTGGAGATTGTGCCGACGGCGGACGGAGAGCGGCAGAGCCAGGCTGATGCCAGGATCTGAGGCGTGGTGTAGCAGAGAAATATCGAGGACAGAGGACCAAGGTGGAGAGGGAGGGAGGGACGAGGCAAAGCCGGAGGAGTGAAGTCCTGTAGCGGAGGAAGGTCGACGACTGACCAAGGCGGAGCCGGAGGGATGAGGTAGCCTGGTGGAGCCAGTGGAACAAAATGTAAGGGAAAAAAAATGCCACAATAATCTACTCGTATAGGGGGTCTGGTATTCTGTCACGGGATTGTCACAACAATATACAACAAGCACGATGAAAGAGTAGGATGGAGAATTCCTTTTAATAAATCCACAGGGAAAGGGAACAACAATAATCCAACAGCAAATAATTCACAAAAGACAATACCAGACCAAGGAACCGAGGAGAACACAGGGCTTAAATACTAGGTAGAACGCAGTCAGGGAGAAACAGAACAGGTGTGGAGCTACTAACTAGAACAAAATAAACAGAACTAAATATACACGTGACAATAGGAGGATACAGACAGGAGGCAAAGCAGGTGAATTAGAATGGGTTCAGACACTTTTAAGCCCATGAGAGCATCCTGTCCCTGAACCAAATTGCAAGGCTGCAGTCAGAGGTCAGCAAATGTGGCTCAGTTGTTAGTTTTATGAAAATTAAAACTCTTAATGCCATCCCAAAGCTCAGAAGCAGTATGGGTTGGACAGTTATCCGATTCTCCATGACAGAAATAAAAAAACAGCACAAATCCACAGTCCAGTTTTTCCTCATACCTGAAATCATTTTCCAACCACATGTCTTAAAAGGCTTGTTTTGCATTCATTTAATAATATCTAATAGTTAATAAATTATTGATTATCTTTTGGAATTTCTGTGTCATATGTTCCTATATTCTACTCTGTTCTAATTTCACAAGACGTTAATCTCTCATTCAGCAAGGATAAAATAAATTGGAATAAATTAAAAAAACATGAATCTACAGAAATATTAAGAAGCACAACAGTTTCTTGAGCAGCAAATCAGCATATTAGAATGATTAAGGGTCATGCAACACTGAAGACTGGAGTAATGATCCTGAAAATGCAGCTTTGCATCACATTAAAAATATATTCTAGTAGGAAAAAAGCTATTTTAAATTTCAAAGTATTTCACAAAAATACTGTTTTTACCGGATGTTTGATTAAACAAATGCAGTCCTGATGAGCTCCTTTAAATGGTATTGTATTCTCTTTTTTTTAAACCAATGACTAAAGAATTGAAAGTTTTATAACTAGTGGCAGTCTGGACCCATTACAGTTCATAATCCTCAGATCCGCATTAATTGAGGTCAGTCTGTGACCCCAGACCGCTTCTCTCCATGTGGAGGTGCCCCATAACCCCTCATAGCTCCCAGGCCATGCATTAAGAGGTCAAAGTGAGTCAGTCAGTGTCCGTGTTGTGGTGCACGGCTGGTGTTGTATTGTCCTGCTGTGTATCCTTATGCATGGTTCTCAAGGATGGGAAAATGATTGGAGAGATGGAGCTGTGTCCTCATCTGGAAGGAGGGATGAAGAGGTCAGAAAGGAGGAGGAGGCGGTGGAGGAGTGAAGTGGATTGATGCCGTTCCGTCCTCAAGTCCCTGATGCTTGGCCCTCGCCATCTGTCACCCTGCAGGCTCTCTCTTTTTCGCTGAGCCCAGAATGGGTCAGATACACATTTACCTCATCTAACAGTACATTTGCCTACGGGAGCAGGTGAGGAACAGGCAGACACTGTAAGGTTAATGGGGAGAATATAAAGAGCATAGTTCACCCACAAATGAAAATTATCATCATTCACAGACCTCATAGTGAAACATATTTTCTTTGCACTCACAATGGGTTCATTAAAGCAGCAGAATTTCCACTCTTTTACATATAATGAAAAAGGATCATGACCAGTGGCTGTCAAGCTCCAAAAAGGACAAAAAGCCACAATTCAAATGTACCATCTGCCCTAGCACTCCTGGTGCATTTGCAATACGTTAACAGTATTTGCATATAGCAGGAAGTGTAGCACACTCATATTCAGTACAGAAGAAAAGGGAGATCTGTATCTTGAATGCTAGAATAACTAGGGCAGAAGGCAAGATTTTTAGTGAATACTATTTTAGATTTCATTATTTCCTTGCATAGGAAAATATATAATAAATTATATGGCGTCAGATTAGTTGGAATTTAGCGCACAAGTTGTTTTACTTTTGTTTTTTGTCCTAGTTGGAGTTTGACAGCTTTATTGAAAAGATAAAAAAAACACTTTAGCATACTCTATTAGAGTACTTGTTACAGAAATAATATACTTTAAAAGAATACACTGTATTATGTGTAAACTGGATGTAATGTTTTCTGACACTTAATTGTATGTTAATTGAAATAAAAATCTATTTTAGCTTGAATTTATTTTAATTGCAATTAATTGAACTTATGAGAGCTTTTTTGACCCGCTTAAGTCAGACTTAAGGACGTCTTTATATGTAATTTCATTACTTCTATTGTCTTTGAAACATGGTCAAAGTGTACTGCTGAATACTGACAAGCATTTATTCAGCTTGTAACTGATGTAATTTCTTTTGAAACTTGTATTTCATATATTTAAATATATTTGTAATTGTGCATTTGTAATGTTATCTTTAAAACTAACACTCAACATAAACAAATGTAACTTACCTTTAAAGTCACACAAAAGATTATTAAACAGTGATTTATAATTTACTTTTAATCTGACATTATTAGAAAGTGCACTTAAAATTAAGAAACATGAAGGTGTCTCTCTTTGAGTACACTTACTGTAAGTGTCGTTTTATTAGGAGCATATGAGTCAGAAAGAAAGTTATTTAAGAATCCATTGAGAATCCATACTACCAAATTTTCAGTAGCATGACAGAAGTTAGACTGCTTTCAAAAGTCTCATTGAAAAAAAAGTACTTTTATTTAGCAAGGATGCAATAAATTGATCAAAAATGGTTGGAAATGGAAAAATCTTTTGGTTGCGGAACAGGCTATAAACCGTACTAATGGTATTAGTTAGATGTCTGATATGTTGGCCTATGTGTTTTTATGCTATGATTCTCCCACAATTCTGAAAACAAACATTAGACAACCAAACAAAATATGTAATTTGAGTTTCTGACAAAATGTTTTATTAACCTTATAAATGAGTCTATTTAAAAATATTTATTCATTTAAATGAATTTATGTAATAATGTTTTAAGTAATTTAAATGAATTCATTATGTAGCTAAAAAATGACTTGTTTCGTCCAGAGTTTTTGAACGAATCTCTTGAATGATTCAGACATCAAATACATTTAACAGTCACTGTTTGCCACCTACTGGCATAATGTAAGATAGCTATACAATCTATATTTAAGCGCATCATTAGTTCCAAAGGTTAATTACTCGTTCTGATCGCAGTTGCCGCAACATCAGAGTCTATATCCGGATTAAAAACTTTTCTCCAAATACTTTAGTTATTATTTAATGTTTGCAACATAGAAATGTAGCCTACTGTGTAAGTAGACTGTTTTTGTAGACCGTTTCAATAATAAAGCTTAGGCTACATGATGAGCGCTGGCTGCGCGAAAGCAGGTTTAAATATTCTGATGTGATTGTGTTTTCAAAGGTTTAATAGACATAGCGGAATCACCGCCATTTAGGAATAGGATCGCGTGTGTTTTAATCGAGATCGCGATCTTTTAATGATTAAACGTGCATACATATGAGCCTATATAGCCTAGGTTTTTTTTTTTGTAGCCCATGTCATATTTGTACCAGACCTCAAAAGTAACCCGGGCCCACGCTTCCACGACCCATGTTTCTTATTATCCCGTCTGTAGCTTCAGTATAGTTAGCTACTTTTATTAGTAGCTTGTACTGTAGCTAACAACTTTTGTGTAACTTGGAAAGCTGCAGTTTAAAAATAGTTTCCACACTAGTGTTGTGTGTGTTTTGCTTAAAGGGGTCTAAGCTAATATTGAATGCGAATTTCAATTTTTCCTATCCTCCTTTGGACCTGTTAACAGCGTCTGTGTGCCATAAGAAATCTGTCAAGTTGCAAAGACATAAAGTTCACAAAATCAACAAAGAGATATTCCTTTATAAAAGTAGAGTCAGAACCACGCCTACACTAAACTCTCGTTCTAAACACGCCCACCACAAATCTACACCTCACTATGGTTGGAAGATTGCCCTAACTCCGCCCAAATGTTCCATGCAAAGAAAGAAGGCTTCACTTGTATTCGCACTGCTAGTATTTGTTTGCCAACCCAACACAAACGCCCGGCCCGGCCCCACTGCTCTTGAAGGAAGCTGTGTTCTTCTTTGATGAAAAGCGCAACTAACTCTTGGATCTTGGTACTTCCAAAAAGAAGGAGCATCATCCCCTAACATACCCCTACGTTCCAACTAGCCCTAGAGCATATCGTAAAGCTGGATCAGCACCACACAACCTGAGCGATGACACTAACAATCACTTACTTCAAACAACACCCAGGGACCATGCGGACAGAATCCAACCCCGAGGGTCGTCACAGTCCAGTGGTTCTCGCTGCTCAGCAACCCAACATGCACCTCTCGCAAGTCCGCCCCGGTGCGCCGTTCCTTCTAGCCCCCCCCAGCCGCCTACGCCTCACCTCTCCGGCCATCATCAGCATGCTAATCCTGGCTTCCGCACACATCCTAGGCCTTTTTTTTCCGATTGTGACAGCCGCAACCTTTTGTTCGGCCTTCCAAAATTGGACACGACTACAAATCAGTGGTTAATTTTTATTTACAACACTGTTCCAGACCAGTTTAACCCAAATATCCAGATGTGTGCAGCACATTTTATGGAGGCCTGTTTACTGATCCTGGGAGAGTAACTTTAGACTGCAATGCCGGCTGTTCTGACTCACGTAAGTAAGTTTACGTGTTCATTTGCCACTGATGATTCAAACGTGAGTTTTGGGCAGTAGAGTAGCACTTGTTGTTTGTCATTTCTCAGATCACAAATGCAGACAGGGTTTTATGTTTACGCGGCGTGATGCAATGCAACGCAACGCAATGCGTAAAAAGACAGTGTAAGTCATTATAATCATTAATTATGTCCCCACTGGATGCAACAAATGCTTTGTTTGTAATGGGTTTTAATGTTTTTGTCTCGTCGCTCCGGCCGGACACGGCATCAACAGTATGTGAGGGGCGTAACATTTCCGTCTCATGCTTGAAGTATTCGGCCAATCACAATGCATTGGATAGCTGGCCAATCACAGCACACCTCGCTTTTTCAGACCGATGAGCTTTGTAAAAATCGACGCGTTTCAAAAAGGCGGGGCATAGAGGAGAAACAATGTACAGTATGTGGAAAATAATGTGTTTTTTTTTTACTTTAAACCGCATAAACACATTTCATTACACCAAATACTCAAAGTAATGTTATTTTTAGCAGCATCATATGACCCCTTTAACTCTCTTAGACCTCCATTCACCCCCTTTATTTTCCCAGTTGCTCCCCCTTTCTGTGAAGCAGACAGGCTCAGGCACGTGTGAACTGCCGTTTCCCCTCTCCTCTCCACGTGTGTCATGCAGTTGAATGTGTGCGTTAGTTGTGTTCGTGCATGGCTGGCAGCCCATGTAGATGTGACCCACTTTAGAAGGGGTAGCAAATACTAGATGAGACTGTTGATAACTGAAAAGAGATAACCACAGACACATTCCTCTCTAATCTCCACTTCATTCTTCATTGGTTTTATTAAAACCAGAGTAAACGGTAACTAGCATTCCAGCCTAAGTGTATAAGGGTAGAGAGAGAGGACAGCCCCTGCAGATTCAACCATAGAGGACTATAGGTAAACCCAGTGGTGATATCTCATATCCCTATTTGCAGTTATGAGCAGGTATTGCTGTTGTAACTGGTTTTTATTTATTTTGTACATGAGTGTGCTACTATATGGATTTGGTATGGTATGGTATACCATTCAAAAGTTTGGTATGGTATGGTATACCATTCTAATTTTTTTTTTTAAGTTTTACCAAAGCTGCATTTATTTAATCAAGCCATATATTGTGAAATATTATTTGAATTTAAAATAACAGTTTTTTAATATATTTTAAAATGTAATTTATTCCTGTGATCAAAGCTGAATTTTCTGCATCATTACTCCAGTCTTCAGTGTCACATGATCCTTCAGAAATCATTCTAATATGCTGATATGCTGCTCAAGAAACATTATTTATTTGTATCAATGCTGAAAACAGTTTTTTAGGAAACTGTGATAATTTTTTCCCCCAGGATTCTTTGAATATAAGGTTTAAAAGAACATCATTTATTTATAATAGATTTTTTAACATAATAAATGTCTTTACTGTCACTTTTGGTCGATTTAATGCATACTTCAAGAATAAAATGACTGATTTCTTTCAAAAACAGCAACAACAACAACAAAATAAATCTTACTGGCCCCAGTCTTTTGAACTGTAGTGTACCATAGTACTGTAGTACCATAACTGTAGTCTTTCAGATTTTGGACACTTAAAAAAGACTTTGTTTCATTCATATGGACATGGCAGAGCAGAAACACTCCATGCTTAGATGTTTGTCATATATGATACATGCACACTGAAACTCATTTCTTCCAAATTCAGGATATCTAAAAAGTAGATAGTCAAAGTGGCTGTTAAATGTTATATTTGTTTATTATGGCTTCTCACACTGAGGTAATGTTGGTTGGTATCCAGTGGGGGGCAGTGTGTTCTTCCACACCTCTCAGATATAACTTACTGAGCAGATATTTCCGTTTGAGCAACTTGAAACTTTCACAGATTACACTGTACCTGACAAAATGTGATTTCTCCTTACTTAATGTCCACTGAGACCCATGCGAACTCACTGTCTGATGGCCAAAGAAAAGAAAGAAAAACGTCTAGGTTACTTGTGTAACCCTCGTTCCCTGAAGGAGGGAACGGAGACGTTACGTCAGTGACTGACGAATTGGGATCTCGCCCGAGAGCCCAATCACCTTCGAGTGTTAACTAAACAAGCCAATGACAGTTGGCGTGCGTGTTTCGCCACGCGCACCCCGCCCCGCAGCGCGGGTATAAAAGGAGAGCGCGTGCAAACGCACATCAGTTTTTCGCTGAGGAGCCGAGACTACGTGCCCCGGCCGTACAGCGGTGGTACAGCAACTGTGGCAACGGAACGTAACGTCGCCGTTCCCTCCTTCAGGGAACGAGGTTACAAACCAAGTAACCAAAAAAAAAAAAAAAAAAAAAAAAAAAAAAAAAAAAAAAAAAAACTAGACGTTCCCATTCAGTCAGTCACGTTCACGTTCCGTCAGTGCACCTGACGACTTGGGATCCGTATGGAAACGCCACTATTGCTGACCCCCTCCAGTGCCCTGGGGGGCACAAAAAAAAAACGGAAGCCGGCAAGTCCCCCCACACCAGCTGGGGCGGAAGATAGGACAGCGGCTAGGCAGAGGTGTCCGCCACTGCTGTTCCATACAGTGGTGCATTGGATAACACTGGGAAAGCGTACCCGGTTGGGACGCTACGGAAGCCACATCCCGCACAGAGGAGGTATCATGTGGAATTACACATATGGACTGGCCTAGGGCAGTACTACATATGGAAGTCTCTGCGGTAGACTCAACCTGCCTGGGGTGAGATCACTACGCAGCAGAGATGGTAGTGAACGACTGCCAGGGAAAGACACAGGGTTACCGTGAGGGAAGCCGTACCGTGGAAGAATACACATGTGGGATCACCCGAAGGGGGAATCACTACACACGGGCACCTAGCCCAGCACAAGGGCTGACCTTGGGCATGCACACGAGTGCTGAGCCTGGCGTCTGGTGCTCCGCCATGCCTGACCGCCGAGGGTGCGGGTGGAACTTCAACAGGGTTCGCTATGGGGAACTGAACTGAGAAGCAGAAAAGTGCACATATCCGGTCCTTAGAGGGGAATTGCGCAGCAAGCGTGATCGACACCGAGTGGGTCCGGTGTTACTGTCTACCTGAGGTGAGTACACGAGAGGACACGGGCTCTACACGGAGATTATAGAATCTCGCAAACGTGTTAGGCGTCGCCCAGCCGGCAGCTCTACAGATGTCTGCTATCGAGGCGCCCCGCGCCAATGCCCAAGAAGATGCTACTCCTCTCGTAGAGTGAGCTCTCACTCCGAGGGGGCATGGTAACGTTGGGCCTGGTATGCCAAGACTATAGCCTCCACTAACCAGTGGGCAAATCTTTGTTTGGAGACAGCCTTTCCCTTCTGCCGGCCTCCAAAGCAGACAAAGAGCTGGTCTTTAGGTCTGAGCTCCGCGTTGATCCACGTAAATGCGCGGAGCGCGAACGGGACAGAGCAGAGCGATGGCTGGGTCTGCCTCCTCCCGGGGCAGCGCTTGCAAGTTCACCACCTGATCCCTGAAGGCGTGGTGGGAACTTTGGGCACATATCCAGGCCGGGGTCTCAGGAAAACGTGAGAGTTACCCGTCCCGAATTGTAGGCACGAATCGTCGACCGAAAATGCCTGCAGGTCCCCTACCCTCTTGACCGAGACCAAAGCGGTGAGGAGCGCTGTCTTTAATGACAGAACCTTCAGCCTACTGACTGCAAGAGCTCGAAGGGCTCCCCCTCATGGCCTGAGGACCGGGCGATCACAAGAAGGGTAACAGGTGAGGCGCGAGGATTCAGCCTCCTTGCCGCCTCTGAGAAACCTGATGATCATGTCGTGCTTCCCTAGAGACTTACCGTCTACTGCATCGTGTTGTGCGGCAATGGCGGCAACATACACTTTCAAGGTGGAGGGAGACGGCCATTGCTCCAACCTATCCTGCAGGAAAGAAAGCACGACTGTGATCTGGCATCTACGGGGGTCTTCCATGCGGGAAGAGCACCAACCGACGAACAGTTTCCACTTCAGCCGGTAAGCGTGTCTGGTAGACGGGGCTCTAGCTGAAGCGATGGTGTTTACTACCGCTGGAGGTAGCCCACCTAGAACCTCCGCGTCCCGTCCAGGGACCATAAGTGGAGATTCCACAAGTCTGGACGCGGGTGCCAGAGGGTGCCCCCTCTCTGAGAAAGGAGATCCCTCCTCAGAGGAATTCGCCAGGGAGGGCTCTCGCGAGGAGCATCAGTTCGGGTAACCAAGTCCGCTGGCCAGTATGGCTCCACCAAGAGGACCTGCTCCTCGTCCTCCCTGACGTTGCACAGTGTCTGCGCGAGAAGGCTCACTGGGGAAACGCATACTTGCGAAGGCCCCGCGGCCAGCTGCCCGCCCGTGCGTCCGTGCCGAGGGGTCCCTCGGCCAGGGAGTAAAACCACTGGCAATGGGACGTGTCCGGGGTGGCAAACAGGTCTACCTGAGCGTCCCCAAAGCGTCTCCAAATCAGCTGGACTGTCTCGGGGTGGAGTCGCCATTCTCCCGGAAGGGCGGGCTGACGTGAGAGCTCGTCGGCTACACGATTGAGCACGCCAGGGATTTGAATGCCCCGAAGCAACCTCAGATGTTTCTGACTCCAGAGGAGGAGATGGCGAGCGAGTTGCGACATGCAACGGGAGCATAGACCGCCCTGGTGGTTGATGTACGCAACGGTCGCAGTGCTATCCGTACGGACCAGTACGTGCTTGTCACGTAGCAGCGACTTGAAGCGGCGTAGAGCCAGCCATACTGCTTCCAACTCGAGGCAATTGATATGCCACTGCAGTCGGGGCCCCGACCAGATCCCCGCAGCTGCATTCCCACTGCACATGGCCCCCCAGCCCCTGGCGAGGCATCTGTTGACACACAACATGCCTGGATACTTGCCCAAGGTATACTCCTGTCCGAAGAAAGGCAAGATCTGTCCATTGGCTGAGGGTCTGACGGCAGAACGGGTTAACAGAAACCCGGTAAGTGCCGTGTAGCCATGCCCATCTCGGGACCCGGTCGTGAGCCAATGCTGGAGCGGTCTCATATGAAGCAACCCGAGTGGCGTGACAGTGGCTGCGGATGCCATATCCCCCAGGAGCCTCTGAAATGTCTCAGTGGAACCGCCGTCTTGCACTGGAATGACCCCAGGCAGTTCAGCATCGACTGCGCATGTTCTACTGAGAGACGTGCTGAGAGGTTTACCGAGTCCAGCTCCATGCCGAGAAAAGAGATCCTCTGCGTTGGCATGAGTTTGCTCTTTTCCCAGTTGATCCGAAGCCCCAATCGGCTGAGGTGACCGAGCACCATATCCCTGTGTTCGCACAACTGCGCTCGGTACTGGGCCAGTATGAGCCAGTCGTCGTGGTAGTTGAGAACGCGAATGCCCGCTTCCTTCAATGGAACGAGGGCTGCCTCCACGTCCTTGGTGAAGACACGAGGCGACAGGATAGCCCGAAGGGGAGGACCTTGTACTGATATGCTCGCCCTTCGAATGCAAAGCGGAGAAATGGTCTTTGTCGAGGGAGAATCGAGACATGAAAGTATGACGCGTCCTTGAGGTCGACCGCTGCAAACCAATCGAAAGGACGGACGCACTGAAAGATGCGTCTCTGCGTCAGCATGCTGAACGGGAGCTTGTGAAGGGCTCGGTTCAGTATGCGCAGGTCCAGGATTGGTCGTAACCAACCGCCTTTCTTGGGTACGATGAAGTATGGGCTGTAGAAGCCCGACCTCATCTCGGCTGGAGGGACCGGCTGTATCGCGTCCTTCGCTAGCAGGACCGCGATCTCTGCACGCAAGACAGGAGCATCCTTGTCCGGCACAGAGGTGAACCGATTGCCCCTGAACTTGGGAGGGCGCCGGGGCGAACTGAATCGCATAGCTGAGTCTGATGGTTCTCGTGAGCCAGCGAGACGGCATGGGGAGCGTTAACCAGGCCCCCAGCGACCGAACTAGTGGGACTAGGGAGACCACTGACGTACCTGCAGTGGGGCAGTGAAGTGGAACACAGGGACCCAACCCGTGAGGCCGCGCGTCCCAGGGTGGGGTCTGAGTGCGCAGCGCGCGACTTACCTGGCTCCACTGCTGGGCAGGGGGCTCGTGAGGAGGCATAGCGTCCTTGAACTGAACCCTGCTGCCCACTAGCGAAGGGAGAGGGGGCCGGCTGTGTGGAGACTGGGTCTCGTGCACCGCCGTCCTCACCCTCTTGGGGCCCGGAGGCAAAGGAAACTGCTCTTTTAGTGAAGTTTTGGGGAACAAAAACAAAAGGGAACATAAGATTCTCCACCCGGCCCTCCTCCGGGGGAAGGAGTGGTGCTGTTACCATCTCCTGAAGAGCAGGATCCAAGGGCTCCGGGTCGCCCGTCTCAAGGACGCCGCCTGCTTTGGCGCTTCACGGGCTTGGCAGGGGCGGAGGCGGGCTGCGCCGGTTTCCTGCGGCCAGCTCCACGCTGCGGCCGTTGTGAAGGCTGCTGTTGTGGCCGCGCTGGAGTGGAGGTGGAGGCAGGAGGGCGCCCTTGGTGATGAGCAGACAGAGGGGCTGCAGCTGGCGGTGCGACAGCAGCAGACCGCCGGGGCAGGATTTGTCGAAACGCCTCCGTCTGCTTCTGCGCGGTGGAAAACTGTTGGGCAAAGCCCTCCACTGCTTCGCCGAATAGGCCGGCCTGGTAGATCGGGGAGTCCAGGAAGCGATGCTTGTCGGTCTCCCTCATATCCGCCAGGTCAGCCATAGGTGGCGCTCCTGGACCACCAATGTGGACATCGTCTGACCCAGGGCCCGCGCCGTGACTTTCGTCGCCCTAAGCGCGAGGTCCGTCGCCGTGCGCAGTTCCTGCAGCACACCTGGGTCAGCACCACCCTCGTGCAACTGCTTCAACGCCTTGGCCTGGTGGACTTGCAGGAGGGCCATGGCGTGCAGGGCGGAAGCGGCCTGTCCAGCGGCACTGTAAGCCTTAGCCGTCAGAGCGGACGAGAACTTTCAGGCCCTGGATGGAAGGCGTGGACTACCTCTCCAGGTGGTGGCGCTTTGCGGGCTGAGCTGCATGGCAATAGTGCGCTCGACTGGGGGGATGTCCATATACCCTTGGGCCGCCCCCCGTCGAGGGTGGTGAGGACGGAGGGGGCACCAAGTCTGTTTCGGGCAGAAAAGGGTGCCTTCCAAGACTTTGTAACCTCCTCATGCACTTCCGGGAAGAATGGAACCGGAGGCGGCTGCCGACGCCCGGCCTGCGCCCCCAGGAACCAATCATCCAGCCTCGAGCGTTCGGGAGAAGGCGGAGGCCTCCAGTGCAGCCCGACGCTCTCAGCGGCCCGGGAAAGCATAGCGGTCAGCTCTGGATCTGACTCGGGCAACGCCACTCTACCTGACGGTGGCAGCGCAGTCGAATCCTCATCTCCAGAGCCTAGCTCGCCCTCCGATGCAGCGATCGACATCCTGTCCTCTGCCTGTGCCCCGCACAAGATGCTGGACCCCGCCCTGTCCGATGACCCAGCACACTCGTCCGAGCACCAGGTGGTGCTCAACCTGCTCGCTACTGAGAGGCCCTCGAGACTACTCGACGGGGAAGCTCTCACCGTAACCCTCAGGTCCCCCTGACCATGAACCGAAGTAGCCCTCCGAGAACCAGAGGAGCTAGAGCGGGGCATGGCAAGGGGGATACCCCCCCGTTTAATGAGGAGGTATCTGGACCGCAATGTCGCGATGGTCATGTTCCCGCAGTGAGAACATGACTCATCCATGAGCGCTGCTTCAGCGTGCTGTAAGCCCAGGCACGAGAGGCAGTGATCATGACCATCAGATGAAGGCAGGAAACGACCGCATCCAGAAACGCACGAGCGGGAAGCCATCTTTAAAAAGACGCCCGTCGCTCGTGGAGCTCTTTTAGAATTTGCTCTTTCAGAAAAGGAAAAACACTCTTTTAGAGAAAGCGCTGAAGCGCCCAGGGGAGGTCGCGGCAAGACCGCAGAATGAAAGCTGCAGCTCGCCGAGGTTTCAGCAGCCTGGATGGCAACCCCCGCTGACACGCTGTAACACCAACGCCAGCTGTTTCTTCTAAACACTCGCGGAGATCCGTCCTGAGAAGGCTCGGCTCCGAAGCGAAAAGCTGATGTGCGTTTGCACGCGCTCTCCTTTTATACCCGCGCTGCGGGGCGGGGTGCGCGTGGCGAAACACGCACGCCAACTGTCATTGGCTTGTTTAGTTAACACTCGAAGGTGATTGGGCTCTCGGGCGAGATCCCAATTCGTCAGTCACTGACGTAACGTTGAACGTGACTGACTGAATGGGAACTACTGGCACCTCAGAAAGCCATGAAATTATCATGCTTTCACGGTAACATAATAGCAGACTTTTCACCTTGACACCCTGCAACTAATACTCCATAGCAGGTGTGTGACATACAGAATGCATACTTGAACTCAGTCGTATCGCCTGTAGAGATGAACAGATGGCAGAGGCTCTCTAATTGTTCTCTTATACTACTTTATTATTGTTCTTACTAGATGTACAGAACTTTTTAATAGTAATTGTGATTTTTTTTCTCAACTTTCCTCTAGTGAATGCGTTTTGCATGCTTCAGAACTTCACCTAACTCTGTTTATGTGTGTGTATGCCTGCAGGGGTGTGTGTGAGCAGAGGTGGATGCTGCTGTGGGACTCTGGGGATGTGGAAAGTCTCCATCCGTCCTGGATCTCTGCAGCTTTTTAGGAGCTGCTCTCTGGGCTTTTGTGCAAGGTAAGACAAAAGTATGTGTCTCTATCCTCGCTGTCACTACTAGAGAAACAGACATGTGGAATTGATTTCCATCGTTCATTTAGCCCAGCCATACAGAACAAGCAGGCTTTAATAAACCCTGCCATTAGTGTCATAACTTTTACCTCTCACTGTGCTAGTTTTAATTAGGCTCAGTTAATCAAAGACACCAAAAGCTAATGATCTGTAAAGCATGGTGAAAATGCACTCAGAGTTGTCTTAGATCAGGGCTGCAGGATCTGAAAAATTAAAGGAATACATAATAAATATCATTAGCCTTGCTCATGAATATTAATTAGGTGATGTAATATTTGACAGTAGTCACACAGGGTAGCCCCGCCCACACAGAAAACTCCTTGGAATGCAGTACTGCTCTTCATGTATATTCAATATACTCATGTTTATTAAACATCAAACATGGATGAGGACTGAAGTTGGAAGTTGAGAAACATTGGATATTTTGACAGATTCCACTATGGAAACTGTAAAAAGCATGTTGTTTGGAGAGGCATCATGGAAGTCATGTATGAAGCCCTGCACATAACATGCAGAGAAAAAAATCCAAGATATTCATGGCCAAAGAATCTGTTCTTATTATTCATTTGTTTGCTCATTTTAATTAAATCATGGCAATGTTGTACTAACTTGGAACAAATGACCGCGACCTTTGAGTTACAACAAGTCCTACTTTCTATCTATTAGGCCACAACTGCTTCCAAAATTTGGCCATAAATTAATAAGTCATGGGAATTAATTCTTAATTCATGGTCAGCGTTTAATATCTCGTGTCATGTGGCTCTTTAGGGTGAGTGAAAAAAAGTGTGAAATAAGAGAATTCATCCACAAACCGTTGACACCAAATGGTCTCTAAGATCTGTTTAGGTTTAGCTGTGCAGTGATGGGAGCAAAAAGAGGCTTTTCAAAACTTTGAATCAGTTAAACAAATTCGCAAAATGATTCAAAGTGCTTGGAAGTTTGCACGCTTGAGGACCTCTGCTGGTTAAAGACTGTAAATGTACAGCATAAAAATTACATGTTCTTAAAAACAATTGCAAGTGTTTTCATTTAATTGTAATATATACAGTGTAATCTTTGATAAATAATTCCATTCAATATTTATGTTTTGTAATTGTACGTAAAGAAGCATTGTCAAGTCAAGTCTGCTTTATTGTCAATTCTTCCACATGTACAGTACATACACACAGAGAATTGAAATTGCGTTACTCTCAGACCCTTGGGTGCATACAGATAACACTAAAGTAAAACATAAATACAGATAGATAGATTAAATACAAAATACAACTATACAATATACAAATAAGGTAAAAAGTAAAAATATATATATAAAGCACAAGGCATATGGAAGATAGAGTGCAAACCAGTAAAGTAAACAACAGTGCAGATATAGTGATTGTAGTGCAAAAAAATTATTTGTAGTGCAAAAGAGCTTATTTCAGACTGATTAAAGTGACAGTGTGTGTGTGTGTATTTGGGAGGGGGGAGTGGGAGAGTCCATTAGAGGGTCAGAGTTCAGTGGTGCGTGGGGCAAGAGAGGGGAGGGGTGGCAAGGTCGGGAGGGAGTTCAGCTTCCTGACAGCTTGATGGATGAAGCTGTCCTTCAGTCTGCTGGTCCTGGCCTGGAGACTCCGCAGTCTCCTCCCTGATGGCAGCAGACTGAAGAAGCTGTGTGTCGGGTGGGTGGGATCACCTGCAATGCAGAGGGCTTTGCGGGTGAGACGGGTGTTGTAGATGTCCTGAAGGGAGGGGAGAGAGGCACCAACAATCTTCTCAGCTGCTCTCACTATGCGTTGAAGTGTCTTGCGGCAGGACGTGTTGCAGGCGCCATACCACACAGTGATGCAGCTGGTCAGGATGCTCTCGATGGTGCCTCTGTAGAAGGTGCACATGATGGGGGCCGGGGCTCTGGCTCTTCCCAGTTTCTCTTCATTGTTTGCTGAAATTGCGAAAAACATCAGTTTGATATGTGCTCTGAATCACTGATTAGAGACAGGTGATTCATAAAGGTGTCGACGCTTCACTAATCAGCGTTTCGAATGTGGCCGTCACTAGTGTATTGTGACTAATGGTTCTTGTCACGCAGCTTTTCAGTGTGTACAGGCGAACTGGATGTTAAAATCTTGTCAGGTGACACCTGGTTAGGAAACAGCAAAACCACTGTATGAAAAGGTGAGGGACTGCTTTAAATCTGGTGAAATTCAACTGACTAAAATAAACATAATAATCTGTAAAAACTGTGTTGATGTCAATTTTACAGGCATCAGCAGAGTTGTACTCAGTGGGAACAAGCATTTCCTCACTGTCACAGCTGATTATCGCTTCTGCAGGAGTCTGGACATTGATTAATGATGTGAATATGTGTCTGGCTGAGTTTTACCCCACAGGGAAATTTCAATAAAGGTCCCATCCAGCACTTTGAAGTGTATTTTGTGTGGGGTCATGTTCATGATGGATGACCAGTGCAGAGTGTGACAGCGGCATGGATACTGGCCGACCTGAGGGGGCTGTAAGGGTCAAAGGGCAGGATTTGGTGGATGGGAATTATTATTTACAATTGTTTTTTGAACATGGCACTGTAGTAATATGTTTTTGATGCGTTACCATGGTTGTGGTGAAATCTGATTACCCTTCACGTACTAGACAACAGACAAAGTTTTTGTTTTTTTGCCAGTATTTTCCAGGAGGGTGCACTTCTTCAGACTACAGATTTGGCCCCTTTGGCTCAACTCATCTGGTTAGTATGCAGTTTGAGCACATGACTGGCAGTTCTTCAGGACTTTGTGTTTCATGTGTGTGTGTGTGTGTGGTCTAAGCAGCTGCTCCACCCCTGCAGCTCTCAGTCTATGCTCACACTCATCTTAGCAGCTGTCTGTTTCCTTCAGGAGACCAATCCCTGCTCTATCTCTTCCTCCTCATGGTGGAAATGGCATCAGAGGCTTAGTTTCTGACCAGATTTTGTGTTTTTAATGTTTTATATTTTATAAGAACATTTCCAAAGATACAAGAATGGCTTCTTGGCAGAGAGGGGGGGGGAATCATATAACAATAATAATTTAAAAAATTATTTATTTAGAAATCTCTTGATTTTCGAACCAATAAGAGGTTTTGTATTATGACATGATTATTGTGACACTACTCGATTTTTTTAGATGTTTTTTAAAAGAAGCACACCAAGGCTGCTTTTATTTGAAATTTTAAAATACAGTAACTGTTTATTTTATGATACAGTAAAAACTGTGATATTGTGAAATATTATTGTAAATTAAATTACTGTTTTCTATTTGAATATATTTTCAAATGAAATTTGTTTCTTGATGGCAAAGATGGATTTTTAGCAGCCATTACTTCTGTCTGCAGTGTCACATGATCCTTCAGAAATCATTCTAAAATGCCGATTTGCTGCTCAAGAAATATTTCTTATTAATATCAATGTTGAATTTTTTTTTCTGTGTAATATTTTTATCAAAACCATGATACGTTTTTTCAAGATTTTTTGATGAATAGAAAGTTCAAAAGAACAGCTTTTATTTGAAATAGAAATCTTTTGTAACATTAAAAGTCACTTTTGATCAACTTAAAATATTTTACAAATATGGACCATTGTTTGAAAGACATTGCTACTACTTTTACTCATCAAAGATGCGTTATGTAATTTTTCGGTGAAATGTTACATGGACACGTACGCTAGATATTCTAATATGATCAGTTTATGTGTTCATCAGTCTCATCAAACCATGTCATTCTCATGGAATTTCACATGGCTGGGAGCCGCTGCTGTGTTGGCAGAGCTGGTCTGACCCTCCCTAAATGCCAGTGGAACATAAACAGCGAGCATGCTGGGAGTTAATAGGAAATGAATTAAAAGAGAGAGAGTAAAGAGTCTCTGACACATTGCCTGCTCCCACCTCTCTCTTGCTAAGATTTACTGAAGGGGAGCAGGGCAGGCCTGAGATTTGTGTGTGCACAGCTTAAAAGATGCCACATGTTACCCCCTTTTCCTCTGTCCTATAAAACCAAAGCAGTGATATTGTGACCCCAAGTGATTTGTAACCTTTTTTCCTGAATGGCTTGAGGAGCTTCAGATGTCTCACTGCCCTCTGCCTTCTTCCTACTCTCTATTTCTCTCTCTCTTTCCATAGACTGATGAATTGTTTTTTTTTAGCTATGGGAAATAACTGTCTGTGCAAAACATCTTTCAATGCTTATGTTAGCAGCTCTCCCATAGCAAAGATGACTAACTCTGCAACAGATGCGCTGTGGCTGATATATTATTTTGAAGAAATCTATTATTCTTTCCATCCACTGTTAAAGTGTGCCGAGGCATGTCAACCCTATGACTCACAGCACTGAACTGATCAGAAGATGAAAGTCTGTGACTCTCAGTAAAAATGTTTTCATGATTTGAAGACATTATCTCAGTTTTCAGTGTGACCTTTGCTAATTGTGATACTATATTTGGTGTTTCCACCTGAGGTCACGTCGTGACTGAGACCACAAACTCCTGAACTATTTTAAAACCCTGGTCTTTTGACCTTTGACCTCACTTGACCCTTTACGCTCATAAAACAGCGCTGGCAGCTCTTGGGTTTCACAGCCAGTGTCAGGGACAGGTGTTTTTCTGATATCTTTCATGATATTTCTCCCCTTATTTTATTTTAATATTTAATAATATTTTGCGCAGAGGTTACTCTTTCATAAATATTTTTATTATTAGTAACAAAAACACTACTACTACTAGTTTAGTACAATTTTAGTTAATTTCAGATTTATACATGATCTGAATGCGGAATAAATAAGCTTTCCATTGATGTATGGTTTGTTAGGATAGGATAATATTTGGCCGAGATACAACTATTGAAAAATCTGGACTTTTTTGAGTGTTGTGTACAAAAAATCTAAATATTGAGAAAATCGCCTTTAAAGTTGTCCAAAAGAAGTTCATAGCAATGCATATTACTTATGATCATACATTTTTGATATATTTACGGTAGGAAAAGACAAATATCTTCATGGAAACATGATCTTACTACTAGTCCTAAGATTTTGGTTTTGTGTCCAGGGTCCATTTGATCTTTGAAGTTTTGCTGAACATATTCATATATATCAATCCTTCATATATATATTATATATATATATATATATATATATATATATATATCTATATAATACACTTATATGATTTTGGAAATAATAATAACAACAACAAACAATAACTTATTTTCTTTCCAGAACAGTATTTTTTAAATATTTGAGTTCCTATAAAGTCTTTGATTTTGACTTCGAGAGTTGAGAAAAAAAATCTAATGTAGGCTAGGCGTAGCATAAGCTCCTCTGAGAATATGCTAGTCTCGCGAGAACCAACTTTTGTTTACATCAAAGGAAAACCAGTCTCCTCTTGGCTTATATCCTCTTGGCTTATATAGTCCTCCAACATTTTTCTCTTTATTCTAGGAATGGAAACATTCTGAAAACGAAAAAATCCAAAGCTTTCCAAATACCTTGTAAACTCTCAGTGAACATTGAGAAGAAGGGTACATCATGTCCTCCACTCTATCCCCAAGCTTTTTTTTTTTTTACATTAAGCTGTCTGCACTTCCAACAGGGCACAAAAAGGACACAGAGCTCTCTCTCATCCTTCTCCCCTCTTGACATCACCTCAGTGGTCTTATTGCTTTTCCATGGCAAGGAGCAGAGCCGTAAAAGTAGATTGGTTTGCAGTGCTCAGACCTGGTGGCAGCTTCACACATATAGTTTCATCACACGCCATTCATTACAGCAGCTCAGACCAGGGCTCTGTATATGTTTAAGAAGTCTGCTTGTGTGTCTATGTGACATTTCTGGAACTGTGAGTGATGAAGTACTGTATGAATGTGTGTTTCTGTCACTGATGGTGTGCGTATGTGGAGAGTGTATGGGATGTGTTATGACAGCAGATGTGTTTGGCATAAGCTCAGTGCTTTGTGATGGAGGTCTGTGATCCTGGGGGGTCTGAGCTCAGGGCTAGAGGTGTACATACACAATGCCAGATTTGATGTCCTTCTCTGAACCCATGATTTTGTTATGTAATCTGCCTCCAGTAGAAAGTTAATCAAAGCTTAGAATGCATTCCACACTGCAGTCTTTGATCATTTAGATGGTAAAACATGTTTTCCTTCTGTTAGGAGTTGATTTTCTCGGCATTCTCCTCTCATGCCCCTCAGGAGTGTAGAGCAAAGATTCATGGGCATCATGCACTCATCCATCATACATTTTGCGATTGGTTCCTCATTAGGAAACCCTAAATCCCCCCCCCCAAGCAGATTTTCTATATATTATGCGATTGTAAGGGGCAACTATGTAGAAATTGAACATGAAATTCAATATTTTTGAAAGAAGTCTCTTATGCTCACGAGGCTGCATTTATTAAATCTAAAATGCAGTAAAAACAGTAATATTGTGAATTATTCTTACCATTTAAAATAAGAGTTTTAATGTGTAATGTATAAATGTAATTTATTCCTGTGATGGCAAAGCTGCATTTTCAGCATAATTACTCCAGTCTTCAGTGTCACAAAATCATTCTAATATGCTGACTTGCTGCTCAAGAAACATTTCTTATTGTTATCAGTGTTGAAGATAGTTGTTCTGCTTAGTATTTGTGTGGAAACAATCAGTATTCTTTGATAGAAAGTTCAAAAGAACAGCATTTATTTGAATAGAAAATCTTTTGTAACATTATTAATGTTATTACTGTCACTTTTGTTCAATTTAATACAATCTTGCTAAATAAGTGTGGTACTAAAATCTTTTTCGGAAATTTGGGTTGGTATATTCAGACAGACTACAAAGACTATCTGTCGACTCACTGCAGCTGATTATAAGATACTATGTGAGTCTTTCACCACGTTCACAATGCCTCGCACAAAGATTAGGGGCGATCATACACTGAGCTTAATAGGTACTTCTAGGTGGGTTTTAAGAGGCCCGGGGCGGCTGCAGTTTCACCCCACATTCTGTGCTGATTTTTGGAGAAGACATTCGCTGACTTGTGGGGAAAGTCAACATGAAATGGCATCGCACCCAATGTATCTTCCTTAATGTGACATTTTAGATACTGAACAGATAACAACAAGAACAATGTTGGGCAGGATGTGTGTGTGTTTGAATGCTTGTGAAATGTGGTTTAAATGTGACAAGTGGGTGGAGGGGATGGGTTGAAAAGTGACACAACACGGTGGACCAACCAGACATTCTTATCAAAGACACAAAGACAGACATTTTTTTAGAAATAAAATGCACTGTGAATCATGTCCAATAAGGGCTTTTAAAAAGTAAACCGTTTCATGTTGACTTTAAACATCATAAAGTGTGTTAAAACAAAGCACTGGCAACTGAAACATAGCAACGAACTCAATTATTTATTAAATGAACATCTGATGAACAAATGAACACATTTTCTGGCGATGTGCACCTGAATCTGCAGATATCAGCCGAGTTCTGTCATTTAGCACGAAACTCCACAGCTCCCCACCAACCATCAAATCGGCCATCACAGTTGTTTTGCGTTTTTACCCCATCTCTCTCTCTCAGTAGATGAAGGGTCAAGTGTTTTGTTGGAGGTTTTGAGGACCTCACATTTTGTGTGTGTCCGTCTGCATGTGTGTGTACATGCTTGATCAGATCAGTGTGTGTGTATGTATGTGAGGGGTGGAAGGGGGATTAGGTTCTTGTTCAGTCTTTTGTTCAGTCAAACTCTATTCCGTTCCATTTCTTCCTCTCTGAATTGAATAGAAACAGCAGGACTGGGAAGTTTGGGGGGGGATTGAGAATTCCCCTTCCCCCATTCATACTTAATCTTGGCTGTTCATTGCCCCACTAACAACAGCTTTAACCAGTACAGTACTGGAAGAAACAACGTTTACATGTCCACAGTGTTCTGAAAGCAGTGCTGTGCAGATTACTAACAAATTGTTGTCCATTACTGAATACAAATTACATGAAGTTTACTGTCAGTTTGTGAATATTCAGTAATTGTGTAATCAATAAAAAAGTAATTGTTGTCTGATTATGAGTATTTTAAAATGTAAAATAATTTAATTACAAGTTGTTGTTTTTTACACTTTATTTTAAGGTGTCCTTGTTAAAGTGTAATTATAGATTTAAGTACTGAGTAATATTAATTAACTACATGTACTTACTATATGCTTAGGGTTGTCTTAGGGTAACTTGCATGTAATTATGCATAATTTATTGTTATTATAATAGTAAGTACATGTAACATGTGTAACAAGGACACCTTAAAATAAAGTGTTACCTTTTTTCTAATTTTTGTAATCTGATTACGTAATCCAGATTAAATATAATCAGTTCTATCCAGCAGTGTGTGTAAGCATTGGTGCATGTGCGGTCGCTCTTGTGAGTAGAATACTGTGAGATATGTGTGTGCACTGTGGCTGGGAGTATCATGTTAAGTCTCCCTAGTGAGTATATGTGGAGTGTATGTTCATATGATAACTTCCCTGGAGGGCAAGTGTCCATTAATCACTCGGATGCTCATCTGTTCCTAACGCTTCATTAGCTCTCCTTCCTCCGTCTCTCACTCTCTGTCTTTTCTCTATACCCCTCTCGTTCCACATTTTCTCTTTTTCACTTCACTTGAGAGTACCACACACGCTCAGGATCCCTGTATTTACTGTTTTTTGCGCATGCAGGTTAGGAACATAACACGTCATGCTTCCTTGCTTTTGTTTGGGAATGGCCAGTAAATTAGGAGTGGAGTGGTTAATGATTGAAAGAGGAGAACGAGTGAATGGGGCCTGTTGAAAGGCAAACCTTTAGACAAATGGCTGATTCTTCGAATACAGCACTTCTGTGTCCCAGCGACTGATTTGTCTTAAAATGCTTTCCTTAAAAAAAAAAAGTTATATTGTGAAATAGGCTACTTTTACAATTTACTGTTTTCTAATTTAATGTATTTTAAATGTAATTTATTCCTGTGATGCAAAGCTGAATTTTCTGCATCATTACTCCAGTCTTCAGTGTCACAAGATCCTTTGGAAATCATTCTAATATGCTGATTTGCTGTTCAATTATTATAGATGCTTAATTATTAATAATGTTTCTTATTAGTATCAATGCTGGAAACAGTTGTGCTGCTTAAAAAAATCTGACCCTGTATATACAGTGGGGAAAAAAAGTATTTAGTCAGCACAATTGTGCAAGTTCTCCCACTTAAAAAGATGAGAGAGGCCTGTAATTTTCATCTTAGGTATACCTCAACTATGAGAGACAAAATGAGAAAAAAAAATAAAGAAAATCACATTGTAGGATTTTTAAAAAAATTATTTGCAAATTATGGTGGAAAATAATATTTGGTCAATAACAAAATTTCATCTCCATACTTTGTTATATACCCTTTGTTGGCAATGACAGAGAGTCAAACGTTTATGTAAGTCTTCACAAGTCCCCCCCCCCCCCCCCCCCCCGGTTTTCACAACGGTTGATGGTCTTTTGGCCCATTCCTCCATGCAGATCTCTAGAGCAGTAATGTTTTGGGGCTGTCGCTGGCCAACACGGATTTTCAACTCCCTCCAAAGATTTTCTATGGGTTTGAGATCTGTAGACTGGCTAGGCCACTCCAGGACCTTGAAATGCTTCTACGAAGCCACTCTTCGTTGCACGGGCGGTGTGTTTGGGATCATTGTCATGATGAAAGACCCAGCCACGTTTCATCTTAAATGCCCTTGCTGATGGAAGAAGGTTTTCACTCAAAATCTCACAATACACAGCCCCATTCATTCTTTCGTTTACACGGATCAGTCGTCCTGGTCACTTTGCAGAAAAACAGCCCCAAAGCATGATGTTTCCACACTCATGCTTCACAGTAGGTATGGTGTTCTTGGATGCAACTCAGCATTCTTTCTCTCAAAACACGACTAGAGTTTTTACCCCCCCCCCCCCCCCCCCCCAAAAAGTTTAATTTGGTTTCATTGACACTATGACATTCTCCCAGTCTCTTCGGGATCATCCAAATGCTCTCTAGCAATCTTCAGACGGGCCTGGACATGTACTGCTTAAGCAGGGGGACACGTCTGGCACTGAAGGATTTGAGTCCCTGGTGGCGCAGTTTGTTACTGATGGTAGCCTTTGTTACTTGGTCCCAGCTCTCTGCAGGTCATTCACTAGGTCCCCCCGTGTGTTTCTGGGATTTTTGCTCACAGTTCTTGTGATCATTTTGACCCCACGGGGAGATCTGCGTGGAGCCCAGACGAGGGATTATCAGTGGTTTGTCTGTTTTTTTTTTTTTCTCATTTTGTCTCTCTTTGTTGAGGTATACCTATGATGAAAAGTACAGGCCTCTCTCATCTTTAAGTGGGAGAACTTGCACAATTGGTGGCTGACTAAATACTTTTTTGCCCCACTGTATTTGTGTATATATTTTAAAAACTTTGTCCCAGATCCAGACTTTGTAATATTATTTTTACATCATAAAATAATAAAAAAGAAAGTATAAAAAAATAATTATTTTAATTATATTAATTATTGTCAAAACAAAGATAAAAAGACAGGATAAAATAAATAATTTTGATATGTGTGAAATTAACAATTATTTAGAATGTTTTTTTTAAAATTCAAATTATGTGTAAAATTGTCCCACAGTTTCCAATACAACAATTCTGCTCCTTGTTATGTTTTTGTCTAAAGTTAGTGTACTTTGCTATTAAGGAGACAACAGTGTCAATGAAGTAAATGCCTGAAATAAAAAGATATGTGATGTGTGAAGAAAACAAAGACAAATCAATGTAAATAATAACATCTCCAGTGATATAATAATTGTATTATTTCAAAATGTAATGTTGTAAAATCAAAACGTGTGAAAGTATTACTAATTGAGTGTCTTTATGCTCAATAAAAATGTTACCATCATTCCCATCATATTTGTTAATTCATAAAAAAGTTCATAAAGAATGGAAAAAATGGCAGAATTCTCCTGTGATGCATGTATATCCACTGATGGACATAACAGACAAATTAAACTAGTGAAAATGTTAAAGGTACATTCATATAAAAGTCCACAGGACCAAATTTGAAAGAAACACGCAAATGTTGTTTTTCTGTCCTTGTCATCCTCACAAAGATTTGATTGGATCCCTGTGTTTGCTTTGCATGAAACTTTCAGTGTGATGTCATACAGCACAACAGACCCTTTGTGATGCTCTTTGTGTGCATTTGTGGTGAGTGTGTGTGTTTACTGCACTCTTTCATATGTTAAAGCATCAACAGGGTATGTGGGCATGTGATGAGTCAGTGTTTAGAGTGAGTCATGCGTTTATGTCCCAGTATTCCTTAAGATTAACGTATATCCCATTAAAATCCACTAAACATACGAAGAGTTTGACTTGATTGGAGAGGTTTTCTAATTCAGATAGTGGACAACTAACTCTTTACACACAGCGTTTATCTGCATGTGTGTGTGTGTGTTTGTGTGTCAGTCACATTAACCCAGTAAAGCCTGACATATGAAATAATAGTCAGAAAAATAAACAGAACAGTGTATTGAACCTTCAGACAAAAAAAATAAATAAATGTTTGCGTATGATATTGATATTTTGATTTGCTCATAGAGTATGATATAAGAGAATATGGAGCTAATACTAACGGAGAAAAAGGCACCTCAATTTTATTCAGGGGCCCAAACAGCTCAAAATGTGCAGTTTGGTGCAGTTGTTAATATTTATATGGCCAAAAAGTAGTATGAAAAACAGTATGACATGCTTACATAAAAGTTGTATAAAATAATTTTTTTCTAAAACATTATGTATGGAAAATCAAATAAACCTAAGTTGATTCAGTCCAATAAGTGTTCATCTTGAAATATTGCTAACAATATAAAAGTTATTCTTATGTTTACTTTATAAAAATCACTAAAGATTCTACAGTAAAAAGACGTGTGCCATTACCTGAAGGGGGATGTTTTTACACTTATACTAAAAGGTCATTTACTTGCTAAAAAAGTATAAACAATCAGTCAGATGACAGAAGGCATGTTGTAGTCTATCAAAACTTTGCTGCAAAACCTGTTGTATACAATGTTGATAATTTAGAGGCCTTAGAAATTGGCTCATCAAACATGATACAGTAGGCTTTATAGGGTTAAAGCAGCTGCTGAGGGTCAGACTTCAAAACAGGACGGCAGTATTTCCATTTTCCACACACATTGTAGTGGACAGAGACGAAGAAAAGAAAAAGGTCAAAGAAAGACAAGGGAAAAGAGAGGGAGTGAGCATGAGGAGGGATTAAATGTGTGTGAGGATGGGGGTGGTGGAGGAGCAAGGGGCCATAGACAAAGTGAGAGAGGGAGGAGGGTAGCAGGAGAAGGGGGCGGTGCTGTGGCGGCAAACAGCAGGGAAAGAGAGATGAGAACAGGACAGAGAGGAAGGGGGTTTCTGCCAGAGAAAAGAGAGGAAACTTTGGCATGAGGAGGAGGTGCAGAAAGAATGAGTGTGTGAGAGAGAAGGAAAGAGAAGGAATGTGTGTAAGACTGAGAGAGAAGTACAGTGAGCAGACTGGGATTGTACCTCCAGGACAGACTGGGGAGACGCGAGGAGGCAGCCATGCAGAGCACTATGGGTATGTCAGCAATGCAACTGTATTTATTACACATACACAGAATGCACTAGAGTTCATATTACTACTGCAGCTCACAAGAGCTTTGAAGTGATGTGAAATGAATGATTAACTTTCTTAAGGCTGATAGCACTGGGGTGAGAAGGAGCACGTTAAGATTTAGCAGCACTGTTAGTGCTTTCTGTTGAGGAGAGATCTGTGGGAGAACGGGTGCAGGGCACAAAGTTTTCAGGGCACAGGGATTTTTATTGTTCTGTCAGAGCTCCAAAGACATAACAGATATCTAATTTATGTTTCATTTAAGCATAAACTTTGTCTCAGATGTTTCTTCTGAAATTCCTACTCGTTGGAGAAATACAAATAGACCAAATTAAATGATTGTTACTATACAGTAAGAGTAAAGATCTATAAAATGATTGTGAAAGCTCAGATCATTTGATCTTGGAAGAAGTTGATGAGAAATGTTTGAGTTTATATTGAAATCTCTGACTATTACATACTTTGGTATCTTGTCAAGTCTGAGCTTAGTTTGAAACTTTGAGATCTTTTCTGGCACTTAGGAGGAGACACATGGGAGATTACTGGGAGCTTTTCCCACAGGAGAAACATCTAAGATGCATGAGGCTTAAACAAAAGTCTTAATTTTCTCTCCTTTTAAAGGGGTCATATGATGCGATTTCAATTTTTCCTTTCTCTTTGGTGATACAAGCTCTTGTTGCATAAAGAGAGATCTGTAAATTAAAGACTACGAGTCTCAAACCAAAGAGCTATTCTTTATAAAAGTTAAGAGTCAGCCACTCCTACCTAAAACGCTCGTTAACCACACGCCCCCAAACTACCTACACATATCTGGGAAATCTGCAAATGCCGGCCCAACTGTTTCACAGCAAAGAAAGAAGACGTAACTTTTATTCTCACTGTAGTATTGTTGCCACTGCAGCCATGTCATGAAGGCGCTGTGTGCTTCGTTGTGAAAGCGAAACTACTTTGTTTGACCTTCCAAAAGAGGATGATATCGCTTCGTCATGCCTAGAGCTGATCTGTGCTGGTCGCTGAGGGAATACTTCAACTTCGTGCTGTGGATTGCCGGATCGGCTTTCACCGTGGACGAAGCGGAGTCATCACATGTGGTTGCCGCAGGCATCACAATATGCTAAGGGACGTAACATTTCTGTCACACGCTTGAGGAATTCGGCCAATCACAACGCACTGGATAGCTGGCCAATCAGAGCACACCTCGCTTTTAGAGACCGATGAGCTTTGTATAAATCAACACGTTTCAGAAAGGCGGGGCATAGAGGAGAAACAATAATGTACAGTATGTGGAAAATAATGTTTTTTTAACCTTAAACCGCAAAACACATTTCATTACACCAGATACACAACATAATGTTCTTTTTTCCAGCATCATAT
Source organism: Sinocyclocheilus anophthalmus (assembly GCA_018155175.1). Taxonomy (NCBI): domain Eukaryota; kingdom Metazoa; phylum Chordata; class Actinopteri; order Cypriniformes; family Cyprinidae; genus Sinocyclocheilus; species Sinocyclocheilus anophthalmus. Next base: position 168,746 of record JADLZN010011946.1, on the reverse strand, counting down.
GACCCCTTTAATGTAATCATTGTCTAGGGGACATACTGTAAGTGTGATATCTTTTGTGGTTTTTGTTTCCTTTACTCTTAAAAAATAAAGGTTCTTTATTGGCATCTATGGTTCCATAAAGATCCATGGACCCTTGCCATTCCACAAAAGGTTCTTTAAGGAAAAAGGTTCTTTAGATTTTTAAAAAAAGATTAATTTAGGAAAGGTTCACTGAAAGGTTCTTCAGAAACCAAAAATGGTTCTTCTATGACACTCGCTGTGAAAACCCCCTTTTGGAACCTTTATTTTAAAGAGTGTTTAGGAATTAATCTGTTTAAGAGTGTTGTGTTGGATCTTTTTGTAGCTGGTTGGGTCTGTTTTGTCTGTGGTGTAGCAGGCCTTGGAATGGATTGATTTACAGACCAGTAAGCTGTGATTTTTTTTTTTTTGGAACTATGCTTTGGAAAGGCAGTTTATGGAAGTACACTCTTAAACATAAATGTCCTTTATTAGCATCTTTTGTTCCATGAAGAACCGTCAATGAAACCTGGCCATTGCACAAAATGTCCTTTATAGCAAAAATGGTTCTTTAGATTATTAAAATGTTCTTCACACTGAGAAAAATGGTTCTTTTAAAGAACTGTTCAGTGGAAATGGTTCGTCTACGCAATTATAGTGAAAACCCCCATTTGGAACCTTTATTTTAATAGTGTATATTTAGTATTTTCTGTGAATGTGAAGTAAAACGTTGGCATATGAATAACTGGCCTGGATTGTAATATCCGACATCCAGTGCACACACACACACACACTCCAATCACTCCTCGCCCAGTGCTTACACAAAGCTTCTACAAACTAGTCAAACACCACTAAGCTTCTTGCCCAGCATGCAGCCCGATATATTGACATTTAGTTTTCGAATGGGATGAAGTTTAGATTGAAGTGCCTCCAAGTATACTGAGATTCCCATTTGTGTTTAAAGTGGATGTGACTCAGCTCATGGCACATTCTTATACAGTAAACGTTTGAAATAGAGCGGCCCGTAACTGAGTCTCAGCAGCATCCAGACTCCGCTCCAGATGAGATCACCTAGGGGGGGTGGAAAGGTGCTTGCGTCAGTGAGTCGGAAAATAATAGATGAGTTAAATCACTCTCATATGTTACAGGGCTCTGAAATACAGCCTTAGTAAATGCGGTGAGCTCACTGTCTCTGTAAGGACAGTATGTGCCTGACTGACTGGCTGTCTCTCTCTGGTTTAGGTTCTCCAAAACACCTCATACCATCTCCTCTCATTGCTTTACTGTTTCCATTTATGGGATGCTTTTATGTGCCAAGTATTTATGTAAGGCTGTAGCTTCCTGCAGACGTATATACAGAGGGAGAGCTCATTAACGTCGAGTCAGTCTCAACTGACTGCACTGAATCAGAACTTTCCATGCCACTCTTTTCCTCTCCATCTGAGCTCGGCTGGAATCTGTTGGGACCGTGTCTGTACGTCCACATCCTCTTGCGGCTGGTCCACTGTGGCGTGTTTGCAAGTTTTCATGACCAACTCCGAGGTTGTCTCTTTTTTCTGTTTGCGGCTCCTGCGTGGTTCGCCATCTCTGCACTTTTGAGATGAATTACATATTCATGCTGGCTTAGTTTGTCTGAGGCCACGCTGGTTATGTAAACACTGGTGTGGAATTAATTTACCGGTATGTGCACTGTGACACTTTTCCCCCCGACTGCAGTGCATATCTGCGCTGTGATTTCAGTTTGATCATAAGACTGATGATTATGGCTTGTCAGAAACACCGCAAGATAATTTATTTGTCTCTTTCTGCTGATTCTTGGTTCAGAAAGCTTCGAGAGGAGGCAAAGAAGCCATTTTGAGAAGATCTATGGCCACAGCCAGTAAAGAAAGTTATCTGTGGTCTATTTAAAGAGAGACCAGAGTACCAATCATTCCTTCATGAGACAGTAGCAAAACACTTTCTGTCTCTAACATTGCTCATTTTCATTTTATGTACTTCTCTGTAAAAACAAAAATATCCCATTAAATGTATGGTAAAAAAAAAAACTGGCAGCTGTGGTTGCCAGAAATGGTAAAAAAAAAATCAGTGATGTTGTTTCAGGTATTACTGTATGAGACGGCATGTTGGTGCCTGTATATTTTACAACTATTAACTGTATTTCATTAAGTGATATAATGCTTATATACCAATCTACTTGATCTACCAAAATCTGCTTTGTACATTAAAATGGGTAACCACCATAATAATACAGGTAGCACAATAGAAAGTCACATGATGAATCAGTTCATCGTAAGTGATCTGTTCATAAAACATGGGCAATACACTTGTATAAACGGTGCACACACACAGACAAAACACCATCTGGGTAACACACAACACCAAAATGATGTGATAAAACATTCACTAAATAACATAAAATGTAACACAAAACACCCTAATGTATACTGATATAAAAATATAAAAAAGCAAAACTATTTAAAGAGCAGGTCATATGGTATTTTAAAGTGTCCTAATATTGTGTCGGAGTCCCCTACAACAGGTTTAAATGCATCTAAGGTCAGAAAACTTTGTAATTTTCTCAGAATATACATTTAATATTAGAATCATTTTTCAATGATTTCGAAACGATTCGTTCGAAATCATGTTCTGAGCTTAAGAACTGTAAACCCCTCCCTTCCATGAACCTACTCTGCTCTGATTGGTCAGCTGGCCAAGTCTGTTGTGATTGGTCTTTCCGTATACAATGCGTGTCGGAAACGAAATGCTCATTACCATAATTGATTTTTTGCTCCGGTGGGTTACTTGTAAACAAAGATGCTATAAGGTTACAAAAACGGCATCGATATTACCTTATCAATTCGAGCCTGAGGATGATACTGATGCTGTCTCTCAACCGGAAACTCCATCGCAAGCACGACTTGATCAGGGCGTTTCTCAGTGGTAAGTTTAAACTTTGCATGTGGTACGTTATATGACGGCAGTTTTATCGAATTCATTATTATTTACTTATTTGAGGTGCACATGTGGGAACTGTGTTAGAATGCCCAGAGAGGCTGAGAAAACAGCGTTTTCTCGACCTGATGTAAACACACAAACTGGCGGAAGTGTTTATGGGCAGGTCAGAGTTTTCATATTTCGTGGGCAGGCGGGGATTATGTAAATGTGTTACCTTGTGACGTATATAGGTAACAGGCAGTAGATTCTAAAATATGATGACTCGTTAAGGCGGTTCAGTCGACTCTTTCTTTTGAGAGGCAATATCTTTATTTATCATGCACTTTTTTTGATTAACAACGTTGCAGACTGTTTACATTGAAGGATAGCTACGTTACAAACTGCAAAAAATATATTTTTCGAAAACCCATATGACCTGCTCTTTAAATAAAACATAATCATGTGATGTCACACAGTGACCTCAGCTTTTCCATGTAAATTATACAGTAACTCATAGTTTGTCTTTCAAAAACCATAAATCTGACAGTATTTGACAGTAAAATTCTGTATACTATGATGTTAAACCATTAACATTATTTCATCATATATGAAAAGGTTACAGTTAACTTAAGTTTTTTTCCTTTAAAAAAAAAAAAAAGTATGGTATTTGTTTTCCACATTCTATCAGACATCAACAAAAAAAGGACAATGGTATTTCCATAGAGTTTTGGACATTGATTTATTTGGAACCTTTGTAAAACACAATCAGGCAACATTATATACTGTGATTTATTCAACTAAGTCTGGATAAGTATTTGAGATTACTTTTTTATCAAAACCTTTTGAATTTGAAGAAACATTGGTTAACAGTCATTTCTGCTGGGCAGTATCTTGTCCTTATATGCTCTTCAATAAAAACTCAACGGTCTGTCCTCTCCCCCGTTCATAACGGAAGGTCTGGATTTCACTTAGTATTGTTTTTTCAGACCATAGTACATTTTAAATACTTAATCACTTTATTACCATCCTATCAGTGGCATCTCCTCAAAATGGCCACTCTCACAGTAATAACAGTGCGGTGGAGCCACAGCTCCTCTCCATTCTGCTGTTATTCCAAGTGTCTGTTTCTGACCACTGGATTGAACTGAATAATCATTAGTGGTTGGAAATTCCTACCGTGGCAAAGAACAGCTGACTCAGAAACAACTGGCTCCTGGATGTTACATGGCCTTTCCCACGCTGGACGTTTTTCTGCTTCTCGCAAAGGCCCACAATTGCAATGGGTCAAACTGACCAAGCATTGTTGACCACAGAGTGATTTCTTCTCTTCTGGTCAATCTCCGCCGCTCAGTCTGCCGAGAGTACCAAGATGCATGTGTGTGCATTCCTCTGCTTGAAAACAAGTTTGTCGACTGACACAAGAAGAGAAGAAACCATTGGATAAAGATGTTCTTTTTGTTTTCTTTACTCTCAAAAGTATTCTCGTAGATTCATAACATTATGGTTGAACCACTGATGTCACATGGACTATTTTATTGATGTCTTTACTTCCTTTCTGGACCATAAAACATTTCAGTTGCGTTGCTGTCTATGGAGGGTCAGAAAGTTCTCGGATTTCATCAAAAATATCTTAATTTGTGTTCCGAAGATGAACAAAGGTCTTACGGGTTTGGAACAACATGAAGGCGAGTAATTAATGACAGAATTTTCCTTATTGGGGTGAACTAACCCTTTAAAGTAGAATATACAATTCTGTTCATGGGTTAATCTAGTTTACCTGCTACAAAGCCTCAAATAAAACTTTTTTGTGTCACTAAAACTTTGGTAGGTCCAATGAATAGTTATTCCTTATAACCCTCATTGAACTGTATCTCAATCCGGTATGCTGCAATTTTAACCTGAGTTAGTTCACTATAAAAGTGCAACCAAAAGGTAAAACCAAACAAGTCAAGTTGTGATAACATAGAATCTAATTTTGATAGTGTTCAAATCAAGTTTACTTCAGCAGTCTTTACTTAAAATTGTTAGTTCATTAAATAAAAAAGTTTTTAAAGTAATTTAAATTAAACATACAAAAATATGTATTATTGCTACTTAAAATCATTTATTAATTAAAGTGTATTTTATAGTAATTAATTATTATATTGTTATACTGTATTTCGTAACCTAAACAGCTATTTAATAACTTCAAAACCTGGCATATTCATACCACCGTTGCATATTCTATGTGAACGTGGTGTAATAATGAAGGTGATTTCGAATTTAAAAATGACTTTACACACAGTTCCTGAGATGTTTGCACTCAATGTACTTTATATGTCAGGTTGTTCCCGCTGGCACGTTCTCAGTAATGGGCACCACGGCTGGCATCTGGGCCTGTGCCAGCGGATTTAGCACTGCACACTGGGTGAAACAAAATGTCCGCTGTTGATTGGCAGGTAGTGCAGTCCAGATGGCAGCAGCTGCTGTGTGGTATTGTGCAAATACTGTCGCCCGCTGCATCTCATTCTGGAGTTTGAGCCAGCCGGCGCTTTTCTGAAAGGCTCGCTGGATGGGATGCCCAGGGAGGCTCGGACAGTGAGACAGGAGATATTGTTTTTGGGAGGTTTGTGAGGCGACTCGGGCCCCTGTTCAAGGGGGCCTTTAATAGAGCCCATATGCTTTGAGATGCTAAAGAGCCGCCCAGCCCCCTGTCTTCCTTAAACTTTGAGTTGAGTTTCCCTCTCTCACTCATTCTTTTATGGATTCCTTTACTTCACTCAGTCGTTTGCCTTCCTGCGATTGATTTATGCATGTTCACTAACACTCCACCTGTTCAGGTTTGAATTAGTTTTTTTTTTCATATGCTCTAGCGTTCTCTTTCCTCTCTTCTCTGCGGAGTTCTCCCTCTGTTTTTGTTGCAAACTTTGTCTCCCTCCCCCTCTCGCTCTCTTTCACCCCAGGCAGTGCACATGTAGGCCTCAAGTGTCATGGCAACAGCCCCAAACAGAGCCAAAAGCCAAAAGCCTGCAACAGGTTGGCAGTGAAACTAGCAGGGCCAATCATGCTTGTTCTACAGGCAGCGTTTCCCTGCCGCTTTTAATTCGATCCAGCATTTCAACAAAGAAACATACAATTAATTGAGTTGAGGAGGAGAGCTACAGGGATTTTACCATGAAAATGAATCGCTTTACACGCAGAGTTTAACAGAGGCCATGTGGTCTCTGGGAATTACTGTTGTAGTGTCATTTGAGTGAATTATTTAGGGCCAAAATAAATTTGCAAACCTGGAAACTCTTAAGATGTTGTGTTGTGTTTCATGATTCTCGTCTCATTATATTAAAAAAAATGCATAAAAATCGATATGGGTTGCCTTAATTTTTTTATAAATTTTTTTTTTTTACTACTCTATTAAAATAAAAGTTTGTGCTGGTGTTGGGTAGTTCTAAATCAATCAGGGCATGGGTGGTTTTATTTTCATTTTTTTATCATGTATAACGAAGAGTTTTTATTTCGTCATTAGTTAGCATTCATATATATAATTAATATATATATATATAAGCATAACATTTCACAATAGTTTTTAGATAGTTTTGTTGTTGTTTTAATTAAGAGGTTTATTTACCTTGATACTTGATCCACGTGACAGTAAATACTTTTCTTTTGTACAAAAGAGTTTTTTTAAATAAATACTGTTTGAACTTCTATTCATCTAATGCCCTGAATAAAATGTATCAGTTTCCACAAAATTATTATGCAGCACAGCTGTTTTCAACATTAATAGTAATTGTTTCTTGAGCACCAAATTAGCATATAAGTCATAATGGGATAAATTACATTTCAAATTATAATAATATTTAAATAGAAAATAGTTATCTGAAATTGTAATAATTTTTAATCTAATAAATACAGTGTTGGTGAACAGACTTTTTTCAAAAAAACATTACAACATCTTACTGACATCAAACCTTTGAAATAAGATGCATAAAACTTTGTGTATGATATCACATTAAAAGATACTGAAATAACTTTACAGTCCTTTAGAAGTGTTTATGATTCTTGCAGAAAGACTTAAAAAAACATTTATTAGATATTACAGTCACAAATCAATATTTAGTCCATGATATATTTTAGTGCTGTGCATATCTGCAAAAATCTATATAGAAAATACTATAGAAATTGTAACTTGACTTCCATTTTTTTTTAAATCCATGAGCATGTGAACCATGACACATCCAAATAAGTACTGCAAACGTAGGTTGAGACATTACCTAATAAGACATCATTAAGAGGTTAAAAAGACTCATCTTCCTTATCAATAAATCATACACACACTCCCTGTGATCTCATTCTGCCTTGTTTTCCTGACATAGAGAATTTTACACACATAATTAATGACAACACACTTAGTGTTTATGTGTGCCAGAAAGAATAATCCTCATTCTCAGACCGCATGTCTGTGAAAGTGTGATCAGTGACTCATTGTCATCATTCAGAATAAAACTCCTGACTGAGAAATGAAGGGATGAAAGAGGAGACTGCATCTGTTTATTTCAATCCATCAGAGCATTTTAGCACACACTGAGGAGGATATTTGGGTCCACTGACGGCAATGACTCCCTCTCTCTTGCTTCATTGACTCTATTATTGCAAATGCGTCATTCATGACTAAACTCTTTCTCCAGACTTGGGCGCCAGTTGACTTTTCAGACTGGATAACAGCGTAATTCAATTTATCAAGTCTAACTGATTCATTTGAGCCGGTCTTGCACATTAGCTAATAAGGACAATAAAGGATGTATGTAAAAAGTGACTGACATCCACATTCCCAAAAAGACTCAAGCCGAATCCTATTTTGGATACTTTTACTATGTGCTAAAAGTCTGTACTATGCTAGTGATGGGAAAATGCATACTTTTTAGTATGCAGAAACACTGTACACTAATATTGTGTACACAGGCATGTGTATTTAAGTGTTCATTTAGCTAAATTATTTGTCCTTTTCGCATTTGCTCCCTACAGCTGTAAATGTCAAAAGAGATCTTGTCACTCTTCAGTGAGGTTGTGGATCGGATTAGTCCTACAAGAATGGATGCACACTTCAAAAATACATTGGAAAAGATATGCCATTCAGGCTTTTCTGAATTTACTATGATTTGGGACACACGAATCCTAATAATCCGGAAAACCATACAGGACGGATAGAATGCAAACTGGCATTTAGCCTGAAATGGGACCAGTAGCCTAATTATCATTAACATTACAAACAATTGCAATTTATAAACTTCTGAATCTAGATCATTCCTAGAATCATCAGATCAAACAAAACTCCCTACGGAAAGTCAGAGTTCAGAACAAAAAGGAAAATCGGTCATCAGGTACAGCATCCGCATGAACCAAACCTGACTCTTTCTCTATACTGAATACAACAAATATTTAAAGAATGGCTGTAACCAAACAGTTTTGTCCCTTTGACCTTCCCTACAATGGAGGTCCCCCCCAAAATGTTTAGTTCTACAGCTCAAATGTCTTCTTTTGTGTGTTGACAGCAAAGGAAAGTCACACGGGTCTTGGCGGACAGATTTTCCATTTGAGGACTGTCCCTTTAACACTATATGACAAAAATCCTAAATTTCACCCTCTCTCTTTTTAGATCTCATAGTTTGTAGTTGTAGTGGCATACTGTACTAAACTAATTTAACAGTCTGGATCCTGCTGGCATCTCCGATTAGGACAGTCTTGCTCACCTAATGGATTGAAAGGTGCCATTTTAGGGCAGTCAGAGACTCAAAAAATTAATGCACTTGTGAAATGCTTTTTTTTTCTTTTTAAAGGTTTCATTTATTGAGTAAATTTATATGACCCTTTAAAAGTATGACAGCTAAGGCTAATTGATTGTGCCATTTGGCTGTAAATTGCAAATTTTTCTCATTCTAAATAGCAAAGACTCTGTTAATTAAGCCTAATTACTGCTTCAATTACTCTCCATATATGAATAATTCATGAGCACACACACACCTTGTAATTGCAGCAACCTAATCAGAGCTGTTTTGTGTTTTTCAAAGTAGGTCCTTCAGCTCACTAACAGTGTGTTTAGTTTTCTGCTGCGGTCACGTGATCGTGATCTTTTTTCGGTGTGTTTGTGAGTGTAACTGAGTGTTTACATATCATTGTGTGTGTTATCTGATAGAGGGGACAATAACAGTGCAGCTTGCAGGAAGTCTCGGAGCGGGGCCGCAGGCTGCAGAGCGGCTGGTCAGAGCTCTCTGGGGGGTCTGAACGTATGACTAGAGCAGGGCATTCATATCTATAACTCACGCTGATGCACATGTAACACATGTGCGAGAAATGTGATCTAGGGCTAGATGATGACAGGACACAATGTGACAGGAAAAACTGACCCGGAGTAAACGGTGTAAAAGCACTTACATTAATTCTCTAATAAAAAAAAAAACAAGTGTATTTTTGGAGCTGCAACATTGTCTAAATCTCCATTTTGTGGTGAGACTACTATTGTGGACAGACAAACCTTGTCATGACAGACGTTAGTGTTGTTATTGTTAACTACAACAAAAAATATAAACATTTGTTTTCAGTAAATGAAATGTTGAATAAAAAAAAATATAAATGAAAAACTGAAACTTAAAAATAAAAAATAGAAAATTAGAACTAAAGGAAATTTAGGTTGAAATATTGAAAAATGCTAAAACAAAACAAATTAATAGAGACATATTTTTTTAAAAAACAATAAAAATGACTGAAGCAAAGAAAATAAAAGCTAATTCAAACTATATAAATGCTTAATAGTAGATAAATAGCTCAAAGAACACTCTACTTGCTGCCTTGTGTCTGATAAAAATTTAACAAAAGGCTTTTGTTTAGACTGTTTCTGGCTATTTTTGTTGTTTTGCGTCATGAACGTATGCAGACAACAGAAAGGAAACATGTTTATATTCTCCTTATTCAAGACAACAGTCTGTCAAACTACCCACACTTCCATGCAAACAAGAAAATTACATACCTTCCTCAAAATCCTTGCAGAGACATCATGCAAAATTTACAACATTGCAACAAATGCTGTAGATAAGTTGTAATGAACCTGGGACATTCCTTTAAGGAATGAAAATGAGCAAATCAAAGGAGAGCAGGAAGGTAGAAGAATGATTAAAAGAAACTAAAGGAATGGATAGAGTGACTAATGAGAAAGACTAGAAGGTCATCGGTGCATAGAGATCCCTTAAGAATGTAAATAAACACAGCTGACTGCTTCAGTCCTCAGATGCTCCTGCTCCGCCGGAGGCCTTATTACCAGTAAACACAATATCACTGATCACTTTATGGTTCTCACTTGAGTGCACAGAGACTATGCAGCTCTCACTTTTCCCTATTTAGAGCACAAGGAGTCATTCTTGTGGATTAATGATCTACTTTTCATGGGCCATATTTATCCTAGCATGTACTTTTGTCCTCTCTATTTTTGGGGAGCACACACACAGAGTTAATGAGCATGTGTGGCTGTATATACAATAGTCAGATGAGGTAGTAGATGAGGTCAGCATTTCTTTTGTGCTGCTTCCACTTCTCTCTAGTTTCCTGTGTTTCTCTGGATGTTCATTTGCCTGTGAGGGTTATGTAACAGGATGTTTATTATGTTTTGTCTGGGGTACTTAGAAAATTGTCTTGTTTTGACAGATTTGCATGACATAAAAGTCTTAAATTAGCTGATTCATTTGACGTCTTCTGGTGAAGTGAGAAGGATACTATTATAAGGTTTACACAGTTAAGGAAAAAAAGCCTGCTGTTATCAGAACAAAGACTTTGGTGTTGGATGCCACAATGTCATGTCTAACATCTCCATGGGAAGAGGTCTTCACAAACATCAAATATCCTGCCCCTGCAACTACATTTGAACAAAAGAGACCAAATGTGATTAAGGTTTTAGGGATTTCTGCCCGGAGATTTGGAGCTCTGCTGGGTTCCAGGCTCAATGCTGGCATTCCATCCTATTCTCTGTCTCAGACTCCACAGAGAAGCTCCGTGATTCCCAGGGGATCCACACCTCGCCGCTAATCCTTTCCGGCGGCAGCGGCGCTATTAAGATTTATCATAACGAGATTTCAGCCACCTCACTGTGGAATTTGATTAGAAACACCTGCAGCAGAGAGATGCACTGTTCTCTCACTGTCAAGACAGGAGAGATCAAAGGCTGAGTGAGAGTGAGAGGGATGCTTGCGTTTGTATAATATAATATAAAAAAAATAAAGCTGTATAGAAAAACTTAAGAAAAACTTGTAAATAAAAATTACAAAAGCACATAACAAATTTAATAAAACCTAAAATGAAAACTAAAATTATAAAACAGCCTATTCAAAATATTAATAAATGCATGTAATATTCTGTGTATCAAATAATACTAAATAACACTGCCTTATTGGTAAAAAATAATACAGGAACAAAAACCATAAAAAAATAAATCAATAAAATACTTATATATATGATGTATAAATAAATATAATTAAATACTATATAAAATAAGTGTTTACAGATTTTGACAGTGTTGTGCTGCTTTCTGAAGACAATCAGAAATCATAATATTAATCAAAATGATTTAATTCTGTTGACAGCCGTGTTTCTAAATGTTCTAATTGTGGGAAGCAAAAGTTTTGTGTCAACTTCATAGAAACTGAATATTGTCCAGATAGTATTCATACATGAATATATATAGCGGCCTATATACATTTTAGAAAGGTGGTATGTCGTAAATCATATTTTTCATTGAATTAGATGAAATCTCAAACAAAGATGAGGCAGTATAAGCACACTTTTTAATGAAATTATTTCACAAAATGATGTTTAAGTTTTAAAAGATTAGACAATATATATAACAAAACAAAACCGAAGTGAATAGTTCTCACACATGGCTGGTTAGGGGTCGGAGGAAGTTTATATGGAAGAGGAATTTCAGTAACCTAAGCAGAAATGGAGGAACACCGCAAAATAATTAGCCTAAAGTGAGATCTCAGACTGCAATGAGGAGGAACTGAGGAGAGATATCAGGGGATGGGTCTCTGACCAGCTGGTTTGAAGTTCACAAGGTTGAAAGGGGGCCGATCCTGAGGGGATCTTCTCATTATATTATCACAGGGAGAACGTCCAGAGTTCTGTTAGGGTTAGTGTGTTTGTATGAGGTGCAGAATGTACTGAGGCTCTGTGAGTGGTTTGGAGTCCATGCAGCTCATTTTGGGTAACTTTAGGGTAACAGTTGGAATCTGGTTGGGAATTGTGTAGGTTGGGTTTAACTAAGGGTAAAGTCTGGCTTTGAGAAGGGGGTGGAATTAAGTTGAATTTATTTAAAAAGAGTGAAGTGATCCATAATGATTCCAGCATGGTGTGACCTTGTCTTTTTCTGCTCTTGGACAGGCTCTAAGATAGTTCTCAGTGACAGATTTATTTTTGAGTGTACAGCTAAAATGAGCAGGTAATCATAATTGTGCACAGTGATTCTCAGTGTAAGTTGAGCCTGAATGTCCACACGTACTTCATGCACCTTGACCAATATAAACACAATTAGTTGCTTATTGTTTTTTTGCCATAGTTGGTGTTTATTGCATTAAGGCCAGAGCCACAGTGCAGTTAGAGAGCTGGACTGGCTGTAGGAACTTACTCCATAAGAAGCGCCGAAGCAGAAATACCTGATAACCACGTTAGTGGAACCATGTGCGTAAGCACTCGCAGAGAGCCGCCCTGGAAACTGTTACTCTCAGCGAGTCACGCTATCCCTTTCTCTCCTCTCTCTCAAACTTTCTGTTTAATCTTATTCAAGGCATTGTTTTATCCAAGTATTCTGCTATTAATATTAATATTCACATTCTTAGCTGCTGTGACACAAAAATTCCCATTGCCATGTCATTATGCACCTGGATTTAATTGCTTTCGTTTGTATTCCCATTAATTTAAAATTTTTCACAAAGTTTTTTTTTGTTAACATTAGAAATGAATTAAAAAATATATAGAATTCGAATAGATTAGATTAGATGGACCATATACTAAATAAGCGTGTGACGGAAATGTTATGCCCTTTATCATACTGTGATGCCGTGTCCCGGAGCTACAAGACAAAACATTACAATTTATTATAAACGAGGCATTTGTTGCATCAGGTGGGGACATAATTACTGATTATAATAAATTATACTGTCTTTTTACGCGTTTCATTGTGTTGCATCGCGCCGTGTAAACATTAAAACCATGTCTGCATTTGTGATCGATCGGAGAAACGACAAACAACAAGCTACACTGCTCAAAACTCGCGTTTGAAACATCAGTAGCAAATCCTTTAAATGAAAACATACTTACAGACTGTGAGTCAGAAGCGCCATACGTCCTTGCAAATTTGAACTTCCCCCCCTTTATAACACATCCTTTGTGCACAGCATTTTAGGCTACTCTGCATGTGTCAGTAAACATTCCTCTATAAAATGCGCTGCACACATCTAAATATTTGGATATTGGTTATTTACAACAGTGTTGTAAATACAACTTAACCAAAGATTTCTAGTCGTGTCCTCTTTTGGAAAAAAACAAAGTAGTTTCGCTTTCACAAAACACACAGCGTCACACACGGCTGGCTAGAGTGAGCAGAGGCCGGCTTGAGAACGGCGCGGCCGGCAGGCTTGCGGCAACCACATGTGGTGACTCCGGGCTGGATTCCGCTTTGTCCACGGTGAAAGTTGATCCGGTGATCCACAGCACTAAGTTAATGTATTTCCTCAGTGACCAGCACGGATCACCTCTAAGCATGACGAAGCGATATCATCCTCTTTTGGAAAGCCAACCAAAGTTTTTTCGCTTTCGCAACGAAACACAGCGTCTTCACGACATGTCGGCAGCAACAATACTACAGCGAGAATAAAGTTACGCCTTCTTTCTTTGCTTTTGACTGACCTTTGGGCGGCGTTATGCATCTTCCCACATCGTGACGTAGACATGTTTGGGGGCGTGTTTAACCGTGCATTTTAGGGGGGCGTGGTTGATTCTTAACTTTTATAAATAATATCTCTTTGGGTTTGAGACTTCAATCTTTGCAGCTTTAGGGATCCTATCTATTCACGAACAGCTTGTAACACTCCAAATGTAAAGGAAAACTTGAAATTGCATCATATAACCCCTTTAAAAGACATCCCAGGAGCCCACCTCACTAAATGGGTTGAGTAGATGGCCACAATGATGAAAAATGAGGCTTGCGTCTCAGCTCTTTTGAAAGAATGATGGTCCTCCGTGGAGGTTGGCTGCTCATTCACCAGAGGATCAAGTAGAGCCCTGCATGGGCCTCAAATTTAGGCCCTAGCCTGGCCCTGGCCCAAGATTCTCAGGCCCTAACCCGGCCCGAGTCTGACAGCTCATCAGAATTCTTGGCCCCCCCCACCCCCCCCCCCACCCACTTATACTACTGTTTCAGCTATTAAAATTGTTCAGTTTTGTATGTAATGGCGAAGTGATTATATTTCATTTCGTTTTTTAAGTTAATTTAGAAAAATGTTTGAAACCTTTTTTGTTTGTTAAATTCTAGTTTTTGTTTTTTAAAGTGAGGACCATCGGCATCGCAGACAGTGATCGTGATAGCCTATTTATCAATTTTAGCCTTCTCACATCATCACGAAATAAATCCTAATAGAAAACATTCATCAGCATATCACAATGTAGTTTTAATGTTTAACCTATATAAATGGTGCGCTATTAGACCATAGCTAATCGTTTGTGCAAGAGCTAAGCGCGCTTTCACATGTTCATTTGAGGCGCCCGGCGCGATCACTTGCCTTGGAAACACTAAAATATGCCGTCATTTTTTTGCTCATAGGAGTAATACATCAGTTGAAACTGTAAGGGTCTACTTTTATTTGTGTCCACTCACAATATCAACAAAACCTTGTGCTTTTATAAAATAACGGGCTCTTACCGGATGCGCTTCTGCAATTTCGCCATGAGCGCTTCACAATGATAACCGAACCTAGTGAATACTTGCCTCACAGACGTGCAAAAATATATAGAAAGCTTAAATTACTACTTTAAAACTAAATAAAACAAATCGAAAACAAAAACTCTTTAATTATAAAATCCGTAAAGATGCACTTTAAAATGTGCTTCGTTGTGAAGGAACAACAAGGCATCTCTTATTAAGTTGCTGGCAGGAGAGAGTGTACACTTGTAGGTGTGAATTAAGGAAAGGATGTGCACTTCCAGTAATTCAATTGTAGAAAATATTAATAATAAGGGTTAAATACGTCCACAATTTTGACTGGTAGTTATTACCAGAGAATGATAATTCATTAAGGCCATAAGACCATCAGGTATTCACCCAATCCCATGCTGAATTCTGCTACTTTGACTTCATCAGAATTCAAACCTCAGCTAAAATGGCATGTGGGGGCTGCATGTGGATGAGTGAACAGAACAAGAATGTCTTATGAGAAGTTTGAGTCAGTCTGGCCCTGGCTTTCTCTTTGCCTGTCTGTCCCGGTGGCAGAGAGGTTATTGAGATGGCAGTGCAGTCGGGGCGGTCTGATCTCTCCTGGCGACTCAAGACTGTGTGTTCCTCCTGCATGTGGCTCTTTGAAGTTCTCTGGGAGTGTGTTCTGAAGTGCACTGAGGGTGTGTGTAATTGATTGGACTGGCAGGCTCTTTGCAGATTATTCCACATGGTGAAACTGCTCTTAGCACATTGCAGCAGGCTAAATATATATCCCTCAATGCCCATCCGAGAATTAAACTCTAACACTGATTCGGAAACACATAACTAACTGCTGCTAATGCTTGCTTATCTGTTTTTAATTGAGCTGTTACATTGCTCATTCATTTTATGCTGTGCTAACTAAGGCCTTTACAGTTACGACATGTAATAGTTGAACATTAAGTGTATTTGGTGATGTGGACAAGTATGTTAGTGCCCACTAGTCCCAAAACGTAAAGGTTGCTGTTCAATCACTGCAAAGGGCACCATCAACACTGTGCCCTTGTAAGCATTTTTTTTTTAATTGATAGTTGCTAACAGGTGGTATTAGGGTGAGGGACATTCAGTAAAGAGACCGACTATAAGTTTAAATTGTATCTATATGCTAAGTTAATTTTGTCAACTTTAACAACAACTATTAAAAAATCTTACTACTAAAAATCGAAAAGTTCCTTTTTTCTGTGAAATCAAATCATAATGTTCAGGCATTTGAAAGAAAAAATTAGAAGAAATGCATTTATTATGAAACATTGCTCTATATACATACAGTATATGAGATTACATATTGATTGAAGTGTGTTTTTATTGTACAGTGTACAGTGTCAAAGCAGAATGGACCAAATGCTTCAAATGTTGAATTTTGATCTCATGTGGTCTTTAACCACAGATTGCTGCAATAACTCAAGGCACTTAACCTCAATAACCTGTAATAAGACCATGATCTCATTCTGTGGCAATATTGTGTAAAGTTACATGAATAAATTGCACCACTTTGGCAATGTGGCGATGTCTGAAGATATGAGCTACAACAATTGGCTGCAACAACTGGCTGATCAAATCATAGATATAATGGCCTTTCGCAGCGCGGGAACCTTTTCATAGTACCAGAACTAATTGTGGAACTACCCACTTTTTGGCGTTTTCGCACCGCCGGAACTGGGTGTGCGATTTTAGTACCGGACTGCCTTTTTCGAGAACCAAATTAGCTCCTACTCCGGAGCAGGGTCTAACCAGCACAACTGGTACTAATCGTGACGCAAGTAGACATTGATTGGCCAAAAGCGTATGAAAACGCCCTCACCCGCCATGATTTAAAACGCCGTGTTGGAGATTCTTAGTCCTCCTTTCCGTTCTTTCAATCGCTTTCCGTATACGTCGACTTTCTATGTCCATTATTGTGAAACCCGCGAGACACAACAAAAACAGCTCCGATCACAGCGTCCTCCATGCTCCTGTTGTTAATGTTGTTCTTCTTTGTTTCTGTTGTTGAATGCCGCGCACAAATGACGTCGCTGTCGACCGGCTTACGTCACTTCTTAGTACACACTGTCGGTGCGAATGCAACCCTTTAAATGTTACTGGAAAATAGTTCGCGCAAAATCATCCCAGTACTTTAATACCGTACATTTAGTTCTGGAACTAAAACGGTGCTAAAGGCCCTATAGAGCAACAATACCCGGACTCTGCTATAATCATTCTCAGGAATTTTAATAAAGCAAATCTCTCCCATGAACTGCCAAAATAAAGACAGCATGTTACATGTTCTACCAGAGACAGTAATATACTGGACCATGGATGTAATATGGATGCATATCACTCTGTCCCACAGGCAGCTTTGGGGCTCTCTGATCACTGTTTGGTTCATCTTATACCAACCTACAGGCAGAAACTGAAATAATCTAAACCTGTATTAAGGACTGTAAAAAAAAATTGACTAATGAAGCAGAGCAGGATTTACAAACTTGTTTTGACCTCACTGATTGGAGTGTTTTTGAAGCTGCAGCCACCGATCTGGACGAGCTCACAGAGACTATAACATCATACATTAGTTTCTATGAGGATATGTGCATTCCTTTAAAAAAAAAAAAACCAGGACTCACTTAACTTACAATTACGACAAACTGTGGTTCACTGCAAAACTCAGACAGCTCCGTCAGGCCAAAAAAGATGCTCACAGGAAGGGGGACAATGTTCCAAAAAGCTGAGATCATTTTTTCAAGCCATTGACCCTGCATCAGTGTGGAAAGGCCTGAAAGACATCACCAACGACAAGACACCATCCCCCAGCACTGTGGAGAATTTGAATGAGGTCTCACACCCCACACCCATTTTGACCTTCTCTCTATGGATCTATTAACACCTCCAACAAACCCCTCTCACCCCTCCTGCACTTCCAATCAGTGAAGATGATTTGCACCAGGTCTTCAAGAAGAACAAGAGAAGAAAGGCACCAGGCCCAGATGGCGTGAAGCCGTGCGCACCAGTTGGGCCCTATCTTCACACAGATTTTCAACAGATCACTGGAGCTATGCAAAGTCCCTTCCTGCTTCAAAACCCTCCACCATCATCCCCATCCCAAAGAAACCCAAAATCACAGCACTTAATGACCACAGACCTGTTTCCCTAACATCTGTGGTCATGAAGTCATTCGAAAAACTTTGATGGCCCCCCTGAGGACATCACGGACTGACGAGACAACCTGCAGTTTTTTTTACTACTGCTCCAAACAGGTCTGTGAGATGCCTCAACATGTACTGCCCTAACATCGCTGCCACATCTGGACAGACATGGACTTATGGGAGGATCCTATTCGTGGAATGCAGCGGGCCCTTTCAACAGATCTCCCAACCTCCTCCTGGCCAATTAACCCAGCTCTCTGAGCCCCCCCCCCCCCCCACCTCCCTTCGTCATTGGTATCACCAGCTTCCTGACAGACAAGCAGGAGCTAGTGAGGCTGGGAAAATTCTCATCCAGCACCCATACGATCATCACTGGCGCCCCCCAGGTTTGTGTTCTCTCCCCACTGCTCTTCTCACTCTACACAAATGACTGCACTTCAAGGTCCCCTCTGTCAAGCTCCTGAAGTTTGCAGATGACACCACACTTATTGGCCTCATCCAGAACGGTGACAAGTCTGCTTACAGGCAGGAGGTTAAAGCTGGCTGTTGTCTGGTTCAGTTATAACAACCTGGAGCTGAACATGCTCAAAACTGTGGAGATGATTGTGGACTTTAGGAGAAACCCCCCTGCTCTCCCCCTTTTCACCATCATGGACAGCACTGTGGCTTCAGTAGAGTAATTCAGGTTCCTGGGCACCATCATCTCTCAGGATCTGAAGTGGGAGTTCCATATAGACTCCATTGTCAAAAAGGCCCAGCATAGGGTTGTACTTCCTTCACAGACCTTTTAGAGTTCAACACTGCCAAAGGATCTGCTGATACAGTTTGCTACTCTGGCAGCGTCATTGCTCCATCCTCTGCACTTTCAGTAACTGTCTGTTCAGCTCAGGTACCAAATCATATACTTAATAGTTGCGCGAGATTCCGGACTGATGCAATCCACTTGTACAGAGCACCCTCCCCACTCTCCAATAACTGCCTCAGCTAATTGAGTAAAAGGGCTGGCAAAAGCATTCTGAACCCCGCACACCCGGCCCCTTCCTCGTTGAGCGGTGTTGCCATCGGTCGGTGCTACAAAGCACTGAGCACCAGAACAGCCAAGCATAAGAACAGTTAACCTCAGGCAATCCATCTCATGAACAGTTAACTTGGCAATGAGCGTGTAATACACAACATTATTTATACATTTATTTATTAAAACACCATACTTATTCACATTTCCTTGCATTTGTACATAACATACCTGTACACTTATTGGCGAAGGTGTAAGGGTGTATGTGTTTTATCACATTTTTTATTCCATTTACTCATTCTATTTTTATTATTTGTGTCTTGTCATGGGGGGGGGGTAATGCTGTGGATGCTTCTGTCACCAAAACAAATTCCTTGTGTGTGTAAACATACCTGGCAGTAATGCTCTTTCTGATTCTGAGATTCTTTTGTTTTTGAAATCAAAAACTGTGCAATTATATGACCTAAAATTATATGATCCATTTTACAGGTTTCATGACAATCAGCCCATTTAGACTGTAATCTTTATTCCTTGTCTTCCTGTTTTTCTCTCCACAGAGTGTGTGTCCTGGGCGTGTGTTCTCCATGGCTCTAGTTCAGGCACTGCCTGTGCCCACTGATCACCCGAAGCCTAGCGCTGACATCCAGCAGTGCTGCTCAGTGTCTCACTCCCCCACTGTAGCTGCGGCAGGCACCATGGGCTCCGTCAGCAGCCTTATCTCTGGACGTACCTACCAGGAGCGTCACTGCCGAGCTGCCAGCGACTTTGGCGCCAAGTATCGCAAACCCACACCAGCTACGAGCTGTTTCCGACAGCAAGAGGGCACGCTGCGCAGTGCCAGCTCACAGGAGCAGCTTCTCACCAGACAGCCTCCTCTACCTGCTAAGAACAAGTCCTCTGCCCTCATCTCTGCTGGCAATGGTAACTATGGCTATTTTAGTGATGAGGGGCCAGTGGCGACTGAATATAATCAGGTGACCCCCGTGCAGGGGGGGGGGGGGGCGGGGGGGAGGGGTGGAGGGGGGGGCAGCCCGTCCAGTGATACCGAAGAGCCTCCTGATAACAGAGGCATGAATGGTAACATTGGTGGCCCTCCTCCCAAACTCATCCCAGTGTCAGGGAAGCTGGAAAAGGTGAGTTCGGGGGTGCTTAGGAAGTAAACATAAAAGAAAAAAACTTTACGGCTTTAAAAGTCGTACAAGCTACACATTTGTTATTTTTAACCAGATAAGTAGCTAATTTAAAATTCTGCCCATTGTTATATTGTCATATGGTCTCATTTGTTTGTTTTTCTGTAAAGAATGGTAGTTTTGCTGATGCTCATTACACACAGTGGGTAGTACATCTAATTGGCTATTCATTTCTGTTGATCAAAGAGAGCCTTTAATCACTGCAGTATGTCAATATGCCATCACTTACTGTACACATTTAATCAATGACACCTCAGTTACACTCTCAACAAAAATAAAGGTTCCTGTTGTTGTCTTCATGTTTAGCCATGTATTGTGTAGATACATTACCTTTCAAAAGTTTGGGGTCAGCAAATTTTTATTTAGTTGAAAGTAGACAATATTATTTCCCAAAAATATTTATTTTAAATTCTTTTAACTTATATAAACAAGAGAACGCTTCAAATAAAACATCAAAATACGGGTTCTACAGATTAACTGCATACTGACATGTGATAAAAATATGAAATGTTTCTTTTCTTGAGAATGCGGGAGTGGACCATTGGAATTATTTCTGAAGGCGATCAGTGACACTAAAGCCTGAGTGCGGTGCTTACTGCAAATTCCACGTGTTCCGATCACTGGAGATAAATGAATATGTTACATGTTAAAATCCAAAATTGCTGATTTCACAATATTGCTGTTTTACTGTATTTTTGATCAAATAAATGCAGCCTTGGTAAGCATAAGAGATATCTTTCAAAAAGATAAAAACTCTACCCAACCCCAAGTTGTCAAACATGGAGTAACATTGTAGGGGAGGTTGGTAGGATGTTGATTTACGTTAGTAGTCACGATTAAATCATGGTCTGTTGATCACAGAGTATGGAGAAGATACTGATCCGTCCCACTGCCTTTAAGCCGGTTGTGCCCAAGAATCGGAACTCTGTGCAGTACCTGTCTCCACGGTCAGGGGGCAGTCTGACTGAAAGCCAGGGCAGCCTCAACCTCTTACTTCCTGGCACTGGAGCATTGTTGGGTTGTCAGGAGAAGCGTAACTCTTACAGTGGGGGGCGCCACGCACGGAATAGCCAATCCTGCACTATGTCGGACTCAGGCCGCAACTCACTCTCCAGTCTACCAACCTACAGCAGCACAGGGTACAGCCTGGCACAGAGCGAGGTTCCCACCGGGCACATAGAAACCACACGCTCCAGTGGTGGCCACGGACACTCTAACTCTGACAGTGGTCGGTCATCATCCAGTAAGAGCACAGGGTCTTTAACTGGCCGTGGGCAGCCCCTCTCAGACAGTGGATCGTGTGGCCGCTCCCCAGCTCCAGGAGAAGGGTATGAGGGCGTCATTCGGGAACTTGAGGAGAAGCTGAGGGAAAGAGACCTGGAGCTGCAGCAACTCCGGGACAACCTGGATGAGAATGAGGCAGCCATCTGTCAGGTGACAATCGCAGTTTTCTACCAGTTATTAGTGCCATTTGACAGGGAATTGTTAGATACGGTGGATACAACGTAAGTAAAATCATATGTCTTTTCCATGCAGGTGTATGAGGAGAAACAGAAGCGGTGTGAGCAAGAGTTAGAGGACCTTCGGCAGAGCTGTGCATCGAAAATGAAGCAGGTGCAGCTGAAGGCACAACGGGCACAACAGGTCCTGCAGTTGCAGGTGTTCCAGCTGCAGCAAGAGAAGAAGAAATTGCAGGAGGACTTCTCCCAACTGCTGCAGGAACGGGAGGCATTGGAGAAGAGATGTGCCTCTTTTGAGAAGGAGCAGACTCAACTAGGTCCTCGTCTAGAAGAGACAAAGTGGGAGGTGAGATCGTGTACCAATTTAGATCTAGCAATGAGTAATAATTACATTCAATGAACTTGAATGCTCCTGTGTTGCAGGTCTGTCAGAAGTCTGGTGAGATCTCTCTGCTGAAGCAGCAACTGAAGGATGTACAGGCTGATCTTGGTCAGAAAGCCAGCGAGATTGTTGCTTTGAAGGCCCAGATGAGAGAGGCTCGTTGCGAGCTTCAAGCTAGCCAGGCTCGCTCGCAGGAAGCCCACGCCACAGCCCGCACCCGTACACTCGAACTTGAGGTTTGCGAGAATGAGCTGCAGCGTCGTAAAAGCGAAGCGGAGCTCCTGCGGGAGAAGGTGGGCCGTTTGGAGGAAGAGTCCATCCGTCTTAAAGAGACCCTGGCAGTGCCCCCGTTCCAAACTCTACCTTCTAAGGGCCAATGCATGAGCTTGCCCCTGCCCCAAAGCCGTGGGGGAGTCACTCACGGGATCAGTCCTGCTTTCCGGGACAACATCAGTGAAGAGCAGTTTCTAGCATATGAAAGCGATGAAGCGAAGGTGCAGCGTCAGAGCGTGGATGTGCTTCATGGTCTCCGTCAGCAGGTGGACCGAATGCGGGCTGAGCTGATGTATGAGAGGAGGCGGAGTGAGGACCAGCTGGAGGCCTTTGAGGATGAACGCAGGGTATGGCAGGAGGAGAAAGACAAGGTGATTCGTTACCAGAAGCAGCTGCAGCAGAACTACATCCAGATGTACCGCAGAAACCGAGACCTAGAGCGTGTGATGAGGGAACTTAGTCTTGAGCTGGAGAACAGGGACATGGAGGAGTTTGACATGCGTAGCAATGAGATCCATTTTGAGGAGATCACTGCCACTGAAATCTAAGCCACATCTCACTCTGCCATCCCAAAATTAATTTCCACTGAGGTTGTGTGAGGAGTACTGGCCTTCACTGCAGTGTTTTTGACATGCTTCTCCACACTATTTCAGAAAGTCTTATGTTCAAGGCAAGTTATTGTTGTGATGTCCGCAGAGGCCAATAAAATATGTAACATTTGTATTTAGACATCTTTATGATCACTTCCTGCCTCGGACACCTGTGAGGAAACCTGTGAGATGAATGTACAATGACTGTGAACAGCAGCAGTTAATTGATGCCACTGGTGAAGGGAAGGTGTCCTCAAAGGTGGTGCTTTGTTCCTGGCAAACCCCTATAGTACAACTAGGGCTATAATTTAGCTTAATTCTGAAAAAAAGTAATGCAAAAAATATTACATTTAATCCCCCGTTGATCTGAAACGTGGATTCTTTAAGAAGTTTTTCACACAGGAAGTTCACAAAAGACATGTTTTTCCATTCAAAAGCATCTATGCAGTGGTGCAGAAGTATAAATTGTTGACATAAACAGCAAGATGCGACGACGGCCAAAGACATTTGTAGCATAGAGTGAATGCTAGAATGTGTCCTTTGTGAACAAGATTGGGAAATTGGGCAGATTGACAAACCCAATTTCTAAATGGGTTGATGTGAACTGAAGACCAATGATGGGCTTATGTTCAATGATAACGAAATAAAATATATGACACTTACAAATGTCCATTCAATATTTTACTCGCCTGTTAACTTAATTCATTTGGAATTTTTTTCTTAGCAAATATACTGAAATGGTTATGAGATCGAAGAACCAATAGGAAGAAATACAGCATGTAGGCTACGGGTTTCATGGTGTTTCTCATATTCTATGTAGTACAGAGCACTCTACTTGTCTCGCCCATTGTACCAGCATTAACACTGATGGAAAAAGACTTGGAGGCACTCTAATGAGCATCTCATGTTAGGTCACAGAAACTGCAGTTTTGTTGCATTCATTCTTGGTGTTCTAGTTGTGCTGGTGTTAAGTCCTCAATAACATTGTGTCATATCTTCTCAGCTTTTTACGGCACTATGCAGCAAGAACTGTCACCTCTCATCTCACAGCCCCGCTGCTTACGCTACATTTGATACTAATCACTGATGTAGAAGTATTATTTTTATAATTAGATGATATATTAGTAGATATAACTAGCAACTATAGAGGCAAATGTATATTTTTTCTTTTCTTTGTGAGTATTGCCACGCACACTGTACAGAGTGAATAGCATGTGTGTATGACACGGTAGCATTTCTGTGGTCAGACAGTCTGGCGTTGAGTCACGTTATGGCATAACACAGGTCAACCGGTTGGTTTTTCCAACTAGTTCTGCTCTGTAATGACATAGTTGATGAATGCATAGATATTATGTTAGATTTGCATACAATCTGAGAAATACTAATCAAATGTTTGTGGTCATTTTGTTAAAAGGATATATACACTATATAAACTTTGTTGTTTTTACAGAACAGATGCTTAAAAAAGAGAGGATGGTGAGGAAGAATGAAATATCTATATATAATAATAAATAGATGTATATTTTTATATATAGACTCAAGACTTTTTGTGGTAAAACAGGTAACTTTGTGAGTTTAATAAATATGAAAGGCATTTTTCACACACTTTTTTTTTGTCCAGAGGGGTCATTTGCCATAGCATGTTCATAGGGAGCTCTGACAGTATTTCATATAGTGGTTAGTGTTTTTATATTCATATGGAGTATTTACTATGTCCTTCTCTGATCATAACTTACAGCATTATTACATAATTTTTGAGCATGTTGTAGAAAAGTGGCAAGAACATTGTCTGACAACAAGGCAATGCTTGAGAGCTTTTTTGACGGGGAAGAAAAAACTTAATAGCACAAAAGTTGAAATGAGGGAAACTCTCAATACAAGATCACATTTTAGCCATCGCAACCAAAGATAATCTGTTATGTATTTTCCATAGTATCTTTATCAGCTTATAGTTATATACATTTACACATTTTTCACTCAGTGCTTCCTTTTTTACAAAACCATGTAATATACTCTCAATGATCCTACATTAAAACAAACACTTTATTTATGTGATAATAATTTTTATATTTTTCATTCAAGGCCAAATTATTCATTTCATTATTGGTCAGAATGATTCACTGTTTGTGATTAGTCTAGTCTTGTATCGTTTCAGTTCATTTTTACATTCATCAATGACTACCTGAGAATCAGAAGAAATGATGCCATATTTTTCTCACCCTGCTCAGATTATCATCCTTTGTGTTGCCAGGATCATCTCTGTAGCACAGATATGTTATGAGTGTACGAAAAGAGCTCTCTTACCCCTGGACAATATCCTGTGCATTTCTTCCTGACATGTCAATCACGCCCCTGAAAAATACATGTGTAAATATTCCTCTTATTGTAATATTATCGACATATTCAATATATTTGTTTTTACACAAATATCTTGAAGGTGTAACCACTGTGAATAGACCAAAGCAAATTAACGTTTAGTCTTTTTGCCCTCATGTATGTGCTTGTGTGTTTCCTTTGTCAATCTGTAGTCTTTGTAGTCTTGTATGTATATTTTCCTGTTGTATATTTCTTGTAAAAATGTGTTTTTAATAAAAGAAAGTTGCCTCATTCTGAGTCTGGTGTTTTTGAAAATGTACCTACAGTTTAACAACATTTAACAATTTTACTTTACAAGAAATAACATTTTTAGAGCTTTCTTTAAACCTAATACATTCATATCCTAATTAATAAAAGAGTTTAAAAATGCATGTTGAAGCACTATGCAAGACACTAGAACGCAAGTAACTTTTTTTGTTTGAAATTAACAAAATTTTAATTTTGAGCAAGTACATCATAAATACATCTTCCAACTTTTTTAGTGCCTTAATGCTTCTCTCATTCCTCCACGCATGTTTACGTCACATCAAGGAATACAGGTCATGGCTATTATTGGTGGAAGGTATTCTAGGCCCTGTCCCAAATGGCACACTTCATGTGCACTTACGGTCTTGTGGACTTACAATGGCCACCGTGTGCGAGTGTCCATTAAGTCCATAAGACCATAGGGTGTCCCATTCATCAGGCTTGTCCAAATACCCACACTTGAGGTCTTGGCCACTTGAGAGTGCGTGCACGCAACATGAAGTAAGTGCGCAAGACTGTACCAGGTCGAAAAAATTTGAATACAGCTTCTGAGTGGTATTTGAGGCTAAGCTTTATCCCATCATGCATCATGTTCTGGAAATAAATCATGAGATTTTTTGCCGAAATCTCTCGAGAGGTCACAGAAACCTTTCCAATTTATGTTAAATATTAATAATAATTAGATAGTACATATAATTTGGTAGTAAACATAAAGTGTTGCATGTTTCATTGGTGCAAAGATGAGTATGCTTATTTTGTACAACATTTGCAACTGCTTTTTATCACTTAAGTAGAAGGAACACAATTACTAAATTGTGTTATTTGTTATATGTACTACTGAACAGACATTTAGAAGTTTATTTTAAAATGCAAATTATTGAAAATCAAAATTAAGTTCTGTAAACACATGCATTTTTACAACAAGTATAAGTGTGTCCCGGGTAATGAAAAGTTCTACACACACTTGTGTTCTTCACTCCCACTTGAACACTTGAGCCAAATAGTGGTCAAGCACAAAGACTGCAAGTGTGGGTATTTGGACAAAGCCCGCCCCCCCCCCTCATTTTAGCTTTCAGAAGGGTGCTCACGAGCGCCCCCTTTGTGGCCGCTATGCGCCCTTGATGTGCACCTCTACCCAACAATCAAATCGGCATGCCATTTAGGGTGCGATTTGGGACAGGGCCTTAGCTTGAAACTACACCAAAAGAAAGAGTTTGCAAACAAAAAGGGAAAGCGATTGCGTAATAAAACATGAATCAACATTAGCTTGGCTTTAGTTTGCAAAGCATCATATTTGCGGAGCATTGACTGGGTTCACAAAAAATGTTTTTGCTGGTAACAATGCCAAACTCCAAACCAATTACTAGTACTTTGGTCCGGTTGTCTATAAATAGCCTACTATCCAAGTTAAATCGAGAGACAAAAGTTACACAACGTATCTTTAATAATTTGGATTTTATCATTTAAGATCAGAACTAGAGTCGAAAGAGCTTGCACAATGGAAACCGTCAATATTTAACCTTTTTATTTATAATCACGCAATGACTTTTGTAATAAAACAAATTGCAAAAATGCAGACCAGATGCTTTTTACATGATTTCTTTAGATGCGTACAGAGAAAAAAAGTGTAGTATATAACACTGATCCTACAATCATCACAACGTTTAGATCTTAATTGCACAGTCCATGTGTGCAGCTTTAAGGCACAAATATAAAAAATGCTAAGTATAAACATAAGTTGCCAAAAATAGAAATTCACTTAGAGCACAGGATGTAAAGTGAGAGAGGCATCCTCATTTGTAATAATCCCCCAGACATTCACTAAACCAAACCAACAATTTAAAAGAAAAACAGACCTAATCTCAATCCATACTGTGGCCATGTGTAATCTCTCTCAGGCATGACTGTGAAGACTGTAGGATGGATGGGTAGTGTTATGACTTATGATTATCAGCATGTCATGCCAGTGCGCTCTTATCTAACTCCAGGCTTAAACCAACCAAAAATAGAAACCCACAATATCTCGTGTTTATACAGGGTGTCAAATCCTTTAACATTGGAAGTGACGAGTTATGACTGTTTTATTAAATTTCATAGAATAGATTCAAAACAGAAAAGGAATAGATTCAAAAGCAAATAACTTTCAACAGGAAGGGAAAAGGTCAGCATCTGTGAATGGCCAATAGCACTCTCTGGAAGCCCATTTTTGAATTCTTGCTCAGGGGTTTGCCTCGACACCCACCAGTCATGATGGCATGATTTCTCTTTCAAACCAAGCAACTGTCCTCTGTTTATACCCTGCAGCACTAAGGCCCCGATATACTTCAAGCTAAAATCAAGTACGAACTGGTGTGATGTCATTTTGAACAAAGCCCGGCCAAAAGTTAGTTTGGAGTTTGTTTCAGGAAATCAAAGCGGCTTGCCAGAAACGTTTGCTTTGACTGTCAACACCTTTAAACAACCATTGGTCCGTGGTGGTTACGTAATACAGTAGGTAACTGTTCTCTGGGGCCCTGCCTTCATCAATGGTGAAATCTTGTGGTTCATTTCTTCTGTTCAGTCTGTCGAGATCAGACATGAGTAAAAACCTGAACACACCAGAGAGCTGCTTTTCAGTAGAAACTGAAGTTGTAATTCTAATTGAAACTGACCCTGACACTGTTTATTTCATGTTTAATACTGTAAATCTGCTTGCTTTATCAATTGTATAAAGTGCTACATAAATAAGGACTTGCCTTGAGACCGGGATTGCACCTTGTGCAAACATATCCACTTCAGTATGATCAGATGCTTTCTTATTGGAATAGTTTGCCCAAAAATGCTGTTTACTAACTAGACAGTTTACTAACCCTCAGGCTATCCAGCCAGGAGTCATTTGGATTACTTGTGTGGATTATTGTGATGTTTTTATCAGCTGTTTGGACTCTCATTCTGACGGCACCCATTCACTGCAGAGGATGCATTGGTGAGCAAGTTTCACCAAATCTGTTCCAATGAAGAAACAAAGTCATCTACATCTTGGATGGCTTGAAAGGTAAATCTGAAGGGTAAATCTAAGGCTAAAATCTTTAGCAAATTTTCACTTTTGGCGAACTTTTTCTTACCACTGTCATTTTTGTTCTATGTTTATTTTGTTATTGAGAGAAGAGTGTGTAGCACATATTTACATATTCATCTAATCTCTGTTCTCAGCAGCGTGGGCGGCATCATGATGTTCACAAACAGTTCACCACTGCTCAGGTATTTCAAACTTCTTTTTACCCAAGTGAAGAATGAAAAAGAACTTCACCATAAGTATTTTGGGGCCTTTCGCAAAACTCATTGAGTTTCAGGCTGTTTCAGTCAGTCTCTCGGGTTCTTGGGAACTTTGATGATAAACTCCATGGGGTCTTTGGCCTTGTTGCTGAAAGCCCTTCGAATGGCATCCACCGCGTGTGGATGTGTAACACCTTGGAGGGACTCTCCGTCTACCGACACCAGCTCGAATCCAGCCTAAACACACACACAAAGAGAGATTTCTAGAAAAGTTCAGGTGTAGGACTTGATCATTAATGCAGATGTCTGTTTTCCTGACACATCCCTGAGTATTTCTGGCAGAGCGCATACAGGCATGCGCTGTCTGAATGGCAGGAAAAAGCAGATGCTGCAGGCACAGGATGCCACTCGTTTCCTTTGTTCTCCTTCGTTAATACCTGTGAATGATCTCATCTGGCCTGCTTCAGACTGTGTGTGTGTGTGTGTGTCAAAGCTCTGCCAGTGGATTACATCAGCTTATTATACTTCAGAAATTAATGTTTTTCTCTCTGATTGTAACCTTTGGCAGACCAGAAGCACAGATGTTTGGGTCTTTCAGGTCAAAAACACGACATATCCACCAGCTCTCATCTAAACTCATTATCCTATCTCTGACAAAACTAACAGCATTAGGCTCAATTAAATATAAGAGGGAAACAGTCAAATCAGAGTGAGCTGGACCAAATTATGTACACCAGTCTCTAGGTGTGCATAACCCAAAAGTCAAACACTCACACAGATGCAGGAGCGTGTTTTTGGAATTATGTCTTTCCTGCCAGGAAAAAAGTACAAAGTACAGCTGAGCTCACAAACGCTCTTTAGTTCAAAGTAGGCACATTTCCTCAGTCACGATCTCTTACCAGGATGCACCTGTTTAGTGAACTCTATACACCCATCCTTAGTGGTCAGGGTCTGTTTTCATGCTCTTCATAGGTCAGAACAAACACTGTTGTCCTCTTATAGAGACATTATATTTCTCTTTTCATTCTCACATAAATAAAACTGGAAAACATTTATTATTTTGGCTTATTATTTTCAGCTAAGAGTGTAATTTCTTCTGTGAACCACAAAAAAAGGAATTTTGAAGAATGCTGGTGACAAAAAAAAACCCCACATTTCTTAAATGTGACATTTCTCAAAATGTTTTCTTTTGAAATTGACAGAAGAAAGAACAACTTTACACTAAGACTATTCCAGTCATAGTGAGTGAACCCAAAAGCAGAACACAAGAACTACTTAAGAGCATTATTAAGAGTATTTCAAAACATTATCCTTAATGCAACAGACTTTTTTTGTGTCCCTTAATGGTCATTTAGGGGCCTAAGATTTGTTTAAGCTGACATCCCCTTCAAACAGCACTTACATTAAGGAGACCGCAGGGACATCATCAGTCTTTTTTTGTATGCCATCTGCCTTTTTGACTAAAAACAAATCACCAAAGCATTCTATGGTTTCAGAGGACAAGAGGAGTCATTTATCAGTGGATAGCAGAGTACATCACTGTGTGCGTGAAGAAAGAAAGAGCAAGAAGGAGAAAGAAGATGACTCAGGGAAGAGGAGAAATTCATGTGTTTAGTGCTACTACGGCTGAATAGAAACATATTTTCAAATATTTTCAGATTTTTCACCTTCTGAAACTTCAAACCCAAATCCACAAATTTAAGTTCCTTGGAACTGTATTTATTTATTTATTTTGATATAACTATTTGCATGCAATTAAAAAAACAATTAGGAATTGTCATCAACCGTTACTCTAGCAACTACACAGTAATGTGATAGAACGTCAGAACGTCTCAGCGACCACAAGCATCATCCTAGCAACCACTCACAACACACTAATGGCTTAACAAATACTGGGAAAGTGATCAAGCCAACTTGTGGTGGCAAGTTTTGCACAGACAAAAGACCCCTGAAATTTTCTCCAGAAAATCTCTAAATACAGTGAAATCTGTTATTAAACTGAAGCCCTCTGTATTTATAAGCTGAAGAATGACTATCAAGATCAACACAACAGACTATAATTAAAATGGAAAAGAGAGTGCTGGACTAATTACACATGAGCCGAACGAGTAGACTCTATGGAGCCCCACCACATACACAACACCTAACCTCCGTCTGCCATGTGTGTCAACAACGTTTGATAAGAGGGATGTGACTGCAGACAATGTGTGACAGAAACCTGACCTCCAAGCTGCTGGAGCTTACTTGCCGCTCAGATAATAGAGTTATCAGTTAGACTACAGGAAGCATGTCAACAGGGCGCTCCACACTTTCCCTCTGCAGGCCTGTTAATCTGCAGAGCTCAGTGAAGATAGCCGCTCTGAAGAGCCTCTCATGGCTTCAGGGTGAGACAACAAGTGAATTGAGTGGAATGTAAATTAGTCGGCCTTTGGTATGAATGGAAATACCCACTAGTCTTCACACCAAGTCCAGGAGGAAGCCAGAGATGAGTGGATGTTCTTGGCAACTGAAGGGTTTTGAGCCTGACACCAGATCTCCTGAGTGTGGCAAGTGCTGTTATCTGATAGGCTGTAATCGACAAGGATGCGGCTTCTCTTGAAAAACACACACAAAAGTACACATACACACATGGGATTCCAGGGTTTTAACCTTTTATGTGGGGTCACAGAGGTGCTGTTGGTATCGTGCCCTCGCCTGCTGTGACCTTTAGCCCTTATTCTGCCTCACTTTGTACAGGTGCAAAGACCTGGATATTGTCAAGACACGGTGGCACATAACACGGTAGCATGACAACCAGCTTCGTGCTTGATCTAACAGGTCCATCAGGACAAAGAAAACAACGTGTTGGTCTACCAGTAAGACCATCACCAAACTAGAACTAACCAGAGTAAACCAGCCTGGACCAAGCTGGTCTTTTCAGTAGAGATGTACAGCATGAGATTATGTGCAAAAAGCTTCCTTAAAAAGAAGCAGCAGACTCAAATATTGTTTTCTGGCCTGGCTGAAGTAATTCATCAATGATGAATGAGTTGCGCCACTTAAGCATATAAAAATGCCTCTGCACTTACATAACATAACTGAGTGCTAGCTTTAACCAAAACAGAAATCAAAAGGCCTGCAGCTGTTGATCATATACCAGACCTTCCTAATAATGATTGGGAGTCAAACACACTATTCATCAACTAATAATGCCAGGATGAATCCAACCAGCAGTATCCTTATACATTATTTGCAGAAATGGTATAAAATCTGTTAAAAGAGTTTGTGTGTGACACTTAGTTGCAAGTAGGCGCTCCTCTTAAGAACATATTCCACTTTGCCTTGTTTGAGTTCAGATTCAAAAAGCAAAACTATGGTTGGTCACTGGACATATGGTGCCCTGTGCATACTTTGCATCAGTGTTATAGTTGAGAGTCAAGACACGTCCACATGCTCCCAAGTCAGAGTCCACGACCATATTTTCAGTGTCTTGGTCTTGTAATAGACTCAGAAACGTGAAATTGATTCTCTTCTAGTCTTGGCCTTGAGTCTAAGTCAACCTAGTCAGACTTCTGTTCTCTGTCTCAAATATGCTTGTCTAGACCAGAGGTTTTCAAACCTGTCCTGGAGGACCCCCAGCGCTGCACATTTTGTATGTCTCCCTCATCTAACACCTGATTCAACTCATCAGCCCGTTAGTACAGACTGCAAGACCTGAATTGGGTGTGTATGATAAGGGAGACATAAAAAATGTGCAGGGCTGGGGGTCCTCCAGGACAGGGTTGAAAACCCCTGGTCTAGACTACAACACTGCTTAGCCTGCTGTAGCTGAATCTATATGAAGAGGATCAGTTACCTTCAGAACATCACTAGTAGATGCCGCTCCTCCTGGAAAGATCTTCTCTATCTTCACCATTGGCTGCACCTTTGACTCAATCCCACCTGAGATGCTTATTCCTGCAAAAAGAATAAGATCTAAGAATAAGAATAAGATCATCTAGCCATCCACAAGTTAACGATGACTTCATCTCTCTCTATATATATGCAAGAAACAAACACTGTATAACCAATTACATTACATTATTTATATTCTAATATTGTTGTAGGCTGTTTACTTGTATGCATGTGGAAAACTGAGCTTTTGATTGTGCCATAAAAATAGTCCAGACTAAACATATTAGAGATGTCAGCAGATGTCCACCAGCTGAGCAACTGTCATTAAGACAAATAGAAATAATAATGTTTAGCTTTCTCCCAGTCAATTATAGACCTTCTTGAATGGGACTGCACTCTATTACTGCTGGGTTACTTCTTGCACTGGGCAATTCACTGCCATCTTCTGGTGAGGAGAGAAGAAGAACTGAAGAAGAATCTCTTCTTTAATACCAATCTATCAGTGATTGTATGGTCTTTTTCCACAAAGTTCTTATTTCTTATTCTGTCAGTGTACACTACATTCTTAGAAAAAAAGTTGACTCTGGGGCAGTACATTTTCAAGGGGTACATTTTTATACATTATTTACCTCTAAAGGGTGCATATTAGTAACTTAAAGGTACATATTAGTACTGAAAGTGTACATATACCTTTTACACATACCTTTTAAAAGGTAAACCACCCCAGTGACAGCTTTTGTAACTTTTTATTTTTGAGAGTGTAGGGCATTGTGGGTCCAGAATGAACCACATGCTCTGCAAATCTACTATATTAATAGGATTTAGTCATACTATTATACACTGTTTATATTACAGACTTGAGCAGAGATTACTTTTCTAGGTGATCAAACATAATTTTCCCCTGGTGAATGATAAAAATGTCATGACTCACAATGAGGGAGGGACCTAAACCATGTCTATGGATCAAAATATAATAGAGATATGAGTGTGGTAACTTGGGCCAAAAAGAAACCACCTAGCAACCCAGAACCCCCTATAATCCACATAGCGACATGATTTAAAAAACTGCAGTGCAACCTGGCAACCAACCAAAACACCCTAGCATTGTGGAGGCAACTTTTGCATAGGCAAGCTGTATTAACATTTCATAAATGTATAATCAAGTTATTTTAGTCAAAGATAAATGGGATGTCTGTCATTTGAGAAACATTTCCACATAAAGTCAGGACTCAGTGACTCCAAGTAACTCACCAAGGGACTGTTTGGTCTTAGAGATAGAAACCGTGGATAGTTCATACTCTTGCTCTGGTGGGGTTTCTTGGCTGTCTGAGTGTCCATTCACTGGTTCTTTCCAGTCCTGATCTGAGCTGGGCGCAAACACCTGGGTCAACGGGGTCCTACTCCGGCGGTGTGCACTCATTACAGTATACTTTACCTCTTTACCATTCTGGGATTTGTCTGTTTTTATTCTATGTCCATTCCTATAAGGGAATCTCCCTCGCTCTGGGACAGAATCACCCCTGCTGGTTAAAGAGTCATGGTGTGATGTCCTGGGGAAACCGTTGTCTCTTCTCTGGGGGGAGCGTGCGATGCGTTCCGTGCCGTGAGAAGACTCTGAGTGAGGCCAGCCAGGACGAGCAGGACTCAGTGAACGATTACGAAGCGAGTCTGTGATGTAAGTGTCCACTGGTACATCCAAGAGAGGTGTGAAAGCTCGAGGAGGAGGAAGTCGTCCAGTTGGTAAACCCGCCAAACGCAGCAGTTCCAGATCTTCAATGAGCTGCCGTTCTCTCTCCAGATCTTGCACTGGCTGAAGGTGGAATCCACCACGGTAATCTGTGATACAAGAGGATATTAAAACCATTTCTCACACACTCTCACACTCTTTTCACACTGAGTTTAACCCCAGGTTATCATCAGTCTAAACAGTTAGCACCACCTTTTATGAAACCCTTCTCTGGAGCAGGGCTAGCACTGTTATCCCTGCATCACGGTGCCGAACTTGTGCAGTGTGAAATATTGTGGTGTTACAATATTATGGTTAGATGATTAGCAAAAGACATCTAATTACATGCCTCATATTTGAGTTAAGAGACTGTTCTGTTCTTACCTTTATAGTCCAAAAAGTCCATTCAGGGCAATATATAGGATTCTGTTTACCCGAGGTTAAAATCTACCCCGGGTTAACTATTTCCAGTTTCAAAAGTCCTTTTTACACCAACTGTAAGTGTGGCTAAAATATAAAAAAAAAATGGGGGGGCTGCTGGATGTCAAGGTACAGTACAAGGCATTGCCATCTGATATCACCACAGTACCACTAGACACATGTCAATTTATAGAGAATTCAGAATCAAAGAATTTAATCGCATTCACACACAAGTTCCTCCTCCCACAAACATACTTATAAATGGTTTAAAAGCTGAATTAATTTACATCTCCTTAAATCAGTGCAGATGTTACGAAACCTCACACACACTTTCCCTTTCATCCAGAAATGTGATCGACAATCACACATTCATATCCATTGAGTAAGCAGCGGTGTGGCGTTGCATACAAGCACATCTCGCTCAGATTTCAGGGGCCTCTAGCACAGAGAGTTTTGAATTACTCCTCTGTGGACATTACAAAGGAGCTGCATTAAGCCTCAGACCTGCGTGGGTGGACGCTTGAAGGTTAAACAATGCAAGGCGCCTTTCTTGCATTTCAGAAACAACTTCCATTCAAAAGTCAGAGGCACATTACAGCCCAACACTGTGGACAATGACAGCGGGCACTGTGCACTCTAAGGTTAGAGGTTAGGAGGTCATGCAGTGTCAGCAGCAGAAAGAAACAGGCAGGCTATATGGCAATAAGAGACAGATTATCTTCTTTTGGCAGTGATGCATGTTCGGCATCCTGCAAATGATGCATTTGTGTTGAACTGCACAGGATTATTATCAAAAAGTGATGGTAGTGTACAGTAACAAGGGTTTTAGATGAGAGGGATTGTGTGTGTGGATTAAATATCAGCAACAGGAAATTTGTAGTGTATAGAGTCAGACATTCATTTCAGGATATGAAATGGCTGGTTCAGAGGAGATTTTGTGGTTATATAATTTCCTACAGGGATCAGCTGAAGGACATTGCACAGCACTGAAAAATGGATGAGTAAAAACAAGAGAAATGAAGAAATAGGATTCCAGTTCACACCAGAAGGAGGTTACCTGGGATGGGCGTTATTAGATGGCGACGGGGTGTTCCACCATGACGAGGAGAACGCAGGACAGGAGACCTTACTGGGGAACCACAAAAACACTCTATAAATAATTCACATTAATGACAATGGATTCAGATTAAAATCCAGATTTTTCTTATGAATTTCTTTACAAAACTACAGTTTTATATTTATTTATTTTTTTGGACGATTTATAACAAGGAAAAGCATCAAGTGCTCAACGTATATATGAATTTGTTAAATGCTATTAAAATCATCCCAGGATGCTGTTTGACAGAAGCTCAGCTGAAGTATTGCTTTGTTTGTTTGTTTGGTCACTATATAATTCCCATGCTTCTACTTGAGTTGTATTATTACTCTAATTTATGGAAAACATTCATAATACAAAATGAGTAGGTATCTAAACTTTTGACTGAAAATTTAAAAAGCTTAAGTTTCAAGTGAAATGTTTTCTTACCAGAGCGGTTTTTTAGTATGTCATAGGCTTCAAGCTCAAAGGGCAAAACCATACTGTCAAAACGGCCCAGATCTGTGGGAGGGATGATCATTCTACATAAAAGAAAGTGAATGTTAAATTAAAACATTCCATATAAAGTAAAGTAAGTGACTGCATGAGTAGTGCAGGAGATATTTGAATATATGCATTTCAGAGGCTGACATTTTAACACTCCTTACCTAACCTCCCTCAGCAGCAGAAGCTTCTCAGGCTTGTCCAAGATGGCCAGCAGGGGGCGCACCAGATCCTCAACCACACGCTCAACTAGAAACTAAAGAACAGGAGGAGATGCCCTAGTTCAGCTATTTAGTCCTGATAATGTGAACTAGTCACCAGCACAGGGATTAGACTAAATCTCACCAAATTTGTCTAAAGCACGAAACACTCTTGCAATTTAGGGCTCACAAACTGTCAATTAAGTACTACACAATTTTGAAGTAATGAAGTAATATGGGCTTTATCAGGATAACTGTAGCATTGCCTACATTGAAAGACGTTTTTAGGATTACATTTTTTTTACAGTGTACTGTAGAATTCAGATGCCTTTTCTAGTTATCCACATAAACATTTGAAAACCCTGTAAACTTGTACATGTATAAAGTCATAATTGAGACCTTTTTCCAACCCAGCAGACATTTAGATGACTCACCCTTTTACAGTGTCTCATGACAGCCGCCACCTCATCCGCGTTGAGCAGCTTGCAGGCCATATCCTCCAACATGGCCATGGTCTCTGGGCTGGGGATGGGGCTGTGCTCCCTCATTCCAGCACGAGTCTCTCTGGGAGAACTCAACAGGTTAATTATGGGTCGACCCCGCTCTTTACCTGAGGACACAAGTGCTAGAGTCAGTCTACAAGCTCTGATGACAGCAATTCTCATTTAAAGATCTATGGTTTTGGCATCTGTGGTTCAATGAAGAATTAAGCTTTCCATTGCACAAAAGGTTTTTATGGAAAAAGGTTCTTTAGATTATTAAAATGTTCCTCACAGCAGGGAAAAAAATATTTTAAGGTCATTGTAAGGTTCTTTGGGGAACTAAAAATATTTCTTCTATGGCAGGGGTGTCCAATCCTGCTCCTGGAGGGCCAACGTCCTGCAGATTTTAGCTCCAACCAACTCCAAATTGCTTGCCTAAATATTTCTAGTGAGTCTGAAGACCTTCACTGTGTTCGAAATTGCCCCTATACCCTTAAATAGGGCACACATTTGAGGGTACAGGCATTTTTAGTGGTGTCTGAAACCTTATTGGACATTATCGAATGCACTCATTCAATCCCACAATGCACAGCAATAACGAGTGTACAACTGATGTATGCTCAACAGCTAGAGAATACCCATAATGCACTGTGAGAGTCACGCGGCGAATGAATTGACGCGTCTCGCCAGAAGGCATATTCCATTGTGGTCCTTGATTTAAGAAAACAATTTTAGTGACGACAGGCATTTTTGGCATACATTTCATTCTAATTACAAAACATAAATATAATTTTCACACTCAAACACACACCAGAGGCAATGTTCACAACAGTACAATAATCCAAATCTGTCAAATTTAAGACAGCCTATCTAAAAACATTTTCTTCACTCTTTTACTAAAACCCTGTCCAAAGACAAATTATTCCACTCCTGTGCCCCTGAATACGCAAATGCCCCTTGTCCATAGAAAGTCTTAAACCTGCATAAATGACGATCCATAATGCTCTGTCTAGTAAAATAACCATGTCTTAATTTAACCTGGGAAAAATAAGAATTAAAATACACTGAATGTACCATTTTTGGATTCAGAAGTGGCAATCTTTTTTCAGTAGTTAACCATCCAAGCTGCTGAAAGTGTCTATTTTCCACATTACTAAAACATTATAATCTTAAAACAAATTTCAACAGTTTGTTTTGTGACTTTTGTAATTTTGCCATCCACATACTAGATAAATCAATAATCTAAGAGTTACAAGCATACTCAAAATGACATTGAACAAGTCCTATAGCAAGCACCCTTTTTGAAAGCAACCTGTATGAGTTGCTTTCTTATGTTGAACATAAAAGAAGATATTTTGAAGATTGGTGTAACAAACAGTGTTGGTGGTTGCATTGACTTCAAGTAGAAAAAAATAACTATGGTCAATGGCAAACCACCAACTGTTGAATTTACAGGCAATCTTAAAATATCTCTTTTATGTTTCAAACATACGAAGAAGCCAAATCATTACGGTTGCGAAAAATGAGGGTCGAGGAATGATGACAGAGTTTCATTTTTGGGTGAACTATCCCTTTAAATGTTCACTAAAAAACTAGTATATCTTGCAATGTACTTGATTCTAGCATTAACTTTTTAAAGTTCTGTGCCTTAAGCAAATTATAATTTGACCCAAAGAGAATGGATTCTGATTGACCTAGATGTAATAAAAGCTTATTTTCAGTTAGCCATTCCTTCACCTTAACAAGCTCAACTAATTTCTCCTGAATTCATTCAGCCTCCATATCTGCAACTAAAAGAGCACTAGCATCATATAAAAACATATTTTCCTCACATGCAGCCTAAATATTGTTTATCTATAATAAAAACAATAGCGGGCCAAGTACACTACCCTGCGGAACCGCATTATTCACAATTTTACCCTCAGAACATATCCCTCCCACGTCTACCTTCAGCACTCTCCCTGTTAGATAAGAAGCCAACCAAGATTTTACTGTACATGAAAAACCCAGAGCACTTACTTTGTCTAATAATATTGAATGGTTAACGGTAGGGATGCACCGATACTGAGCTCCTGTACTCATACTCGTATTCGTTAAAATGCCCCGATACCAAACGACGATACCACACAGCATGTGATGAAGTGCCATATTCAGACAAAGAAACAAAGACAACAGAAAACAGACAGCAGAATGGAGTTATAAGAGATTAACGATGTCTACGAAGTATATGTATGCAATTAATATAATGTTAAACATTCAGTATTGACTGTATAGCTGATGTGCACGAGCTGTTAAGCAAATCACGCTGAGTGAATATCCCTTTCTTACAGACATCACTGGAAAGCTTGTAGTTCGGTCGGATATGTCAAAAAGAAGTAAGTAAAACAATGCACAAGTTACTTAATGGTAGGGAGAGAGAGAGAGAGAGAGAGAGAGAGAGCAATTCTGTTGTGTGATTTTTGATGTTCACTCACTTAGCACATGTATAATTTGGATTAAAACTAAATCGTAAGTATAAGACAATTTATAGGGGCATTCAGTATAAACATCATTTATTTTCACACTTAAGCATACACGACTTTCTGGCGAAAATAAAACTAACAGCCTGTGTGAAATGTGCTAGGCTGTACTCTCATTCTGCACCAGTACAAATATGTGCACACGTTGAGCATGTTTTGCTTGCTTGAGTGTTTCTGCATTATATGAGTGGCTTTGGAATATAAATCGCAGCACGTTTCAGATGAAAAAATGTGACTTCTATTTCTGAAAATATCACAGTTAGGATATGTATAACGAGTGGTTCCCTGCATTATTAAAGCAAAGCGCGTGATTACAGTACTAAGTCGCTGCAATGGAGTAGCTCTAATGCTATTAATTAAAGATGATGTACCATAGAGCAAAAAAATGAACAGTGAAAGTAACAAAAACTTTTAAAATACATTTTAATGGGCATAATTAGGTGTGAAAATAGCAGAAGGATATACAATCAAACCAAAAATTATTCCGAGACCAGATATCATTTTTGATATTTTTTTACTAGTGGGTGCAGGACACTATAGCTCATTTATGTAAGTAAGGATAGCAAAATAAAATAAACTGACATATTATACCCCAACATTTTTCATACAGTGGACTAGCAGTAAAATTAATACAAATTTGGGACCAAAAATTATTAAGACCGAGTCTGGAAAAAAAATTGAAGTTCAGGTTTGCATGAACCTGGTTGACAGCATGCCCAGAAGACTACAGGCTGTCATTAAGGCTAAAGGTCGCCCGACTAAGTATTGATAGTTGTGTAAATATTGACAGCAGTATGAATAATTTTTGGTTTATTGTAATCCATACCATTCCTTTCTATCTAAATTATCTGACATTATCAAGCTGAACTTGTTCTGACAGAGTGTAACTGAGTTCTTGCCATATTTTATTACCATTTCCTATAAAATGCTTAACTATAGCGAATAAACTGTGATAATACGAGAAAAGTTGAAGGTGTCTGAATAAATTTAGGCTTGACTGTATCTATTTGATAAATTAAATTAACCAACTAACATTATACATACTCTTTTGGTTTCTGTACCCAATATTTAAAAAATTTACAAATGCAATGAAAATATTGGTATCGGTACTCAGTATCGGCAAGTACCAAAAATAAAAGTCTTTAGGTTTATTGGGACCGGAAGTACTGGAAAAGTGGTATCGGTGCATCCCTAGTTAACAGTATCAAAAGCTTTCTGCAGATCCAGCAGAAATATACCACGTTTCTTCTATCAGTCTCTTTCCTAATAAAATCTGTCAAATATAATAAGCAAGTGTCAGTTGAATAAGACTTTCTAAAACCTGACTGAAATCATAAATTCATTTATTTTTTACTTAAATACTCATAAATCTGCTTGAACACCACCTTTTCTATTATTTTAGAAACAACACTCAATATAGAAATTGGTGGATAATTTCCTGGACCCTGTCTGCTTCACTTCTTAAATA
This sequence comes from Sinocyclocheilus anophthalmus, assembly GCA_018155175.1. Taxonomy (NCBI): domain Eukaryota; kingdom Metazoa; phylum Chordata; class Actinopteri; order Cypriniformes; family Cyprinidae; genus Sinocyclocheilus; species Sinocyclocheilus anophthalmus. Next base: position 127,659 of record JADLZN010011946.1, on the reverse strand, counting down.
ATGGAATAATTGTTGTTATCTTTAGCTGCCAATTTGCCAGTTTCAAATGATTATTAAACAACAAGCACAAACTATACAAAAGCGGCAGTCCTCACGGTGAACTCGGTGCCCAAATTAACTGACTTGTTTTCATTTACTCCTTCAAGTGAACTGTATTAGTGACCTAATGTAGGGAATAGTGAACAAGGGTATAGGGTATAGCAATTTTGGATTCAGCCCTTGATTAGCTGGTTCAGATGTGTTTAGTTAGGGTTGAAGCTAAACTCTGCAGGACAGTGGCCCTCCAGGCACAGGTTTGGACACCGTTCTAGGACATCACTGCGAAAACCCCATTTTTAAGAGTGAACTTATTGCAAATATGTACAATAAATTGTAATGTTACAAGGTTAAAATGTTACAAAAATACAAAAAGACATTGGCAAATCTGACTGGCTGACAAGCTGTGATTAGCTTGGAGTTTTCAATGTGTTTCTAAGTTTCTGACTCTGTTTTTGCTGCAGTAGGCACTGTATAGAAGGCAGCTATGCAATTCATCATTAGTTGAGCAAAACCACAGGGGATGGACTCAAGGCCACTCCAAGGGAATTACTGCGGAACAGTGTACAGCAAAGCAGCTCTCTGATTTAGCCTCTTTAAAAACTCATTATGCTGCTTTCTGGTTTTTCAAATGCAAATATCTTCCTCAGCTACTCCCTGGTATCTACAGAAAGTGATCCTCATCAAAGTCTGTTAAACCATATGTGGACTCACCCGGTTTGTTATCTAAATGTTTCGGGGATTTGGATCTTCCTCTGTGTCCGTCCCCTGTCCCTTTGTCCTTCCTGTCTCTGGAGGACGACCTTTCTCTCCTGCGTCCGCTTTTAAAGAGCAAGCTGACAAAGGTTTTGGAGCGCTGCAGGGTGTTTCCCTCCATCTCTACCTTGTCCTTTTGATGCTTCTTTTTCTTCTGCTTGTCCTCTGCTCAACATTCAAGCATAAACATGTCAAAGAGTGACCTCCAGGCAAAGAAGTTTGAGTTAAATTATATACTGAATAAATAAATGTTCATAAATAAAACTTAAACATGCCCAAGTGATCAAATTAATGTATTATAGGTGGCAAAGGTTGCAAGTTAAGCCCTGAGCAATGGAGACCCAGAAACTGGAGAGTTCCTGAGATCACAATCCTGTTTCACCACTACTGTGTCTTCGAGAAAGTCATTTAACCCCAGGTCACTGCAGGTCGAGAGCACTTTTTGGTTAAAAAAATCAGGTAGAAATAGCTTTTTTGGATAACAACAGCTATTTGCGAAATAAAATAAAAATAAAAAAAAATACCGTCTAATGAATTCTCACAAGTCAGGTCACAAGCCAATGTCACAAAATGGAAATATGGAGTCATTCTTTCATATGATATAGATATATATAATATATAGTATCTCCTGTGGTATCACCTACTTTTAGGACCATATTGCAATTGCAATATAATGTGAATGTTCTATTGCCTTTTATTTTTTATTCATTACATTTTTAAATTTCATTTTTATTTCTGTAAACAAGTAAAAAAAAAATTTAATAAAAACATCAGCATACATTAACGACAATTGAGGGAAATGTACAGAGCCCCACGGATGACATTCTGGCAAAAAAATCTAGATGTTGTGGCCAATTTGTTTCCACAGTTTATTAATTGGTTCTTCTTAAATTGTGTTCTTCTATCGACAATTTAACTAAATTAAAACAAGAGAACAAATAGTTCAACATGACCATGATTTAACTACCATGAGAGAACAACTTAATACAACTTGGTAAAGAATGAATAAGTTGTGGGAACAAATTATTAATTTGTGGCCATTATATCTATTTTTTCTTCTGCATGTTATTATTTTTCTATTTTTGATTTGGGGTGAAATACGACCTGGACATGTTTCCGTGAGATTCACCCAAGAAGAGCTTGTTATGTTAAGTTGTGATTGAATGTATTTGTTAAAGGCCACAAACCCTCCTGTCATTTATCTCCACAGTGTGAGGTATTAAGCTTGGCAAATAAAACAGGATAATATATACTTTGCTGTGTGGATTTTGAGCATACATTTCGCAAGGCATCAGATTCTCCAGTCTGATCCGTTAATCTTTCACGGGAAGATCCCATGCAGTAATGCTGATGTATTATGCATTCAACCAAGTTAATTTAAATGCAGAGATGCAATGGCAGCACACGGCTATATATTTGACAAACAGATGTATCAGTGTGACTCTAAAGGTCAATTGCTGGTTTTCGACAACACATTTTCTATTCTGAGCGGAGCTTCCACAGCATGGTGTGTGTATCAAATAACCCAAGATCCTCATCACTGATCTGGTTGTGACCTTGGGCCCCGGCACTACAACTGAGTTATGAGTTACATCAGTGACACAAACAGAGGACGGCCTTGTGCAGCTCACCTCATTTTGATTCACAGCCTTTTGACAGACTGTTTTTTATCGCTCAGCTCCTCGCAAAAAACCGCGGAGCTGTAAGGAACGCGGCCCATAGACAACCGATAATGTGAGAGAGTGACGGAGCGAACTACCTGGCAGTATCGGGCAGGGGGAATGAGGTCTCCGAGGGGATTGCTCGAGAGCCAAAGAATTCAGGACCTGCAGTTTTTAGGGGAGTCCAGAGTCTCTTTATCCCCAGCAGAGAAGGTACCTGTCCCGCGGAATTGCAGTCCCACTGGATCCTGTGTCTATTTTGGAACAGGCAGTTTCTCACGATAGCAGAACGTCGGCTGTTTCTGTGTTTATGACCCTACTAGATTTTGATGTGGTGTCAGGCTCCAGTGGGTCAGTCTGCATGGCGGTCTCTATCCGTTCAGACCGACCATGGGCCATGGCGGAAATGAGGTCGGCCTCAGTGGAAGCTACGAACCATCCACCATCAATGCCAGGAGGAGACAACAAAATAAAGTAGGAGGGAACATGACCTGGGAAAGGCCACTGAGAGAGCTGACCGGCGTCCCAGAGGAGAGAGAGGAAGTGGAGGAGTAGGAGTCTGAACCCTGGGAGGAAGAAGGCTGGCTGTGGGGGGTTATCCGCTATCGGACCTACACTCTAGCCACTACAGGGGGGGAAAAATAGAGACTTTCATTTAATATTTTTACTCAAGACCAAAATATGATTTATTTATTTGCCTATAGATTATATATTTTAATAGATTTTTTTTTATCTATCTATCTATCTATCTATCTGGGTCCACCTAAATACATTAATTTATACAAATAAAATGTTTTTTTATGCATTAAATAGATAGAAATAGCTTTTTTGGATAACCACAGCAATTTGCGAAAAAATAATAATAATAATAAGCATAACAAATATAGCAACAGACATGGCAGCCAAAAGCCTCATAAATATTAAAGAAAGTCCTGATGTACTTTTACATCGGCATGAACAATATATCAATGTCACTAGTGTTAAATATGGATCAGAAATACATGAGCTTCTGTCCTGCAACCTAAATACCCCTGAATCACCATGACGTTACAAACATGCACACTCCCGGTCAACTTATCTGAATGTGAACATCAACAGGCCCATCCCCGGATTGTATATGGCACCCCGCAGCCTCCCCGAGCGCGAGAGCACGAGGTGCCACATATAGATCGTAGGCTCGACATGTGGGACTGCCTGCCGCGCGCGGCGGCAGTCCGGTTGGATCTTTCCGCTGTTTAGCACACACGACTAGTGTGAGTATGGGGCCCGTCCCAGGCCCACCTCCAGTTAACTACTGAAAATGGTTTCCTACCGATCCCTGCCACTGAGTGGGTGCATCCACAGAAACCAACGATCACCCCTGAACCCGTAAGAGTTTAAATAGTGAGGTTTGCACTTTGCAGGTATCGGCTTAATCCATTTATACGCCAAAGGTGGTACTCGCCACCCATCTCTTGTAAGCGAGGGGTGATATCGGGACCGCGTTGCCCTCGGCCCAGATACTTACAAGGACGCATAATCTGCAGGGAAACCCACGCGAGGCCCCGAGCCCTTGACTGCCACGCACATTTGCCGCTAGCCACCGGTTTCCCCGTCGACACTGTGTCGCAGTCCCTCGCTGTGCCCACTCTCGCCAGAACGGGTCTGAGACCACCGCCCTAACATAACCAGAATGCCTTGACGTTTTATACGGATTGGGCCGCTTTATGACCCCCGGGGGCCCCGTCTAGGAGACGCCGAAGATCGACCTCCTCTTCTGCATTGCACCCACGGGGTTACGCCATGCCCGTCGACCCCGAGGTAAGAGAGGGTAGTCATCGGCGCCTAGAGGCCCACCCAGACAACATTCAATGCCTTAGAAGCGCGTTTGCCAGCAAGAGGAGAGAAGCAACGGCTGGGAAGCCGCCAGACCGAATGAAGCTAGCACACTTAAAAAGGAGAAAGACGGGCCCAAATAGGTGACAGGGAGTTAGCGAAGACGGGAGAACCAAAGAGACGCGGACATGAAGACGAGGATCGAGAATACGACGCGGAGAACCACGAACTGCAGCACAGCGTTCAACCAAACACCATCCCACTGCTCCTATGCAACGGCGCAGCTCTGGCATGACAATGAGCCTGAGCTGAGCCACACATCAGTATATCCACTTAATATTCTCACACAGAGCCAGAAGAGAGAAGCGGAATGCCGGAAGCTCGAGGTATAACTTAGCCACCCACCCTAAGTGGCAGGATCACCTCGCGATCACAAAGCAGGCAAGTAAGCCGCCTTACCGAAGTGACCGTTCTAACTCTCGCACAGACTCCTGCCGAGTCGCTCGGAGGGCATGCCAGGGCATGGCAAGCGACCCGGCCCATCAACCGCGGCGTGTATTGAGCGGATTATAATCTTGAGCCATAGAAGGCCTGCGGTGATTCATGGCTACACACGCTTTGGCTGTTGATTAACACGCTGTGAGAACCTAAAGAATGCTCGGGAGCGATGGGGGGTGAAAGACTGAGTGGATTAGTACGCGCAGCCAACCCGGATGTGCCCAGACGGCACTAACGCCATCTGCTGCTTTGCTATGCTTCTGCCCCTCCCCAGACGCCCTAATTGGGCCTGTGCTGATTGAACATGCTGTGTAAAGCCAACCTAAGGCTGGCACACAAATCGAGACCGACAACTACCTTTTTGCGAATTCATTTGTCTGCTACCTAACAACTTAAATTTGGTCTCCTGATACACTAAGCGGTCCACACGATGTCAAATGTACCTTTTGTCTTCACCGGCCATTCCTACTATACTCCTGTTGTCACGACCTGGTGTGTGTGTGGGGGGGGGAACCCAGTCGGCAGGCTGTCAGAGAAGGAGGAGGGTTCTGGCGCGTTGTCTTCTCCACTCCTTGATCGCTCAAGATGCCCTCGTTACGGTTAGTGTGTGACTCTTAGCACTTCTCCTGACCTTGCTAGTGTGAGATGTCATCGAAAAGGTATTCGCCAGTCCCACGATTAGGAGGCCCGCATGATTACGAACTACGAATTTGAGTGAGAAGTGCCGACTAGTTTTGCGCATGCCAGGCCCCCCATCAAGGGCTAAAGCCTCCCACGCGAGAATTTACAACAAAGTCATCACAGTTTATAAAGTTTCCACAATGATCATAGCATCTAGCAACAGACCTGTTAAACAGATTGTCAGACATGAAATGACCTCAAATCCACGGGTAAGTAGGTCTACTTTGGAACATAGCATGCCCATGGCACCTCTTTGCCCGAGGCGAAGGAGTTGAAGCCCAGGCAGTAGGTCATCTGAGGTTGTGTAAAGGTCGCATATTCTGCGCAGGGCTCCATCTGAATGCGCCTCTGAAGGTTGTGCGACCCACTTTCTTCCCTACCATCCTTCGGTGGACAAAATTAACCTGCATTTGACATATTATTTGTATATTTTTCAAGCAATTCATCATTTTATATTAGTGAGAATGAATGCATTAAATGGTTAAAAGGACGTTAGAGACTTTTAAATTGTTACAAAAGATTTCTATTTCATATAAATGCTGTTCTTTAACTTTCTATTCACCAAAGAATCCTGATAAAAACATCATGGTTTCCATTAAAACATAAGCACACCAATGTTTCTCAACATTGATGATAAAAAGAATTGTTTCCTGAGCAGCAACTCAGCATATTAGAATGATTTCTGAAGGATCATGTGACACTGAAGACTGAAGTAATGATGCTGAAAATTCAGGCGTGCCACCAACTATGGGATAAATACATTAAATTAAAAAGGACCTTCGGTGAGAAAGAGGAATTCTTTCCATAAAACATTTAAAAATCTTACCAACCCCAAACTAATTTCTGCACTACAGCATGGCCAAACGGAATTGTCCCAATCTTTCATTGGTCAGACAAACAGATAACCAGCCCTCAAACTCAAACATGATATGACACAGAAAAACAGTGTTTCCACTTCAACCTACAAATGGTTTATAATTGTCTCTCCATATTAAGTTACGATAGGAGAAAATATTTTAATATAAATAATTACACACTTCACCTTTAAGTAAAAATCCAGTGTTATACACAAGCACACACAAACTTTCAGGACACGCATATGCTTCTGTAATAAACTTGCTCACTCTACTATCAGTTAATGAAATGGCTGAGAAGACCACTGAAGTAACTCTACCACTGCTGAATGCTGAAACAGAAGCTGAAGGAAAAGATAACAAGAAAAGGCCAAGAGTCACAGGGTTTCCACCCCCATTAGTCAAGGCAGGGGGGAAAGAGCCCATCACTACACTCTGCTTATCTTCTCAGTTCAGTCAGTCATCATTCAGCAAATCTGCAACAAATAAATGCCTAAAAACAGCATTTCAACACCAAAAGAACCTCTAAATGTTCAAGGACAAAACACACTTTTCTGTCATGAGTTGTCAAAGGGTATCTGGACAACCTCCGGGAGGCAGGCTTGTGGGAGACAGGTCAAGCTGCCATACAAACAGCTACTTTTCTTGCTGTTGCAGACTACTAAAGGTCATGTTGATGCTTTTAATTACTTATTTGTATAGCTATGAAAATAAAAATAATTGATTTTTTAAAACTTTTGTATGCACAGATACACAATATCTCATGAGATATGAGATACACAATAAAACTGTAATTTTTGTAATTATTGTAACCAGGGATCTTCAGCAAACTTCCACAGGATGACTTCAAATTCTCAATAATTTAAAGTTTTTAAAAAATGCAAAAACCTGGAAAACAATATATATGTAAACTGAGAACAGATGTATTTTACCCTTTAATAAGTATTGTTTTTATTGAAAAACATACAGAATCAGATTCTGATTAATTGATTTAATATATCAACACTTCATGGAGATGGACAGTTTCTGTTAATAAAAAAGTTTGAAAACAAACAACAGTAAAGAAAAAAGCTTAGCCAATATCAGTGTCTTCAAATAAATGTGGACAGTGGTGCAGAAATAATATTATAAATGATGTTCAGCCTGATAGAATGTGCTTTGCCTGATATAAAAACCTACGAAATAGTAAATCAAGTTCAAGTGAGCACATAAAATCTTTACCCACTTACCATGTAGTCTTCTCTTTTGAATAGCGGATACCAGGCACCTTCCCCACACGTCTTACTACCATGCGCAAACGATTGTTTCCTGTCAGGACTTTTACTGCACTGCTCATGGTGATGCTCTCCAGACTTATGCCATTCACCTCGACCAGCTTATCCCCAACGCACAGGCCTGCCAACTCTGTAGCGTGGAATGATGAAACCACATTCACATTCACTTGAAACTCACCAATAGCTTATACATACATACCTTGTTGTAAGATGTAATAAATCTTAAATCTCAAATGCAAATCCCAGTCCTGTGACCTCATCAGTTGTACCTGCAGAGCTGTCATCCTCCACCTTGCTGACAAAGATTCCCAGGCCATGTTCAGAGCCTCCCCGCACACTGAAGCCCAGCCTGCCATCCTCACTTTTGTCCACAGTAATTGTGTGGATGTCTTCACTGTCATCCCCACCTATGGTGCACCAAAATCAAACACAAATGAAAAGTTCCTCTGAAAATAAGTCTTACTCCAAGAACCAGTTTTATTAATGGATTCTGTTCGAATGTTTTTACTAATTTTTTTCAAGTAATATAATATAATAATAATATAAATAATCCTCATCTCCATATATAAGTATTCATAATAGTTGGTATGTAAGATTGTTTAACACACTAAACATTCAATTTTTGGGCGGTGTTTTAATCAGGATGTAAGTCCAACAATTCTATGGACCTTCAGCAACACTTCAATTTTGTTAAAAAGCATCCAGCATCCGGCTTTGTGTCATTTACACTGTTTGATGTACTGTACTGCTTGTCCTAGGGAGCGCGATTTGAATCAAATTATAGGGATGGATATGGTTGATATAGGTAAGCAGATCATTTCTGCTATGGCCGATACAGATACTATAAAGTTTATAACTATTTTTTTTAAATCTACAGAAAAAAGATAAAACACAAGAACTAAGTGAAGCATTTAAAAATAGCAATATCTAACATATATGAATTTTTTAAGTCAATATTAGCCAAAACCAATACAGTACGCCATTATATTTCATCTTAAAACGGAACTTAAAAGATACCTTAGAAACTGATTACCCTCAGACCTGAGCCTCAGTATACTAAAAGAAAAATTTTGGACGCGCACTGTCTGTAGGAATTATATTTCTTTGACAAAGCTTTGTTCCTCGTTGTATGACGACTTTGGATAAAAGGGACATGCTAGCATGATTTAAATTTACCAAAAAAACATATTAAAATTTTTTTTTTTACCACTAGCCTTCATGTCCAGCATAACCCTACAAAAGTGGCATAGGCCGATCGCTTACCCAAAATTAAAGTGAGAGGTCGCCTTCAACGAACCTCTGTATACCATATTCGCCCACCTAATTCACCACCACCAAAGCAGAAAATAGCAGATGACCTTGCCCCCCATGCCCCTCCCCGAAAAAAGTTGACGTTACCTGCCATCCATAGATCCTGCACGGTGCAACTATTAGTGAGAGAGTCAACCCATACGCATCAGCGGTCGAAGGCCAATGTATGGAATGACCGGCAGCGAGCCAGCTCGCCCCCCATAGGACGAGCGAAAACATGACCTACTCCTCTCCGGCGCACCGAATGCGGCGTCCATGGCAGTAGGAAGATGACTGATAGGTAGAAAGCCGGGGTCAGGACGAAGGGGAACGGGGACTGGAGCAGGCGGGAGAGACACGCAATGATCATTCTTTGGTGTGCCGTTGGTCAGCACGACGTAAGGAGACCACGCATGGCACAATGGCGCGAAAAAGAAGTGCCGACCTCCCCTCTAACCCTCATCCAGGGCCTGAGCTTCTAAAGGGAAGGAGGGTGGAGTGGGAAAACTAGAGGTCCGGTGGGTCAATACCAGTCACGAGGATTACAGTGCTGCAGTGGAGCAGGAAGAAGCCGCTATGGATCCAGCATTGTTCACTTTAGATTACAAGCCATATTGTGACTTGTCTTCACAGAGTAAATCGATCCAAAGGACTCTGACATAATTATAATCATTTCATGAATCAGCTGATAAATAAATTCTATTATCCAAGAAGTGGCAGAGCAATGTGTATCCCTATGTGCATTGTTCGGAAGAGAGTCTCACAAAAACAGATGATGTATAATAGTAGCTCAGGTCTTTTTGTTGAGTTGAAAGTCTGCTGGTTAGAATGGATCATTGGGTTGGAGTCCCTCCTCACTGCCAGTGGAGCTTTGCTTGGCAGAAGTCAGTCATTGGTCCTCCCAGGCCTCAATGTCTCACCTTTACCTGCCAGTGAACCAAGACGACAGAAAAAGATCTGTGAGAACCCAGACGCGCAATGACTAATTTCCCATGGGAGGTAAAGTGATATCAGCAATTATTGCTTTCTGGAAAGCTAAGGGTTGCACTGTTTCCACAGCAAGAGATACTGAGCCGATGTGAAACACTAATGCGTAAAAAAATTACTTTTTAAACTTTTGAATGCATAAAGGGTGTTGCCTGTCATTTTCATATATTTGATTATTGGTTCAGAAAAAAACCCTGAAACTTTTTCTTAATGGATTAATCAAGAGAATTACTGTACATGAATTACTTTTATTTTCACTTTCACATTTTGTTTTGAAAAGGCATTTCTATATGACTAAAAGTGTGTTCCATCACATAGAGCATCTTTCATGTGTTATCAATATCAGTACCATTTTTTTTAAAATTGCGATAATAAAGAGTCAATAGGTGTGTCCAGGTGACCAGTATGAAAATCTCTTTCCATCAGAAGAAAGCACTACATAATCTCCCTCAAATGGACAGAAAGGGCAGACTTCTGAATGAGATCTGCAGGTTCTGTCTACCAGGATCATAGTTACATAATCTGAAAAAATTGCCAGCACATCGAAATTTCTCATGTAAACAGATAGGTTATAGTTACCAATATAAAATAATAATTATTTTTTTTACTGTATTTTTTTTTACATGTAAACACACCAATAGAACTATAAAAAAACGAAACGTATATAATCAAATTCTTACATTATTCCTTTACCCTTAAAGTAACGATAGAAACAGGATCCATTTTCTTTAATAAAAAATCCATTGAATCCAATGCGCGTCATCTTGACCCTTTATGTGTTCGTCTAGGGTTTTCGGTCAGGCATTCTATAGTCAAGAAAAGAAACTGGCGTTGTCATTTCGTTAGTCTAAACATCTTCATCAGCACCTCGGACAGCGCTCAAGCAACAGGTTGCGTAAAGCGCATCGAAACACTTCAACGACCAATATAACAAGACAAAATTCTCAGAGATGAAGTATTGTCTCACTTCTCCAGAATAAATAGCCTAGTTTAAATTAATCAGGGTGAGAAGATCTTAAAACTATACAAAGATCATCCTCTATGAGACATTCTCACGGCACAGATGCAGTCAACAAGTTAGTAGGAAATGACTTGCATTACCAGCAAGATTCATCCTAAATAAAAGCTAATTTACCTTATTTACTTATCCTACTTAGGCTGCTGTTAATGTGATGCATAAATGCAAGAAAAACAAAGTTCGATGAAGTGAAATGCCTTTACCTGTCTCCATGTTGTGCCGCATGACCTCACCTGAAGCAAAGACAATATTAGCCTCCTTTAAGCCCGCCTCTCAATGCATGTGATTGGATTATGTGGAGCAGCTCAGAAGGACACACTGCACAAACTCATTTGGTCCAGTGGTTGACAATCGTCGCTCATAGCATAAGAGTATTATATGAACAGTGGTCTTGTGGAACAAGTGCAGATCCAATGAAGTCTCACGTTGGCCTGCAGGTAAGCGCCCGTTGCCATCAAACACTAAATGAAGCGCATTTCAACAAGATGCAGCACGCTTCTCTTCTCATTTGTGGTTAAATTATCTATCAGGATTAAATGGTTGCAGTTAGAAGTGTTTGAGAATTTCTTTTGATCAAATGGTGAATGTGAATTCTTCTTGAATTGATCCCCCTTGGAGCGCCAAGGAGATCGGGACATCTTTCATAACACTATACTGCCATGTAGTGGTCATTCAACGACATTTCTTTTCTGGGAATTTGGTTTTTACGTGTACTAAAATTGTATTGCAGTGTAAACCGAATTCGCCACTGAAAATTAATAATTAACAACCTATAATGTATCTATCGTACATGTAAATTTCTGCTTTAGACGTCTTTTTCACCATATTCATATTACTTTTTTCATATTCCAACAATCGTTTTTGTTTGTAACATCCCAAACTGCAGCTTGATATTTAATTTGGCTCATCTTAAAGGTCAAAAGTGCTGCACGTACGCGTTTATTTTGATACTATAGGTACATATTTGATACCATATGACTGAAATAGGTGGAATAGGTGTTTTTCACATATTACACATTATCATATGTTTTCTAAATATATTTAAAAGCGAGTTAGCAGAGCGGCCCGCACTTGTTTAGCCCATCAGAAACGTTCTTTGCCAGTCACTCATTTTCTGGAGGGCGGATATATCTGGCTGAAGTTTTGCAAAATTGCTGATATCGGCTTAGAACACCTTTAATACTTTTTCAAAAAGCTCAAAATCCCCATTAGAGCAACTCAGCGCATGTGGAGGTAAGCGCTACCAATAGAGTTTAGTATAGAAGTCACTATAAGTTCTTTGGCGGCTGGCGCTACTAATGACCCATCTCAGGAAAAGCACGAATCAAATAGCCAATCATAATGCAGCTCTCATCCAGGCCACGCCTTCAGAACCAACCACCAATCACAGCGCAGCTCTTGTCCACTTCCAGTCTCACGAGCCAACTGTAGGTCTATGTACTCTAAACGCCGCCTTTTCACACAAGAAGTGCCCGTTCATCATTTCAACCCTCTTCACGCAGGTTTTCAAGGCAAGACCGGAAGTGCGTTCAATCCTGTCAGCACGCAGAGGAAAGCAGTCAGCACTGCGGTCATCTGCTTCAAGGTGTACCTGAACGCTAACGGTATCTGTGGTGTTTTAGCAAGGTCTGTGTCAGATATTTTACTGAACGACTCTTCAAGCAAAACTGCACGTTTGTCTGTTTTGATATGGTTGTGTTCATGTAAGTTACGTGAGATTACGTTGAAGCTAGCTAACGGTATTTTAGCCGGCTGAAGGGGATTTGAGTTTGCTTGTAATTAAATTGCATACTTTATAAGTGAAAATAGCACATACAACTCAGCTTAACAAGGTGACAGCTTCGGTCAAATGAAATGAAATTCATGTAATAGGAAATGTAGGTATTTTGCATGTCCTTGTCAGTTTACATCGCACCAGCAGAGCAGTTAGCATTAGCTAAATTAGCAGTAAATATGCGGGTTATATCGCTCGCCATGATAGATAGATAGATAATACCATTTTCTTTAGTTAATAAACAGTTCAGTTACATACTGCCCCGGCTAGTCCTTCCTCTTTTGATATGCATTGCTAATCTCACATGTTCATCTGGCAGGCATTGTTGTTTACAGGCGTGCATGGCAATAAGCGAATTAATATTCATGAACATAAAGAAAGAGGGTCCGTCCTGTTTATCAGTAAATGTGGTTTAAGAGCTGTTAGTTTTAATGATCCCAGCCATTCATTTTCTTAGTTTTACTTTCACTTTTGAAACCATTTCAACTATGTCACCTACAGCTATGTTGGCATAGCTGCAGTTCTTCATTCTTCATGACAGAGATGTTCTGAGAGATGATCATTTGTTTTTAAGTCTACCAATTACCTTGTTCCCACAAATCAGGTTTGAACAGCTACTAAACCATCTTATGTTTCTCAGTCTCGCTATAACCCAGACTTATGTATGATCTTCACAGAAATCGAATAGGATGTCTGGAGATTTGCCTCTGAATATCAACATTAAAGAACCACGATGGGACCAGGGCACGTTTATGGGCCGAGCTCAGCACTTCTTCATGGTGACGGACCCCAGAAACGTGCTGCTGTCCAGTGAGGTTTTAGAGGATGCCAGAGTTACTGTGGAGAACTACAGGTCTGTGATCCCTCTGGCCTGTTTTTAATGCTGTATCTGTGAACTTTAGGGGTGAAATCCTGTACTTTCATATAATATAGAAACTGTGGCCATACCAATCACAGCATTAATGGAAAAGGTTTTGGAGTGCAAAATGTAGAATGTTTGTTTTCCTTTCTAAACTGACTCGAGTCTTAAAACACCGTGGCATGAATATGTTGTTTGAAACTAGGCCCTGCTAGTCACATCTGTGCAGCCTCATGTTTGCAAGATTAGCAGCAAGATTTCACGGTGTTGAAAGAGAAGCTATGGTGAAATGGAAATCTGTTCAGAATCTTTTATATAATGAACAACTAGCAAACTTTTGAACGTGGTAATGAGAGATTTTTATCATAGATCCTCGAAAAAATTATTTATATATATATTATACTCAGCAGTGTTTCCCAACCTTTTTTTAGTCGCGGCACCCTTTGGAAATTTTAAGAAACTTGTGGCACCCTACAAAATTAATTGTCACAATATTTTAATTTCTAACTTCGATATGATAATTTGTAAAGTATAGATATTCGGTACAACAGGAAGAACTGCAGAATATAATGTCATACAGATATTTTTAATATACAAAAAATGTGTCTATCTATGGTGGCAATCAGTAGGCTATTTCTAATGAAGAGACCCATTTACTATGTACAGATTTTAATTTAGGCTTTTATCATTTTAAACATTATTTAATTACCATTATACTAGCTATCTCACAAATTTTTGTGACATCAGAAATGGATAATATATAATATATGCTTTTTTGAACATTTTAGCAATTTAAAAATATTTAAAAAATATTTTTTACATGGCACCCCTGCTCTTGACAGACAGCACCCCGGTTGGGAAACACTGTATTAAGCCATTTAATAAATATATATTAAAACCATTACGCCTATGGAGAATACCCACAAGGATAGTAAACCAGACTTGTGTTTGTGTGTGTGAGAGAGTGTGATTTTTTACCTCCTCTGATGCCCTGTGAAGTCTTATTAATGGCTGTTATCAAGCACTCCCCCATCTTCCATTGGTCAGACAAACAGATGCCAGTCCCACCCCAAATTATGCTAGTTGAGATACTCAAACAAAAATAGCAATGTTTTGAAAGTGCCACAGAGCTTTTCAGTGGAATCAACCTACGAATGGCTTTCTTATGTCTCTCCAATTAGCTGGGAAGGAGAAACCATTTTAAATCCCAACAGCACTTCACCTAGGGCTGTGGGGGGGGGGGCGCTATGGCCAAAAACTCCTATCTCTGTATTTTTTTGCTGAAATGCAATATACGGTATATATCTCAGTATTCTCCCTTTTCTATTTGGTTTTTTATTTTATAGATATATATATATAAAAATTAAAAATATTATTATATATCATTTCCCCTGCATTATATGGGCGCACACACACACAAGTGAGCACACTCCCACTCGTATTTGTAAATATTAAGCCACCAAACGATTCATATTTAAATATGAATTATGCGTGTCTCTGTATTAATGAATGGCGCAGACGCTCGGTTTTGTTTACTACTTGTACTGAAGCGCGCGTGACGCTTGCTTTGATTTCAGTGTCTGCCGTCTTACTAAATGAGGACGTAAACACATGAACATCTCCATAACTGCTCTGAGAGTCATTTCATGAGCATTTGACCGTTTCATTTTGAGTAAAACTATCATCATGTCATAAACACACAGAAATGTAAAAGTATTCACGGCAACCCGTCAAAATAAAAAGTTCGGTTTACCTTGAAGTCATTGCAGCAGAAATAGTACTGTTCCGTAGAATGTACTAACAGACTTGCTACTACTACACTAAAATTGTTCAACCTTATTGAAGGAATATTCATACAAAGTTTCGTCAATGTTTAATTGGTAATATTAAATAACTTTATTTGCAAAAAATAAAATTTGTTTACTTTCATTACTTAAAAGAAGATTAAATGATGATTTTATGCCTTAAAACAAAAGGTAAATACACAACACAGAATTTCTTATCCACATCCACAAGGCTATTGTAGAAATAAATGACCCTTTTTTAATGGCTTTCAATTAGTTAGACATGCTAAAACAGAATTTGGTAACAATAAAACATAAGGTTGGGAAAAATAAAACATTTCCTAGGGCCCTAAACATGTAATTTTTGTTAAAGTTTTAATAAATTGATGTGAAAATGTATAAGTTTAATGTTTTTAATTAATTAGACATGCTTTTTGTTTAATACAATTTAATTTAACAATTAAAAAGGAGTCCAGAAAAAAAAAAACGGAAACATTCCCCCTCCCTCCCCCCAAGCTTTAACCTAGGGGAACACTGTGTGTGTGTGTGTTTTGTGGTGTGTGTGTGTATATATTATATATTAGATGATGTATGTATGTATGGATGCATATTTACTTTGCTAGATTTCTGATAACTTTTTACTTAATTTTTTTTTTTTTTTCAGAAATCATGTTTTTTTTATTGCGCATTCCAAGTGATATCAATCAAACTGCAGTTGGGTTGTTTTGATCAAGTAATAATAATTTAAACAAATTCAGGTAATTTACTAAATTAAAGTTCATTGAAAGTATTTTTTTTTTTTTTTTTTTTTTACATATTAAAGTTTGAGTTTTTATAGCAAAAGCAGACACTCCCACATTTCATTTTTTTAGAGTTTAAACGACACTCGTTTTAACTTTGTAATCTTCTCAGACAACGTTGACAAACGTTGTTGTTGTTGTGATCATAAACTGTGTGGATGTGATTACGCGCAATACACGGAGCATTTCCCTCACCATTGTAACGCGCTGCTTTTGCAAGGTTCTGTGAAAACGTTTCAGCTTTTATTTTCCTTTTTCGCCCTGAAGAAGATATCACAGGTTCATCAAGTTCGTCGAAATGATCCGTCCTCGATCACTTTTAGTCAGCTTTTTATATTAAAGGTAATGAAAACAAATATAGTGAAAGTAGGCTATGTTATCCATTATGTGCAAAAAAGAGTCTAAAATCACATTTACAATCTAACAAGAAAAATAAAGCTTTTTAAGACCGAAGTTCAATTCACTAAACTAAAAATGAAAGTAAATAAACACGAGCACAGATTAGTTGCATTTTATTTTTGATTACCCCATTACTGCCATATGCTATCATAAAATACACTTCTTTGTAGGTTTAAAATTCTACATATGACACAATTATTGAGCTCTTATTCTATTGTGCTAAATAATATTTCAGCTCTCCATGCTGTTGCCAGTTTATCATAGGATCGGTCTATTATTGTTTTTATATTATTGTTTTGATGTGTTACTGTACTGCTGTGCCCTCCTTTACAGGTTGGGAATCATGAAGCCTGGGCTAACAGAAGATCAACTATGGAGGGCCAAATACATTTACGACTCTGCTTTCCACCCAGACACAGGAGAGAAAATGCTGCTAATTGGACGCATGTCTGCACAAGTGCCCATGAACATGACCATTACGGGTTGCATGCTTACCTTTTACAGGTAAGCACACTGCCGAACTGGATCGCTTATTGTTCTGGACACCATATGGGCAGGACGTGTATATAGACCTGAAAATGTTATACATTAAAGCCAGAAAAGGAAACTGAGTAAATCTTTCCATGGCCTGGGATAAATATCCCCGCTCAGTTCTGTGAATATTTCCTAAATGAGTCATCATGGAAAAGAGCGCACTCCTACTGAATAGCTTAGTTTGGTGGTTTGATTCAGGGTTAGGAGGTTGACTGTTTTATGGTAGTATTTTGTTCTCTCTTAAAACATTGACAGAGTAAAATAACATTATGACTAAGATTGGAAAAAAATTTATATTTCTCTTTTACTGGTTTTGTGGACACTTTTTTTTACTTGGATCAGTGAGTCATCTGCAAATGAGTCATTTTGAGCAAGACCAACATGTAACTCAAATTACAGCCTTGTGTGGGAGATTCTTATGACTACAGCATTGTTTATGAAAGGGTTTTTAATTAGAAATAGTCTGAAATAGTTTGAATAATGCATTTTTTATTGAATTTAAGTCTCTCATTGTTATCAGGACAGCCCCAGCAGTGGTGTTTTGGCAGTGGGTAAACCAGTCTTTCAACGCCATTGTCAACTACACTAACCGCAGTGGAGATGCGCCAATCACCGTGAAGTATGAAGGCTAAGATCACTACTAGAAACAATCTAGATGCAGGTTTCTATATGGAGGCCTCATGGCAGCCCCTTTCTTGATGGTGTGATGTGTTTTGCCCACACTATGTTGGTATAATTCACAATTTAGTTTCCTGAAACTGTTGCATAAGCCAAATTGTCATGATGACACAAATGGTGGAATCTGTTCCATGGAGCAGAGATGTCAGTGTTTCATGATCTCTACACATTCTGAATACAGGCAGATTCTGACAGCATGCTCATTTATTTCCATTCTGATCATGTGTTTATTGACAGTTTATCATCTAACATCTTAATTGTCTGTATATAGGTTATGCAGTGAGGCTTGTTTTAAAATTGTTTATGACACATGTTTTAGGGATGAACGCACTACTTCAAAATTGTAGCTTTTCTAAACCCAAGTCTTGATAAAGAAGAGTTGTGCATTCTGTAATATCAGTAATTATGATGAGCTCCATGAGAAATATTAATGGTACTGATCTGCTTAGTAATACTTAAGTTTTTTTATTTAAACTTTTGCAGTCAGCTTGGAGCAGCCTACGTTAGTGCTACCACTGGAGCTGTAGTAACAGCCCTTGGACTGAAGGCTCTGACCAAGGTCTGTCCTTTCACTAAACTACTCAATATTTATAGTTAATTACAGAGTGACTTTAAGCAAACAAACATTTTTACCATTAAGATATCAGTTTAACACTATTGTTTTAGTTTATGTTTTCATATATACACTACTGTTCAAAATCAATTTTTTTAATGATTTTATTCTTATGCTTACCAAGCATTTATTTGATCAAAATTGTGACATTTTATTACAATTTAAATAACTTTTTTATTTAATTGTTTTAATTAATGTGTTCTCAGCAGCCATTACTCCAGTCAGCAAACAGCAAAAGATGTTATAAAAAATATATATATACTAGACAGTGGTTAAATATTTTTATCTTTATTACCCTGCGCAAAAATTGGTTTACCTCTTTCTTGCCTTAATTGTTGACTGCAGTTTTTACATCTACACAATATATAGCAATAGTGACTTGAAATATCTGATCTCAGAGCTTGCCAGCTATTATGGGGCGTTTTGTTCCATTTGCTGCAGTGGCAGCAGCAAACTGTATCAACATACCCTTCATGAGACAAAGGTAAGTGAGAAAACTGGTCTTCCAACATTTTAATTACTAAAATGAGCGTATGTTTGTGTTGAATCATCTATTGAATTAATTTTCTCTTTTCGCAATTCTACTACAGAGAGCTGAAGTATGGTATTCCTGTTACTGATGCTGAGGGAAAACGTCTCGGAGAATCAAGTGAAGCTGCTCAGCAAGCCATCGTACAGGTGGTGGTGTCTCGTATCGGCATGGCAGTGCCAGCCATGGGTAAGCTTTTGTAGATGTTTTTCGTCTAAATATTGGCGTTTTTCTATATTTTGGTGTAAGTATTCAACCACTAAACTGATTTTATCTACCTCTTATTCACAGCCAAATAAAGTAGTTAAAAATGAAATTAAGAGCGTGTTCTGAATTTTTCTCAAACAGCTCTTCCTCCGGTTATCATGAATGCCTTAGAAAAGAAGGCCTTCATGAAGGTAAGGAATCCAAAACACAGACTCATTTCAAGCATCTCTCTGAATCTGTGTGAGAGGATGTGTTTTTAAACTGCTTTGTAAAATTTCTGTTTGTTTCTCAGCGGTTCCCGGTTCTCAATGCCCCTGTACAAGTTGGACTTGTTGGACTCTGGTGAGATTTTAAGGCAGTGTTTATTTGCTATACAATGCATTCATTGTTTAAAACAATGAATGAATGACTTAACCATCTTCACAGTCCTGGGTTTGCACTCACCTGTGCTGTGCTCTGTTCCCACAGAAGAGGTGAGTGCTTCTAATTTAGAAACGCTTTTGCCGTGGTTTGATTGACATGCTGATTATACTGTTGTGTTGTTGTTTTGTTTTGTTTTTGTCTTTGTGAAGTTCTATGAAGGTGAGCAGCCTGGAGCCGGAGCTTCAAGAGAGGATACGGCAAAACAATCCTCACATCACCACAGTTTATTTTAACAAGGGTCTGTAATCAGGTCTAGGTTGCAGCCCATGTTGATGTCCTCCACTGCACTGGAGGTTAGTGGGCACAACTTGAAGAGTAGAATATTTATTTTTGTTTTGCTGTTCTGAGTTATATATTTTTGTCAGTTTTACCCAAGTTATTGTACTATCCAAAATGACTATATGTACAGTGAAGGTCAGAACTTTTATGCTGGATTTAGTTAAAGATGCTTGAATGTTAACTGCTGCATTGCTTTACACCTCCATCTAGTGTTGACTGCACACACATAGACTTATTTACCAGTATATTAATTTCTTTCATTTATTCTAGATTATCATTTGCATATAGTATTTTTTTCCCCCTAGTGATCTTTGGATTTCCAGGTTTGTGGCTCAAACGTCTGACTAACTTCACTCTCCCATGTGAGTTGTTACTAAAGACAGTTCCAGAAATTGGGGTTTCAACTTTATTCTGCCAAAAGGAGTATTTCCACCTTTCATGCTCCACTATGTGCCCAATAAGTGCACTTATGCAGTGTGCATTATGTAGTACAAAAGAAACCCTGAGATGTGCAAACACTCCTTCATGAGCACATCAAAATGCTAATTATTGGGTGACTACCACTGATATCACTTCCTGCAGGTCATACTTCATTATTTCTGTTAAACCCTTATAGATGTGTGGTTTGAAGTCATCACAAATGTCTCTGAGACATTTGGTTGTTTGGATTGTAGTTTGTGTACTGAATGGTCAAAATGATATTTATTGAAATATTTCATACTTTTTATTAGCATTTGTGATTTGTATGAATCATTTCCCCAAATAGGACAGAATGTGTCTGGGGCCTGGGCTAAAAGAAAGAAGCACTACATATCTCAGGCTGCAAGAGCAAATTATAAGAACAGAGTTTGCTCATGTTTGATAAGAGGAAAAATGCTTGTTTTGAGTATGAAGAAAAAGTTGCTTCATATGCCCTGCTTTGATCATGTATTACATCTCAGACATTTACTATTATGGTAACAACAATCAGATTTATTTATTGCTGTCATGGGGGAATCTATTATGTGTTTTTTTATTATTAATATAATGTATATATGTTGATGATGTCAGTCATAGTGTCTGTAGTATATGATATAACCATTAGTAAGTCCACTAGCCTCTGGTCCTGTAACCTGAGCACATATGATCAAACTTGTTTTCCCTGACGTATTGTGGTAATGTTATGGTGTGTAGTTTTTGTTGTTTGGTTCCTGTTGTTTTTGTAGATGAAGTTAACAAACCTTTTTTTGTGGATGAAGTTAACAAAACTTTACAGGTTTGCATCACTCTAACAACACTGTCGTTATTCCCATCATGTCCTCTAAAGAGACAGTAGAGATCTGTTGTTTTTGATTTGAACACTCCATTGTAGGCAAATAATTTAGCCTAATATCTAAGCACAGTATGCTAGTATTGAAAAAGGTAGCCCAGTTGAAAGCCGTCAGGGATTGATGCTTGCTTTATTTAACGCACAAATTCCCAGTTACTATGATGATAGTACAAAAACATGTCTAGATTTGATATAGAAGTGTTGGATATGTTATGCAAATATGACTATTTGATTGTGATTTATACAGAACTGTCTGATTTCTTCCCGGAATGTCCTGTTACACAAAGTATCACAGACCGTGTCAAGACTCGTTCTTCCTTTCAAAGTGTACCAGCAGATAAAGTTCTGTTGGTCTTGTAATGCTCACCAGCGTCACAATCCTTTTTAGTGTAATGTTTAACAAAATAAACACAGAATTCCAAACTTAAAGCGACAGACATTATACTGTCAGTACTGCCATAGCATCCTCAACCACACTGACCCAGCTTACTGTCTGTAATATCAGCAATACAACACGTTATTTAGCAAAGGTGGTGTTTTCAGATCTTACAGACATTTTATGATTGTAAATTGCACTAGACCACTGACAATGTTTTTTTGGATGTAAACCCACAATGGTATAATTGTTAAAAATATTATGTGAATGAACCTATAGTGGTCATGTATCATTTTCTATATAATTATAAAATTATGGTTGTCCCTCAATTAGTCATATGTGGATCATAATAGATTAAATCAAAAATATAGTCACACCAAATACATTTGGCATTTTACAAAAATCAGACCACGCCAAAGAAAATTAAGATTGACTGCATATATGTTTGATGCTTAGAGCACATATTGATAAGTCTGCAAGTGCAATAATTGGTGTGATGTAACTTGCATATAAAAATGTTGCACCAGGAAGACCCACTTCAGCACAATTGTTATGGTTATTATTGGTGCTTATTGTTTTGTTACATCCTTGTGTATTTTATCTGGTACAGTGTAATAAAGATATTAAACTATGTCTGAGACTATATTTTGTTTGTTAGCATTTGCTATAGAAGAACATCATACTTAGAAGAACCAAGAAAAAAATGGCATATAACAGTTGATTTAAAAGAATAGTTCATACAATTAGTAACATTTCCTTAATGTACTTACTCTCAGGTCATCCAAGATGTAGATGAGTTTTATTTATTTTTTGGAACAGATTTGGAGAAATGTAGCATTACATATTGCTCACCAATAGATCCTCTGCAGTGAATGGGTGCCATCAGAATTAAAGTCCAAACAGCTGATAAAAACACAAGTAACCCACTCGACTCCAGTCCATCGGTTTATGTCTTGTGAAGTGAGAAGCTACATGTTTGTAACAAATTAATATACCTTTTTAATTTCAAAACATTTTTTCCAGCTGAAATACAATCCTTTTCTGAATCAGGAGAAATATTCACAGATCAAGCAACATTTAAAAGCAAAATAAGTTTTAAACATGTCAGTGGGTTTTGGCGAGAGAGGACAAGGGATGGACTTTTCCACCGGATGAAAAGTTATGAATTATTTACTAATTTTGGCTAGAACCAGTGCTTTAAA
Organism: Sinocyclocheilus anophthalmus; assembly: GCA_018155175.1. Lineage (NCBI taxonomy): Eukaryota > Metazoa > Chordata > Actinopteri > Cypriniformes > Cyprinidae > Sinocyclocheilus > Sinocyclocheilus anophthalmus. The sequence continues at coordinate 105,023 of JADLZN010011946.1, read as the reverse complement.
GTTAAAACGCCTTGAATTTCTTACAAACACAGCTTTTCATTTCACAAGATGTTAACTGATGGACTGGAGTTATGTGGCTTATCATGATGCTTTTGTCAGCTGCTTCAATTCTCATTCACTGCAGAGGATCCATTGGTCAATAATTTATTGAAGGGAAGTACATTTTCATTTTTGGGTGAACTATTCCTTTAATCAGACATTTTCTAAACTGGATGGCTTGGCGTCCCCAGATGAAACACAGATTTCTAATTAAACATGATTAATCAAAAAGCAAAATGCTATTATTCAGGCCGTTTCAAAGTCCTCTGCCTTTAAAATGCAAGCGTAATAGTAGGTGAACAGAGAAAAGCTCTTTGTTGCATGTGCAAATATACTAATCAGAGATTAGAGCTGAATTGGCTCAGTAGCAAGTTATGTTGTGGAGAAATACAATGTAAATGACTGCAATACATGCAATTTCTCACGTAGATAAACAATACTCAAAAGAATATCAAATGAAGACAAACTGAATTTTTGGAGATGACATGTTTATTATTCATTGTGTCCACCCCAAGCTGAACCTTTGGCTGCACACTGACCAGAAACCAGCAGGTTTGTAAGCATGCGTTTGCATCAAATCTGCTCTTTCAACATGGAGTTTGGAGACAGACTTTCATTAATACACATACAACAAAAAAACACCATTGTGGCAGCAGGCAACCAAAGGAATGCAGTAAGGTGAAAAACAACAATACAATATTTCATGACAAGCTATTTCTTAGGTGCAAAAACAATATTACTTAATTACACTACATTAGTCTCATTTGTACATACCAGAATTAAATTGAGGCCACAAGCAACTCTGTGGCATTGCCACTTGGCTCTTAAATGTACCAGTCAGTGCTAACAATTCAACATAACCTGAGCTTCTCTCTCTATTCACAGCATTAGTAGGAGATATGAAGTGTGATGAGGTGGATTGTGACTCTAGATCAAGGGAGAACTTTCCTTAATCTATATTTTAATCAAACTTGGCAGCTTTGCTGCACCTGACAAACTTAGACAAAATCTACTTCTCTACCACAATTTTCTTAGCGGCTTCCAAAATCGACTCTATGCTGACTTTATCTCCAAACTCCTTTTCTCTGTGCTCTAGAAGAACCCCCTGAAAACAACAAAGAACAGGATGTGTGAGGACAAGCACGTGGCTGAAGCTCTGAAATGCACTGCAAAAGCACTCTCTTGGGTGCCATAAAATATCTAAATGATTACCTGTTCACCAGATCCGATGACAAACACTCCTCCCAGGATGAAACCTTCTCCATTCACATTGCCCTGGTAACCTGACCTCCAGGCCCTTATAAAGTTTTGCCATACTCCCAAGCGAATGAAACCAAGCCCACCCATCTTCCTCTGTTGTGGCCCATAAAAAGCTTGCTGTGCACAAACAGACACCCAGGCAGAATAATGAATGAATAATCAACTACTGGTAGCTTTTTGCTCTATTTGGTAATACACATCATGCAGACACGACTGAGCTTCCATTTACCATATTTGATGTGCTCTATCAGAAGACTTGGATTAAACCACTCAATTCATATGGGTTACTTTTATTATTTTAAATGTCAAAGTTTTGGTTTTCGTGGGCTTATAGTGGAGGCACAGAAAACTCCTAGGTTTCATTAAAAACATCTTCATTTGTGTTTCGAAGATGAACAAAAGTCTTATGGGTTTGGAATGACACGAGGATGAGTAAATGACGACAGAATTGTCATTTTTTGGGCAAACTATCCCTTTAATGTTTACTAACCTTTTCATCCAGGAAAATCTCCCCTGCGAAGTGAGGCCTGAAGTCCTGAATTTCTGTACCTACATTCTCCTTCACAACAGCATACAGAGGGACCCCGAGCTCATCCAGCTGGGGCTTCAGAGAGGACAGCTCAGAGGCCTCCTGTAGATAAACAATCATGTTATCAGCAGCCTCACATGTTCATGTATTCATTATTTATACTACTGTATTTATGCTTTTTGCAACTAATAGTAGTGTAGTATTCCTGGCTTCTTTTTAAGGAATACTTCACCCAAAAATGTATGTTTGCTGAAAACATACTCATCCTCGCGCCTGTTCCAAGAGGTACATGAGTTTGTTTCTTCATGGGAACAGATCTGGAGAATTTAGCATTTAGTTCTTGCTTACCAGTGGATCCTCTGCAGTGAATGGATGCCGTCAGAATGAGAGTCCAAACAGCTGATAAAAACATCACAATAATCCACAAGTAATCCACATCCATCAATTAACATCTTGTAAAGTGAAACACTGCTTTTTAACTTTAAAGCATCGCTCCTGGCCAAAATACAATTACAATATTGCAATAATCCACAAATGTCTCCAGTGCATCAATTAGCATCTTGTGAAGTGAAAACTTGTGTGTTTGTAATAAACAAATCCAAAAGACGTTTTTCTCTGAATTGGGAGAGAAATATGCACAGATCAAGCACCACGTACAAGCAGAAACGGTCCAAAATGGTTTGCAACAAATAAGTTGGTTGATTTTGATGTGAGAGGACAATCAGGGATGGAACTGTTTTTACTGGAAATAGCATATTCCTCAGAAGCAATGATAAAAGTTAAAACGCCTTGTTTTTTTTTCCCTACAAACACGCAGCTTTTCACAAGACATTAACTGATGGACAGGAGTCTTGTGGATTATTGTGATGTTTTTATCAGCTGTTTGGACTCTAATTCTGACGGCACCCATTCACTGCAGAGGATCCACTGGTGAACAAGTGATTTAATGCTGAATTCCTCCAAATCTGTTCCGAAGCAAACTCATCTACATCTTGGAGGGACTGAAAATGAGCACATTTTAAGCAGATTTTTATTTCGGGGTAAACTATTCCTTTATCACAGAATTTCCCCCAAAATTAGTGCTCAGATTCTGTCTGGGCAGTGAATTAGAGCATCTGACTGAACTTTATTATGAACATGATCACTACCTCTCTGCACAAAAATCATCCAGGTCGCCGGACAGCCATAAACACTGCACCAGATTTCTCCCAGAGAGTTTTCGCTTTTAAAGTCCTCTTATCTGAACAGATGCAGATGAAAAAATATTCAATAAATACTGTGATTCCTTCACTGTTTTTCTTGATTATGACAGCAATTGGTAAAAATGTAATTTAAAAAAATCTCTAGGATTACTTCCTCTGTATTTCAGTTCATTTCTTACCACTGTTGATGGTTTTCAGGTCGGCATTCCCTAGATACTCTACAGTGGCAGGTGCCGGTTTAGTCAGCAAGAAGTCAGTGTTTGCAAGTATTAAGCCAGCAATGGCGGCCCCAACAGCACCAAGGCCAAGTGACCACATGCCCATGGCAAGCGTCCCACCCTCCAGAGCAGACGATGACACTGCAGTGAAAATATGTATGGTAAGTTACACGAAACATTATATGTTGTAATATTCTTCTCACAATCAATCCAAAAGAGCACTGAAAGAATACCATTGCACGTAAAAGAATACCCCCCCCCACACATTTGTACTAAAGGCAAGCATGTAATTGCTATAACACCTCCATACCAAGAAATGCTGGGGCAGGAGCAGTACCTTTTGTCATTCTAAAGGGAGACTGGCTGTTCTGGCTTTCCCTCAAGAAGTGGCAGTTTGTCGAGAAAGCACGTACGCATATAGAGTTGACAGAAGTGGGGAGCGCTACTGTCTTGAATTCCGGTCGAAAGAGAATAAAGAATTACCAGATAAAACAAGAGAGTGACATGTAGTGACGGTCAGCGGGGGATACTTTGGAGGGAGGTTATGAGTTATGACTGTCTTATCAAAGGCTAGAAGCTGGGGGGACTGGGACACAGAGACTCTGAACTTAACATCACTATTCAAACAAAGACAAAATCTTCCTCTTGGTGGTGACAAAAGGGTCAAACGCATGAGGGCCATTGCTAACATCCAAGGTGAGTTTAGCCAACCTTTCCCAATCGGGAAAAAGTGAAGTTCAGTGGAAAGCTCTGGAGAGGAAAGGAAAACAGTGCTTTACCTCTCAATGTAGGCTTTTTTTCTCCAAATTTAAAATAAGCCCTAAAACAAAAATGAAACTCAAAAATAAGGACTCTCTGGGTGTACACACTTGTGAAAAAGTAGCAAGTTTTTATTATTACAGACATAAAATACTTTAAAAGAACGGTCAAAAGCATGGTTTTTGGACATTTAATTGCTGTTATTCAATTAATGAAATTTATATTAAATGCAATTAGCTTAAGTAACTTAAGTACATCTTTATATGTAATTCCATAATTCTTTGAAATATGTGACCCTGGTCCGCAAAACCAGTTACAAGGGTCAATTTTTCGACATTGAGATTTATACATCATCCGAAAGCTGAATAAATAAGCTTTCCATTGATGTATGGTTTGTTAGGAGAGGACAATATTCGGTCGAGATACAACTATTAGAAAATCTGGAATCTAAGGGTGCAAAAAATCTAAATATTGAGAAAAATCGCCTTTAAAGTTGTCCAAATGAATTTCTTAGCAATGCATATTATTAATCAAACATTATGTTTTGATATATTTACAAAATATCTTCATGGAACATGATCTCTTCCTTAAAGAGGGATATATGATGCTTTTTTTTAAAGATTATTATTTTGTGTATTTGGTGTAACAGAATATGTTGACATGCTTTAATGTTCAAAAACACATAATTTTTCAAATACTGTAAATTATTGTAGGTCCTCTATGCCCCGCTTCTCTCAAATGCTTCGTTTTCTACAACGTCCCTCCTTCCGACCAGCGCAGTCTGCTCTGATTGGCCAGCAGACACAGTGCATTGTGATTGGCCGGACATGACAAGCACTCGTCGGAAATGTAACGCCCCTTAACATAATTGCGAGCTTCATCTTTCAAAATAAATAAAGACAGAGCCCGAAAGGGGAACGGAGTCGCGTGACAGACACAGTGATGAAGCTGCTCTCTCTCTCTCTCTCTCTCCTCTCTCACACTATATGCGCGCGCACTGCACACACACACACAAACACACTGTGCTCAAAACTCCGCATTTGAACAGTCAATAGCAAATACTTAAACTAATAACACAACAGTAGCTGATTCAGAAGCGCCAGAATGTCATAGCAAAGTCAGAATTACCTCCTCCTCCCAGTTCACGAAACTGTCGTCCATAAAATGCATTGTTGTTCTGTTGTAAGTAATCTTAAAGATCCTAAATGCATCTACTTCCGGAAGGCCAAATAATGTGCTTTTGCTTTCGCACTGAAACACTCAGCGTCTCCCTGACATGCTGCTTCACACTAACTGCGGTTACTGAAACCACGACCTCTTTTCTTTGCGTGTACATTTGGGCGCATTATGCTAATATTCCCACATAGTGAGGTAGACATGTGGGGGCTTGTTAGAACGAGCCGTTTTAAGGGGGGGCGTGGCAGAGTCTTAACTTTGATATTCTTTATCTCTTTGGTTTTGAGACTTTAGCCTTTGCAACTTCAGGGATCTTATCTATGCACAATCAGCTTGTAACACTCCAAAGAGAAAGAAAAACTAGAAATCGCATCATATGACCCCTTTAATGTCCTAATGATTTTTGGCATAAAAGAAAAATCAATCATTTTGACCCATACAATGTATATTTGGCTATTGCTAAAAATATACCCCAGTGACCTAAGACTGGTTTTGTGCTCCAGGGTCACATATGGTTAAATTATACCGTTGATTGTACTGACAAACAATTATGGTAAACTTAAATATACTTGAATATAGTTTCAATTAAAATGTGTATGTTATGTAATTATATAATTGTAATGATTAAGTTGCAATTTGCAATAGTGAATAACACTACAGTTAAAACTATAATCAAGTACTTTACATGTGCAGTAGTATGTTACTAATACAAAAATAAGTGTATTTATTTTTTAAAGTGTACTTAAGTGTTAAGAAACAGTCATGAAAGTGTTCTCTGTTTAAGAACACTTAAATGGCAACGACAGTTTTTAATTTTCAGGGTTTGAAGTACACTTCAAGTCCAAATACAATGAGTGCACTTCTTTTTCCACAAGGGCATATACTGTACATCTCTGCAGCTTGCTCTTAATTACAGGTATGATTTACCTAATTAATAAAAAAATGTTTATTCTCTTCCCAGAATGCATATTTGAGGGTTTCCTAATTAGAAAAAACTGTGTGAAGTGTGAACTGCAAAATACATTTTTATAGAGGCACACATGTTAAAATGATATTTAGGTTGACATGATTGCCAATAAACTAGACACTTGTGCTGATTTCTGTCACTCGGGTGATGTACTTCACTAAACTCCAGAAACAAAAGCGTTACAGAGTAACACAATCCTAGCCTAACCAGCTTACATTTGGCCTGGAAGTGTAGAGAATTAAAAATAATCAGTACGTTATAACTTACTGCTTCCTGGCGTATTAGATAACCCGATGCAAAATCGAGTAATTAATGCTAATTAAACGTAAGGGTACTAAAAGGATACTAAAGCAAGGCTGAGTCAGCATGGAGATGACTTTATACTGTGCACTGCTCAGTGCTGGCACAGGAGGCTAAAGTACATTGAGCTAACACCTGCTGGCTAGCTTGTTTGACTAGCCAGAGAGTTAGTTGTCGTTGCAATGCCAGATACAAGCATTGACACTATAAGAATATTATAAACATCTGCATTAATGCACAAGGGTTGGAAAAAAGATCAAAACGATTAATACTCACGCCTGCAGTTCCGCGGCTCTGTGTCAGTTGGCTGTTAAACTGCGATGTGGGACAGACGCGTTCCGTTGGAGGAGGACTAGCCTGTCTAACCTCTTAAAGAGACAGGCAACACAAAAAATATGTACTGCGCAAAACTTTTACAAATCCTTCACTGTCGTTCATGCAGTTTAATATACAAATTAAAAGGCACCGGCTGTGATAATGATTAAATAAAGGTTCTTCATTGTGAGACATTCTTATTGATGAAGAAATCCTAACAAGCCCATCTGTCACAGAAGAGAACAGTAGAAAGGAAATATTTGTATTTTCATTTAATGACATCAAAAGTGATTTATGAATACATCTTAAATGGCAGCAAGCAATGACAAGATTCAAACATTTTAGTCATGAATTTAAATATCACAAGATTATATTTTTCAGCATCAAGTCAAAAAGGTAAGGTATCTGAGGCATATGCACCTGCACATCCACAAAGATTTCTCCAGTGAAGAGCTTCTTGAAGGTTTGTATTTCTGTGCCTGTGTCTTTCTTAACAATAGCATACAAAATGATCCTAAGTGCATCCAGCTGGGGCTTTATAGAGGAGAGCTCAGAGGCCTCGGAGATGACACAATCACACATGCATGCCTATATGAGTTTACAATAGACCCAAAAATGGAATGATACCGAAATCGGATTGTTTTTACCTCCTTACACAATCATCCAGGCCTTCACACAGCCATGCACTGCACCACACTCTCCTACTGTGTTTTGCTTCTCATCTGACAGAGTAGCTCGAAAAAAGATATTGCCCTTCTATAACACCCCACACACACACACACACACACACACAGGTGTTAAAAGAAGTTCCAGATGAAAATAATAAAGCCTATTGAAATTATACACAATCATACTGAAATCACACTGCTCTATTGATCTAACTAAATTATATGAAATGGTTGAGATATGAAGGCAGTTACACATTTTTATATGACCTCACCAACTCCTGATGTCAAAGGTATGTGTTGTCTATACCTCCAGACTTGCTAATAAAAGGCTTTTTTTTATCGTTTATTTATTCATTACAGAACAAAGCCAACACGGCATACAATAACTATATACAAACCAGGGTTTGCATTAAAAAAAAAAAACCTCTAGGGGTGACACAATATTTATGCACACCTGGAATCTCATAAAGGCTTTTTAAGGAAGAGGTCTGTATAGGAGTGCAGTAGAGCAGCGAAGACTCATTACACGGATGACATCAAATACAGAAAGTTTAGTTCCACTACTTTTGTACTAACAGATGATATTTAGGATTTTGAAATATCATTACATAATTATATGATAACTGCTTATATTGGTTTATAAAATGTTGTAACATAAATGGGGAATTCTAAACAAATATTCATATTTTTAATTATAATTTTAATTTTTTTAAAGACTAGACATGAAAAACTGCTATTCACAAATGTAACAAAGGAAAATAATCATCACTGTTCATTAGAATGAAATTTAAACTAATCTGAAAACATTTACAGGATACAGTTTCTCCAACTGTATCATATTTGTTACATTTTCAATTAAATACATTTTTATTAAAACAGAATTGCATTATCTAAATGCATTTCAGTATTTTTATCTCACCTAACCATAGCCTTACAACTCTAATATTGCAAAGAATTCATCCTCTGTTTTCAGCAGACTGCTAATCTATTCATTCCCACATGGACCACTCACATTTGAAAATGTATACTGACTGAGGAAGTTAACCTGATCGCCTGTTTATAGAACACAGAAATGAACAGCCTGAAACTAAATGAACACCTGGAAATTTCACAAACACAAAATCCAACTAATCCTGCTCATGGAGAAAAACTGAGAAATACTTCTTGTTCCAGATTATTGTCAGATTTATGTTCCTGTAATCCTGTTTTGTTGTGTTTTCTCCCCATGTGCTCCTGGTGACCCAGTTTCTCCCACATTCTCTGATTGTGTTCATTTGGTTCAGGTGTGTCACGTCAATTACCCTCGGTTAGTCTCGTATATATAGTGGTGTCTGTTCCTTGTTTCCATCGTCCAATGTTAAACGTCTATGTGCTACGTGTGTTCCTGCCTGCCCTATGTTAGCCTTTGTTTGGATTAATAAAGACTGTTCTACATGAATTCTCCTACGTCTCTGCGCTCCTTTGCTCCTACACAGTACGCAACCATGACAATTATGCTTGTACTTAAAGTAATTTGAAGAAAGCTTTTCGAAAGACATACTGTACACTGTGTATCTGTTCTTACAATAATTCATGACTCAGACAGAATGCTTCAATGACTTCAAAATATCTACTATATTAATGAGATTAAAAATAGCACAATTAAAATAACAGAAATAGTTTCTGCATTTTTTTGACTGTGCTTTATCAACATAAAGTCATATCAGTATGTTGGAAAAACACGGAGTTTGTCATGACTCATGAATAATGTTTTTATTATTTAAAATACTGACCTAAAATATGACTTGAAATTAAAATATGACTTAAAGTGTACTGAATTCACTGGGCATACAGTATCTACCAATAGAAAAAAGTAAAGTATACCATATCTATACTGCTGATATAGCTGCCCTCTGCAGGTTAATGTACAGCCCTGTACCTGGAGTAGCTGGCATTATCTATATAGCATTTACCTTTTAAAATATTCTGTACATTACACTCTTATGGGTCAGACAGACTCTCTGCTGTGGATACTGATGATCTATCAATCCAAAAATGTACATCTGTTGATTGTTATTTCATGCACCTGTTATTGCTTTATATACAAATGAAGATATGTCATTGTGGTCCTGGAGAAGATGTGTACCAAGAGAATATGTTTGGCCATTTTTATCTTTGTACACATGTTTTGAGGACATTATTATAACCACGAGAGTCCTGTATACACTAATAAAATTGCACATTGATTTAGGCCTATGTGACAATTAGAACATATAAACAAGGTATGTTAATTTTGTGAGGCTCTCATAATAATCTCAGCCATAAAGTGATATATTTCACAAATAACGTGAACATCACATCTTTCTGAAAATTCAACACAGATATTTGCAGAATATGTTTGTACTTCATGAGTTCCTGAGCTCTTTCCACTACATTAGCACATAGCCAGTCCCAGGTGTGTTTGCTTACAAGTGTTAAGACCTTGATTATGTAAGATGATACAGTTAGGTTAGTGGATCTGGGCCAGCTCTGTTTTGGTGGTAATAGTTATTTTTAGGGGAGAGGGGCAGATGCCAGTTGCTTCTGGCTGTTGTAGGCTGGAATGTGCTGAGATGAAAGTTGTCCCAACATCCCACCCTATCCTGCAGCTGCTACATTCCAGCCGACTGCCGAGCCAATGTGGGAAACCTCCTTCATTTGTTATAGCAGCAACCGCGGTTGCAGTAATCCAAGCTGATTATTACAGTAATGACAATGAAGCAGTAACACAGCACTTAATTTTATTTTTAATCAAAATAAATGTAGTATAATTCATCTGTGTTCCACGCTTCATGCACAGTGACTTCAGATTTAGTTTGAAGGCTCTAAACTGGTGATGAGATGGCAGAGTATCGGGGTGGAGACTGCATGTGTTTATTGATTTACTGTGTTCATAATGAAAGTTCATAAATAGATGGCAGAGTTTCAAATCAGAGACTCAGCTTAGGTTTCATACCCAGCACCAACTGTAAAGTTCACCTAGGTCTACCTCATTGGAGCACTTTCAAGTGTTTCTGTCTTACCCATGTGTCTGGGTTATGGGCCAATTAGCTGTAAGCATACATACCCCACCTACTAAACGTCCTCATCTCAGTTAGCCATTGGCTGACGCACTTCACTCCTCCATGCTTATCTAAAGAGTTTACCTTTTAAAAAATGGGGCAGGGCAGGTGACTAGTTGTGTTTATCGCCGTACACCAATCAGCATCAGCCACGTACGTTTTGTACCAAGAGAATGGTAACAAAATATAAACAGATGTTTTTCACCTCAACTAACATCAACCTTTCAACCTGTGTACTTCTGCCACAATTACATCATCATCTTAATACAAAAACTGACCTGCCTAACATAAAGACATAAAACACATGCATATATCCACATAATGTTTTATGTACAATATATTCTATTTCTAAGCACTGAAGATCAACATAATATCTTGTGTTATGCATTATAAATTATGCTATTATTATGTATTAATTCTCTCTCTTGCGTGAAGCAGAAGCAACAATAACACCTTCCTGATAAAAATAAAATGATGCACCTCATCCACACCAACTGTTATCATATTCTGGATAAAGAGATAAAGATTAAGTGCCCATTTTCAGTGAGTGAACTTGGTTGACAAGAAAGATAAATTAAAAGAATTCAAAAGAATTCAAACACACAGAAATACCCTATTAAGATGCACCAGTCAACAAAGCTCTGCATAACAGGCTGACTTTTGAGTGATACAAAAGAAACTAAACTTGAAGTTTGCCAAATAGCTCATTAACAAGCTGTTGTGGTCAAATAACCACAAAACCAGCTTTTTTTGTAAAAAATAGTAAAAATACAAACAATGCCCACACTTTAAAACATCTAAATTGCAATATGATGATGGCATTCCCTATAGAATGACTATATGTGACTATAATGGATGGAAATACCATTGGAGAAAGTGGTACAGTCTGCTGAAAGTAAAGCGTAGGAGAAAGTTAATCTTTTAGCTGGACAATGATCTCAAACACAAGGACAAATGAACACTAGGGTGACACATGAAAAGAGGTGAATGTCCTACAATTGTCCCCATTACTGTCGAGTTGAAAAAGTGGCTTCTTTTTATTTTTTTACTGAGTCATCCCACTAAACTCTGTTTGGAGGAATGGGTCTAAATCATATCTGAGTTTCAGTACCTAAAATATTATTGTACAGTAGGAGTTTTAGGTACAATGAGAGAACTTGGTTAGAATGCTGAACATCCTCAATAACTAAACATTTGTTAACACTTTTTGTTTAGGGACCAATTCTCACTATTAACTAGTTGCTGATTAGCACGCATATTACTAGCATATTAGCTGTTTATTACTACTTATAAAGCACATATTAATGCCTTATTCTGCATGACAATCGTTTAGAGCGCTTAACTCGACCCAATACCTAAACTTAACAACCTTACGAACTATTAATAAACAGCAAATTAGGAGTTTATTGGTACAGGTCTTGAAATCAGCATAATGGATAGGTCTATATTTCTTTCCATGTGATTTAAAAAAACAGCAATAGCTGTGGATTATTGGACATGAATAGTTCTGTCATATATGTAGACCAGGAGTGGACCAGTCATACACACACAGTACACAGGGCTACTGACTATCAGCCATGAACTTTTAAACCAGCTCATTATAGACCTGCTTGCATCCGTTCAATTTTCTGATCCTGTTTGTTCAGGTTTGTTTTCTGACAAGATTGTTGGGCCATTTCTGAACAGCAACCACGTATCTACTCACAGCTGAAGGACCATAGTTCATGAAGTGTGGTCTCACGTGCTCACCTGTTTGTCCGTGTGTAGTTTCAAATTGCCAATGGACATAATTACCAGTGTTTTTGCTGTTGTTGTTGTTTATCAGAGTTCATCTTTTATGCCACATGTCTCAGTTTGAGAGTTCAACTAGAAATTGACCTCTGTCTCGCCATCTCACTTCATTGACTAATTTTTTCACAAAAAATTCTCCCCCCAAAATAAAATTTCTACACTTCTCACCAACTGCGAAATTATAATAGTATAATGCTTATGCTAAACACATCTGTTCACAGAAATGCATCAATACATTTATTCAGCATCTATGCAATCCACTGTCACAGTTCAGTCAGTTGGGTAAAGTTAGGTCATTCCTATAAGTTCCTATAGATTTTGTTTGTCTTTCTGCTCAAATGTAAAAGCAGAATGTTTAATCCTATGTAGGGGTGCCTAAAGAACTGGAGAGTAACTAAGATCACAATCCTGCCATGTCACCAATTTTGCATTTGACAGCAGGGCATTAGACTGGGGAGGGCCTGTACTAAATGTTTCTTTAAGTATTTACTAAATGACAATAAACTTGCCTTCTATCAAGTCAAGTCACCATTATTTATATAGCGCTTTAGATTGTTGTAAGGCAGTGTCACAGTAATAAACAAGGAAATAACAGAATCAGTGACACAGACTTAAGTGAGACAAATTCAAATTCTGCTGCAAAGCAACCCAAAAGTGTCATTATTCAGCTCAAATTCATGGATTAGAGCTCTTGAAATATTTTTAGATTTTGAGAGAGATTTAGTGGTATGCTACTCAAACGCCCCAGATCAGAGAATGAAGCAACAAAATAAAATATATAAAAATAAATTATGTTCACTATTAGGCTACAATAATTAATAAATACATTAATTTTGCAAAGTTGTGATCCAGCGGGTCTTCCTAATTTGACATTTCAACCCTTGGTCACATCCTGGCTTGACCCATATTGCACCTTTGAAGCTTTGAAATGGAACATTTAATTGAGAATGTGGAAATCTTCAAACTACAATTGACAGCAGAAATAGAAATAAGAAGTGGTCATATCAAGATACATAATAATCCAAACCCTGCACATTATAAGCACAGTCTAAGCATAGACAGTTCAAACAAAGATAAGGACAACATGTCTTGGAACAGACCTTGATTGTTATACGTTAAACCACAGTGTTTTGAAAAGGTTTTCGCAATACATTCATTACACTACCACAGAAAAATACATTTTTGCCAAGCACATGTCCTTTTCAAATGAGAGGAGTGCTGTATCATTCAATCACATCTGCAACTTCACCACACCCCTTCAGATTTTATATTACTTGACATAACTTTTCCACAAAGTTGATCATAAATCACCCTCAGGTCTGTTTGTAAAAGCTCCAGCCCTGATACTTATTAGTGTGATGTGAGGATGATTTCATGCCCACAAGTGTCCACTGACAACAGCAACCCTCCCACCACAAATAAAACCTTCCTATTACCGAGCTGAGTGCACAAGGGGTTAACAGCATGTTTCTGAAAGTTTGAATCTCCTCCCCTCAAACAACACCCCCTGGAATGGTCTGCCCCACTAGTTCACATGACACGTGTGTGTATGTGTGTATATTTGTGAGTGAGTAAAGCTTAGTGTGTGTGTTTTCTTTCTGCCATATATAGGGGCAAACTTGCTGAGACGAGGTTGTGTGTTATATAGTCTGTGAACTATCTGTAAACCTCACTTTCTTTCTATCTTTCTTCTATACCCTCGGGACTATAAGGAGTTCTGCATACTTGGCCTGCTTTAACCACAGTTTAAATTATTAAGAATTTGATAGATTACTTTGTCCTGTTGATTTTGAAGATCTGTTCAGTTGCTGGCAAACATGGAAGGACTGAATGACGTTCATGATGACGGATCCTTCATGTTCACCTCAGAGTCTGTGGGAGAAGGGCATCCAGGTGATTTTCAATCTGAACTTTTAAATTAAAAGTATGTACTACATAACTTTTGTATTCTTTACCTGGGTGCTTGCTTGGAGAAAAACCCTAAAGACATGTAGCTACCTACAGACGAATTCACCTGCCTCAACAAGTCATTGGAGCATATAGAAGTGGTGAGCTGGTTAAACAACAGTTCGTACAGAAATAAGCTGCTTAAGCAACCATTCAATGGGGTTCATTCACACTTTCAGTAACAATACTTCCACAGTACCATGTGCTTAGCTGGTATTTCATTGAGTGAAAGTGTAGTAGACAAAAATAGTCAATTAGGGGTCATGACTTTTACAGGGGTGTTAAATTCCAGCCTATCACTTGGTGGCTTTTCTCAGTTACATATTTACTATGCAATTTATTTCATAATGAACTTACTTATGCAAAGAATGATTTGATTATGATTCCATCCCATGGCTGTATATTGAGTCAATTATTGGCACACCTGTATGCCAACAGATTTTGCTTCAGTAGTTATTTCTGTTTCAGGTGGGAACTTGCCAGACCTCACATTTCTTATCGACCATATTGCGGTTCTCTCATGTCATGCTACAAGGCCAAAGTGCTATAAACAGTTTCATATGCTGCACTCCTGAAATTTGTCAAGTCAGTTTGATTAACATGTGCATTTCACAATATATATTTCAAACCTTCTTTAAAGAAAACTTAATGATGCTTAATGACTTTTAATGACTTTTAATCTAATCCGGTCTGGTTCCTCTTAGACAAATTTTGCAAACCTTTCTGGTTCACATGAACAATTTTGAGAGTCTTGCTAAACATCTCACATCAGCACATATTTCAGCAGATCAATCAATAGGTGTACATGTGCAGGACGCAAAAAAATCTATTCCATAATGCTCCAGACTGAAGCGACCTCATAGATTTGCCTTGTTTGTCTTATACTATCACCTGAGATGTTGTTTTTGACAGCGTAGTTTCTGATGTAACTCAACTAAACTGTTGCTTCAGCTAGCAGCACAAATATAGACTGAGTGAATGATTCTGAAAGGAGAGGACCACCGGTATTGTCCTCCAGCTGCTCACCTGGGGTTTTGCTTTGTCGGGATTCCTATGTCCTAGTCTTGCTACAGGACAGGCATTTCAACTCTCAATTTCAACTGAAACTTTCTGGTGTTATAACTTTAAACGCACACTTGAACTTTAATCTGAACCATTACATAACTTAGATTTATTATGGTGTGATTTCGTTAATAGATAAAATCTGTGACCAAATCAGTGATGCAGTTCTTGACGCACACTTGAAGCAGGACCCGGATGCTAAAGTGGCCTGTGGTGAGTGAACATTTTTAATCACATACAAAATAAACACATAAAATCCTTCTGTATAAGCACGAGTGTCAATATACTCTTTGAAAGTTTATAGTCCAACAGCTGGTCACTTATCTTGACGCTTGTTCAGTTATAGAGTGACCATTTCTTGTACTCTTTCTGTCCCTAAAGTTTAAGGGCAATTAAATGGATAACATCTTCATGTCTAAATTTAACCTAGCAATGGATTATACAGTGGCAACTTCCATTTTTTAAGGGTCGTTTGACTACACTCTAAAAAATGCTGGGTTGTTTCAACCCAACTTTGGGTCAAATATGGACTAACCCAACTTTTGGGTTAAAAATTTAATCCAACGGTTGGGTTAATCCATTTTTGACCCAAAGTTGGTTTGAAACAACCCAGCATTTTATAGAGTGTATAGTGAATGTTGTTTTAATCATCAGAAACTGTTTGTAAGACTGGTATGGTACTTCTCTGCGGTGGAGATCCATCTCGGGCCAAACGTTGACCTACCAGAATATTGTGCGTGACACCATTAAACACAGTGGTTACGACAACTCTGAACAAAGTCAGGAAGCAATACATATTTTGATTTTCAGCATACCCCGCCCCCCCTGGTACTTTTGGATCTACCAGGCTGTCCAAACTCACTCGGCTGCATGGAGGGCCGGTGTCCTGCCGAGTTTAGCTCCAACTCGCCTCAACACACCTGACTGGAAGTTTCTCTGCCTAGTAAGAGCTTGATTAGCTGGTTCAGGTGTGTTTAATTAGGGTTGGCGCTAAACTCTGCAGGACACCGGCCCTCCAGGACCGAGTTTGGACAGCCCTGATCTATACTAACTCATCTACCATTTTTTCCCACTCTTTTTTGTTCAGGCTTTGACTATAAAACCTGCAATGTGCTGGTGGCTCTCGAGCAGCAGTCTCCTGATATAGCGCAGGGTGTCCACATTGACAGACATGAAGAAGACATAGGAGCTGGAGATCAGGTCCGAACACAACGGATGTGTAAAAATGTGTTTGAGCACATAATTCGTGATAAACTGATGCTGATTGCAAAACTCATTTTGCATTTCCATTGTGTTTTAGGGGCTCATGTTTGGCTATGCCACTGATGAGACGGAGGAGTGCATGCCACTCACAATTGTCCTCGCTCACAAACTCAATGCCAAAATGGCCGAACTGCGGCGGGATGGCACCATCCCATGGCTCCGCCCAGACTCAAAAACTCAGGTCAGCAAAACAAGAATGAAAAAACTAAATGTTATGCTTAGAAGAAAAACCAAAAAGGTTGTGAAGTTACTTTTGCACACTTGTATTCGAAAGTTAATATAATTGAGTCTTTAAAGCCACAATGTGCAGGTTCAAAGCCCCTGACTGACATTGACCATGCTATCTTATCTGACAAGTGTTCATTGAATCAACACATTGGCCAATAGGTGTGACGCCTGTTGAGCAAGATAGTGACCATGAGGCGGTCTCTTTTAATGCTTGAGAGAAAATGACCCCCAGCATGACATCCAGATCCTCCGGTCCTTACTTTTCGCAGTGGGACAGAGGACACGGCTGTGCACACGTCAATCTCAGGAGCATGCCAGCAACTCAAGCTGGACAGTTTTCAGGAAGCTGAAACCTCTGGTCTATTTTAGAGTTCTGCCATTTTCAGACGTACAGAAGGAAATGTCCTTCAAATTCCCTATGTCAAAAAAATTATGACTTCAGATGTTTTCCTATATGATTTCCACAACTCCAGGTCACTGTGCACTACAAACAGGAGAATGGCGCTGTGATACCTTTGCGTGTCCATACAGTGGTCATCTCCGTCCAACATGACGACTACATTTCACTGGAGGAGCAGCAGCGTATTCTGAAGGAGAAGGTCATCAAAGCTGTGGTGCCAGCAAAATATCTCGACGATAAGACTGTCTACCATCTGCAGCCAAGTGGACGCTTTGTCATCGGAGGGCCTCAGGTGAGCACCTTCTGTCAATTGGTTGTATGGAACACTGTTGTATAATGCACTTTTAACATCGACACCAAAACAGCACTGGCTCTGACATTGTAGCGGAACATGGCGAGCCATGGTGAGCTTCATTAAGATGAAGAGCTGTTTCATGTTTCTTCACAAAATTCTTCCTTTGTTTTTCCACAGGAAAAAATAACTGCCTATTGGTTTGGAATGACACGAGGATGACAGAATTTTCATTAAACCATAAAACAATCTTTGCTTTTCAGGGAGATGCTGGTGTCACGGGTAGGAAGATTATTGTAGACACATATGGTGGATGGGGGGCTCATGGTGGTGGGGCCTTCTCTGGAAAGGACTACACCAAGGTGGACCGCTCAGCTGCCTATGCTGCACGCTGGGTGGCTAAGTCTCTGGTGAAGGCCAAACTGTGCAGAAGAGTGTTGGTTCAGGTGAGACGAAAGTGTAGACACCTTCAATAACATCTTACAAGTTTAAAAACTGTGAACAATGTATAAGGTTGTGTCTAGACAAAAAAGTTGATCCATATTATTGACCAATTTTATCTGGTATGGATTAAAACTAGGTGTCTTATGCCATTGGAGTCGCACACCCTCTCTCAATCTCCCTCTTCACCTATGGCTCATCGGAAAAAACAGAGAAGGAGTTGCTACAGATTGTCAACAAAAACTTTGACCTCCGACCAGGTGTCATTGTTAGGTAAACAATAAGATAATACGTTGTTATTATGTTCTTCTACTTTATGAAGAGAAAACAACTATTTCTATTTTTCAGCCTTAAAAACCAAATGGTTAATTTCAGTATTTTGTGTGGGTGAGTTAAAATAGAGGGAGACATTATTTACATGGAATTTAGTTCACTAAAATAAGGGAGAATTATTCTCTGTTATTACATCTGTTCAGTAAGTGCCAAGTAATGTTATACCCATCCAAACAGGTTTGCTTAGAGTAAAATATCTTCTAGCCTACTTTTAGTAGATGAAAACAACATTTTAGTCAATGAATAAGCACAAAATAAAACCAAATTAACATTTTATATATTAATTTAAACAATATTTAACAAAAACAGCAAGTGAAAACTGTCCTTGTGAAAGCTCTTGAAATATCGAGGGCACTATTGTAATACAATATTGTGAATTCTTTACACTTTAGTCATTTAATGTCCAGGTTTTGCTGTGTTAAGTGTATTTACAGCATGACTTGCACATTCTGACTTAGTTCAATTTCACATGTTTGCACCACTTTGGGCAGATTCAAAGGTGTAATATTATGAATATGTGTTTGTGTGTGTGTGTACCTGGTATTATTTACATTATTGGGACCAAATGTCCCCATAAGGATAGTAATACCAGTAATTTTTGACCTTGTGAATTAATTTTTGGTCCCCATGAGGAAAACAGCTTATACATAACACTAAATCAATTTTCCTGAAAATCTAAAAATGCAAAAAGTTTTCTGTGAGGGGTAGGTTTAGGCCTACAGTTGTACAGCATAAAAACCATTACATCTATGGGAAGTCCCCATAAAACAGTGTGTGTATACCGGATTTTAAAAATATGTGGCATGAAGAAAAAAAAGAAGAAGAAGAAGAAGAAGAAAAGAATTACACAGATTACAATCCTGCTCTATCCTCACAGTAATATATGTAAAAATGGCCTTTCCCAGTTTTTCCTCCAGGGGGGGTATCACTACCACCAATGTACTCGAAATGGCGGTTCTACTTTGTATTAGGTGTCTCTTCATTCAAATGAATTCAATACGTATTATACATAGTATAACAGATAAATTATTTAGTACAAATATTTAATAAGTACCTATGTAGGCTACATAAATATGGTAGCCTACATTTTATTAAATTAAGAACAGTTTTGGTTCAAGTAGGATTCAGGTGTGGGCTGTTTGGTGAAAAGCTAACTAACTAACTCAATTTCCACTGACAGGGACCTGAACCTGAAGAGGCCGATATACCAGAGCACCGCCTGCTACGGTCATTTTGGCCGATCAGAGTTCCCCTGGGAGATGGCCAAGAGTCTCAAGGTTTAGAGGCGTGCGAGTCCTACCTTCAGTCATTCAGTCGCTCTTTCCTCCAGCGCTCCTCTCTCAGCTGATTTTGGTTCTCTTCCCGCATACGCTACATTTCAGATTAGATGAATATACTGTAAATGTCAAGATTGATAAAATAAAAGACGTCTGTCGTGAAAGGATCCCTCACAACCGTTTCATCACGTCGACACTCATGACAATCGATCATTCCTTAAAGCTGAAGTGCGTCCTATCCCAGCTTGCCATAGAGAAAATAAAAAAGTAATCAACTTTAAGTAAGCAGATTAATTACTTTAAAAATTGTAAGTACTGTGACTCTGTGGTGCTATCAAAATATTACTCTGTCAGCAGCAACACTGGCGGGAGTTTTGGGCGGGAATAGCCTATCTGTTTTTCCGATCAACGGAGGAGGGTTCGGAAAAACGGGGAAAAAACACATTTCAGCTTTATACTTAAAATTATGTAAATCACAATTATTCGGAATTTACTACATTGCAATTTCTTTTCCTCTATCATGAGTCAAATAGCTTCTATTTAATCGGGGTTTCATTGTGGCTGTAACCTGAGTTACAGCAACCTGTTGTTATAAGCATAATGTGAACCATTGGGAGCTTTAGGTTTTATACATGTTATACAATCTGAGAATCATATTCCTTGCATCATATTTACAGTCTTAAAAGGCTCTCATTTGTGTGCCTTTTTCTTGCATCATAAGAACATTAGCTTTTTATGCTTCATTTGTGACTGCATTAATCTCATTAATGTTTGATAATGGCAGAGGGATATTTTTAGAATATTGCTGTTTATGTGTACAGATCCTGTGCTGGTCTTACATTAATTGTCACCACTGGAGAGTGAGCATGTGTGTTTATGTACTTCAGTAATGAACGAAGCCAGATAATGTTGCACACTTGAGATGTGTGTGAAAGCCACTCATTTGTTTTCTTTAGATTTCTGAGTCAGAGGCATTAACCCTTAAAAACTCTATAAACCATCTTATTCTTACCGTTTTCTTTCAGATGTTCAACTTTTGTCTTTAAGATTGAATTTGAGATCTGACATGTAAATAATTGTGAATAATTAAAAGTGTGGAAAATTCTTCATATATGTCTGGTGTCAGAATGGATGTCTTTAAACACAATAAATGACTCATTTATTGGTTAATATGCCAACCAGCGTGACTGAAGCAAAGCATTTGATAAGTCAAACAAGAATAACAAATTCAATGTGTTTAAATAAACTCCAAGGCCATGGTGACCACTAACAGGAATTGTGTGACAGTCTACATGACTTAAGCAAAGTTCATTCACAGAGATAAGAGAAAAGTTAATGAGAGTAATGTTTGATTCTGCTTTATTTCCATATATTTTAAGGCAAATTTACAGCACAACCAAACACCCCAAAACATTTCTCCAATGAGTGATGTAATCTTTGGTTGAAACAAAGGCACATGAAGATATTTTTTGCTATCTGTTATATCATTAAATGCTAATGTGTTGTAGAGTCTTGTTGAATGATGACCGTCAGACTCCAGAGTCCAAGTTTAAGCAAACTTAATAGATAATAAATGAAGGAACACAAGTCTAGGCAAAAGGTAACGCAGGAAAATGACTCTTAACAGGTTTCTTAACTAGTCAAAAATGACTTTTTCACCCTCACGTTTATTTTCCCCCCCTTTGAAACACAAAAATGAGAATAGTTGCAAACTTTTGAAGATGCAGGTTCTTTGCTTGTTACTTTAAAAATTCATCTCATGGTGACCATGTCTGTTAAGCACCAAAAAAAATAAAAATAAATAAAAACACTGCTTGTTGGACAATTGAAATACACCAAATGAGTATTATGAGCTACTTTTATGGTGGGCATTACTGTGAATTGTCCGGTGTGGAATAAAGCTGCACAACAATGCTTCAAATTTCTTCTTTTGACTTCCACAGGGAACATAACAGCATTTGAATAAAAAAAAAAAAATGAAGTTGAGTATATGGTGAAGTTTTATTTTTGGATGAATTATTTCTTTAAGCAATATCAGAAGTACTTCTGAGACAATGCTTTAAACAACAAATTAAACCAATTTATGGGGTTAACAGTCCCAATGACGCAATCCAAGCAAAATAAAACTCTCTGGCTACATGAAGGAAATGTTCTAAACAAGTAACTGAAACAGTTAAACTTTTACTCATATCTGGTGGATCAATGCAGTCTGGAACACAGAGAGAAGATATGTGACAGCAAAAGACAGATCTGAATTCCTGAGCGAAGAGAATTAGTAAACTGAAATGACATGAAAGATGTTTTCAGGACAGCACTGGTGGAATCAAATGGTGAGAAGCATAAATATGGCTCTTATCCTGGCAAATTAAATGACAAAACTCCCTTGATAATGACTGAGGAACAATATGATTTTTTTGTCATGCTGGTAGTGTGAAAACATTAGTGGTGTAGTGTGACCAATGTAAACCAAACTGCATCAGTTTTTTCAAAACAAACAAAATCAATTATAAACTTGCAGTCCTGCTGCAAGTAATTTTGTCTGCAAAAAAAACAGCTCACAGAGACCTACTGTACATCTAAGACACCTAAACTAGTCACCTTTTACATTAAAGGGCAGCTTCTGAGAAAACTCAGTCTTTCATTACTAGACGCTTCCTTGTAACTCCCGTAAACCCCCCACTCAACACACAATAATTCCCACAGTGACAGAAAGAGGGAAACCTATGATCACACTGACCACAGAACTCTCTTCTCAATTACGGTCAAAATGTACAGCAATACTCATAGACTCTACCAATTACTGGAGACTTAATGTGATAAGTTTATGCACCAGTTTCGCGAGAAGTTTTTGCGGATCTCGTTCAGCTTAGTTGTTTACAACTAGCATAATTTTTGCTGCATATGAAAAAAATACATGCCTTATATATTCAAGGCAATTGACATACATTTCTATTAAATATCGGTATTTGGTTTTTGGTATAAGGCACACTGGTAATGACAATCTCCTGAAAAATACATTTCAGACAGCATATGGTGATTAAGGCAAAATGAACCACATTGATCAGTTATCAAACAGCAGAGATATGTGACAATAAAATGTTATATGATTTAACCATCACTGCCTTTGGAAAAAAAAAAAACCCTAAAGGCACAGAAAAACATCAGCATTTTTGGATCCATTGTCTTGCAATGTTTGGAATTGGCACAACAACCATTGTTAAAATGCTTGAGGGTTGCAGAAGGCTTCGGATTAGTTTATTATGCTATTGTTGCAGCGGTCCTCTAGTTTCACCAATGGACGCATGTAGTTTAGCCAACTAGCAGTCTGTAGTTCCTTTATCCAAGTAACACAGATACTTCAAAATCCCAATAAGATCTAATGGAAACTCCAACACATCCAGGCAATCAACTTTGTTTTTCCCAGTATGGAAGCTGTGCGATTCAGAAGGTCCCCAGAGAGTGAAGAAATCTCTCAATAATGTGCAAAATCTGAGCTGGATTCTTTGGCAAAAGGTAAGCCGGTTGTATGAGAGCCAGGTCCAGTTTCTGTCATTTTCCCTCTGCGGTTGTAGTGTTCTTTTCTAGTGCTGAGGGAGATTGGCAGATACAGGACACTGAGGTTACAGTATGGACAGGCTCTCAGGCTGGTGCTGACTGGCCCCAGCAAGAGACTCTATTTTGTGGTCTCGGCTTACGGACTGTAGAGATTGCCCTCGAGCCAGCACCATCATTGTGTCACTAGATATCCCGGCGAATTCAAACGCGAATGTGCCGTAGAACAGCATAATAATAACACAGAAGACCCATTCGAAAATGGCTGATGCATGTTGCAGGACAAAACTCTCCTGAACAAAAAACACCCCGCCTGAGGAAAGTTTCATCAAGGAATCATAGTGAACACTAAGGCCTGTTTGCATTACAGGAAGAACATGCACGAACTCACTGACTGGCAAAGAAAAGAAGTGCAAAACCTGAAAGCTCAATACAACAGGATATTCTTGGAATAAGTGAGATCTGAGAATATTGCAACAATAAACATGACCAATGAAAAAATAACAGCTACAGGTTACAGCTGTCGAAATTAATCCATTAATGTTTTTAATGCATTTTTTATTTTTTTTACATCATAGCTGTTTAATTCTGTTAACTTCAACCACACACCCTCCAAAGTCAATTTGATTTCAACAAATCCAATTGAGAAAAAAAAGTTCAGGCTACTCACCAAGTTTGCTTTGGTTGCTTAGTCTAATTAAAAACGTTTTGTTACAGATGTAATATTATATGAATAAAGTGTGGCAAAATTGTTACAATATTTATTTTACTTTGCAGATTTGCAATGAGGTTGGTGCTTGCATTACCTGTGCATTTAAATGCATACTGAAAAATCTAAAATCAGTGTTTAATATTTTTAATACATTTTTAAAGATATTTTGAAAAGGAATTTAGAAATGAAAATAACATACAGAAGCAATCAGCTGTTTTGATATTGGTTTTGGTGGTTTGAGAAATGGTGGTATAATGAATAGAAAATAAATGAATAAAGAGCAAATAATTAAACATATTAATTTTCTCTCTCCAGCTCCCTACACTCTTATTTTGCCTGTGATTTATTGACCAAAAAAGAGAAAACAAAATAAACAAAGTTAAAGATAGATTTGACTTTTTTTTTTCTATAGCTATTGCATTAATATCGTTATTGTGAATTATTGTGGCCACCATAATCATGTAGTGAAAATCTGATATTATGACAGCAATAACCTAAACTGATTTACAGCCCTAATACAAATATCCCATATAATAACATGAGGATGAGTGATAGTGTAAAGGATACTAAGCACTAGGGCTACAAAGGCCAGCAGGGTCATAAAGAGGCGCAAATGACCCACATTATATTCTCCCTGAGTCTTCGCCAGGCGGTAGGTCAGCGCAGACTGCAGACACACGAGCAGCATACTGGTGGGGAAGGCCACCCCTGCTCCAACATAGTGAAGAACCTTGGCGTTATCCACCTGTGAGGGACACCACGACAGAAAACAGTGAGCACAGATTCACCAATCAAAACTACAGATACGGTTAACAACATGTCACATGCTGTGGGTGCAGTTTAGCATGTGTGGAGGGAATTCATGGTTGCCAATAGGGGAAAAAAATTATGCATTTTTTCCTTTATTTGAAGTGGAAAACCCACAAACAAACTTTCTGGAGTGTTCTTTCCTTTCTAAAAATAGCCACATCTCTAGGAATTTTTTTTTCTTCATTTTTCTCAGCTGTGGAAAAATCACATTTAGAAAGCTCTTAACGGTTCAGTACAAACTAATAAACTAATAAAAATCAGTTCAGGAAGGACTAATTAAAACCAAACAAAACTTAGTCGTATTGCAACACAAACTCATATTAAAAACATGTCAACATATTTTATAAACCTAATCTTTAAATCAATGTTACTTGATTTTATAAATATGATTTGCTCACAAAAGCAGATAGAATTCACATACATGTACATTCAACAGCTTTTTTTTTTGTACTTTAAACAATGAAAGCTGGGTTATAACTGTCAGTACAGTAAGTCTAAGTGGATCTGGTCAGTTACAAAACCACAGTCCCAAAACTGTCCTGGAGCATATTGGGAACACACTAGAAAATGGCTGTTTATGCAGAATTTCCATTTTTATAGCTGCAAGCTTTGCTGTGCTCGCCAAAATATGACTGTGTGGTGTTTTTAGAGGTCTGAGAGCTGAAGCCAGAGAAAGGGGCGTTCACAATGCCACATCACACATCACATTCAACACCACCAGCAGAGGGCAGCAGAACAAGCACAACTACAATGAGCCCCATTAACCCCACTATAAACCACACAAGACAAGGTCTGTAATACCTGGAAAATGTCAGTAAAAATCCATATCATGCGTTAAAACATGTAATATAAGGAACATAGAACATTTTTAAAAGAAGTCTCCTATGCTCACCAAGGTTTCATTTATATGATCAAAATTATAGTAAAAACTGTGATATTGTGAAATATTATTCCAATTTAAAATAACTGTTTTCTATTGTAAGATATTTTAAAATGTAATTTATTCCTGTAATGCCCAAAGCTGTTTTTTTTTAGCAGTCATTACTCCAGACTTCAGTGTCACATGATCCTTTAGAAATCATCCTAATATGCTTTGGTGCTCAAGAAACATTTATTATCATCAATGTTGACAAAAGTTGTGCTGCTTAATATTTGTGTGTAAACTGTTATAAAATTAATTTTTTTTTAGAAAAATGACTTTACGGTCACTTTTGATCAATTTAAAGCCTATGTTCATCCTCTGGTTAAAAGTATTAATTTCTTTCCAAACAAACTATTGCATAGTAATCTATTATTGCATAGTTTATCAGACAGCATACAATATATATCACTGACCCTCGATCAATCCCTTTCAATAGCTTGTTCTGTATTTCTACTTTTACTTCTTTTTTTGACACACAAACAAAAGCAAAGTATCAAGTGTTGCAGGAGGAACTTTGGAAACCATAAATCAACTCCAGGCTGTCAGCGAACCACTGATTATCTCAGCAAATGATATCCTGTATGTTACCCTATGGCTAAAACTTCCCCTTCACTTCAGTGTCTAAATATTGAGCTGCTGTTCCCGTTGCTTACTTGTGCTATCATTATGACAAGAACATGTTCTCAGCTCTGTAATGTGCAAGATATGTAATGTGCATCTCAGGTTTAAGGACAAGGATTGAAGCTCTTGAAAGCTTCATAGTCTTGTGGGAAACTAGCACAACGCATGAGACTGATGCATTAATCTGCCCAGACAAAACGCTGGCCACTCACATTACACCTTCAAGTGAACACCTGAGTTAAAGGAGTAAATTTAGCTGAAAATGTACTCACGCCATGGAATAAGAGTTTGATTCTTTATTGCAACAGATTTGGCGAAATGTAGCATTACATCACTTGCTCACCAGTGGATCCTCTGCATGGATGGTGCCGTCCCCCCCCCCCAGAATGAGGGTCCAAACAGATAATAAAAACATCATCACAATAATCCACAAGTAATCCACATCCATCAATTAACATCTTGTAAAGTGAAACGCTGCTTTTTAACTTTAAACCATCGCTCCTGGCCAAAATGCAAGTCCATAAATAATAATAATGCTTCCATCCATCCAGTCCATCCCTTGTTGTCCTCTCACATCAAAATCCACCAGTATATTTCTTTACAACTCTTTTAGGCAGTATTTGCTTGTAAACGGTGCTTGATCTGTGCATATTTCTCTCCTGTTTCAGACTAAATGACTTTTTCACTGAAGAAAGCAATATTATGGACGGAGAACTTGTATTTTAGCCAATTGTTTGAAGTTAAAAACGTCTTGATGAATTTATTACAAACACAGCTTTTCATTTTACAAGACGTTAATTTATGGACTGGAGCGGTGTGGATTATTGTGATGTTTTTATCAGCTGTTTGGACTCTCATTCTGACGGCACCCATTCACTGCAGAGGATCCACTGGTGAGCAAGTGATGTAATATTACATGACGCAAGCTGTTCTGTAAAACAAACTCATCAAAAAAAAAAAAAAAAAAAAAAAAAAAAAAAAAACAAAAAAATAAAAAAAAAAAAAACAAAAAAAAAACAAAAAAAAAAAAAAAATAACAAAAAACAAAAAAAAAATACATCTTAGAGGCCGGAGGGAGTACATTTTCACCATATTTTCATTTTGGGGTGAACTATTCCTTTAAGAGAGAGCACTTTATAACATTTCCAAATAAGAAATCCAGGCAAACACTTGGGCTCTCAACTAACCACAGTAACAGACATATAAGTGCAGGGTATTTTCTCAAGACTTGGGCTGCCAAATTAGCAAGAGAAAGGAGCTTCTCTCATATGGACTTGCTTTAACATGTGGTTGAATGCCTGCCTTACAGAAAAAAAACTTGTAGATCTGTCTCTTTTTTTTTTGTGCAGAGTGTTTTAAGAACAATAAAAACATATTTAAGAGTTTGACAGCATACAATAAGTAGGGCTGTCAAATCCAAATCTTATTCAAATTGCATAATACCTTTTTCAGCATCTCAAGTTTGTCTTTAAGATGCTGTGAAAAGTTAGCTCAACTTTGAACTTTTTGTTCTGCTGGGTTCCTTCCAGCTGTTTTTCGAATACATGAACTGGGCCTGTGTGCACAGCTCCACTCTTTCTATGCTGTGTGCTTTCAGTAAGTATGGATTGGGAAGGCATGTTGCCCGTAGTAGCAGTAATAGCAGACTTCGCAAAAGCATAAGAGTGGTATTTCATGCTTGAATTGCTCTGACGGCACCAAAAAAAAAATGAGTTCACAGAGTCAGTGGCTTTTTTTTTTTTTTGCTTTCTGAAAAGCCTCCCGTGGACTGGTGTTGAAAATTAGCATGTGTGCTAAAACACTTAAGCAAGTGCATATGGTTTGTCCAATGTAACTGTGATGTCCATGTTAAATAAAAAATTTATAATAATAATTAATTGCATTCATTTTTTATCACATCATTATTTTTTAAAAATAATAATAATCACATTAATTACTGTGCTAAATTGAGTAGCCTAATAATAAGCAATGGAATTTGCAATAGGTATTTTAGTCATCATGTCCATGCGTATCCCTTTGGGGACCCCTTCCTCCACTCTGGGAATGCAGAAGAAAAGATCTTCACAGTTTGCTTTGGCAGCCAGTAGCTGCCAGACCATCAGGATCAAGACCAAGTGAGACACTCTATGCACAGAACACACAACTACACACACTTAACACAGTCAAACACAGGAAGAGCCCCATGCTTCATTCATTTAGGATGATTCATCCAGTCCAATTCTGAGCAAGAAACACGCGTTTGGCTGTAGTTAAATGTTTATAGGGGACCACACAAGCAGGCACATAAACAAACATTCACACTCATGTATAAAACATGCACACATGCTCACAGGACCTCTAGTAGGTTCTCAGGAACTCTCAAGGCCCTTTCACACTGAACGTGAAAATTTGGCGTGCATGTTCAGCGCGACGACGCTCTTAAATCAAAAACGATTGTTCACTATGGAGCCATTCACAATAGGCGTGAAAAATCAAGGATTTTTTTCCGACCTGTGTGTCGAATTTTCCCCCCGACACTCTGCGATGAAACGGGCCATCCAATTAGATTTGAGCTTTAGATCATGCGCCTGGAGCAGCTGCAGTTGCACAAATAGGCGAGATTGGTGGCACTGTTTCAAAAACAAAACAAACACAGTATCCCGGAAGAGAGCAATGCTGAGTTCTTGTTATCATTGGTATCCGAGAGCAGATTTATTCTCACATGTTTTTACAGAATATCATTTCTATTCATTCTCCACTGAATTATGTGATCTGAAGGGAACACTGTGCGTTTTCTGCTACATGCACGAGTGTTATGAGTCAGAGCCCATTCACTCAAGATCTGTCAATCATGTTATCATATCTCCTGCCCTTACGCATATAAAAAAAATTGAGAAACATTTTTCTATTCATGAAATATGAAAGCAAATAGACGTAATTATGACAAAACATTTTCTGTACGTTTTTTATGCAGCTCATGGTATTTTTATAGCAATAAAGGATGTTTATGACAAATGATAAACAGATGTAGTGTTCAATCTATTATAAAACATACAAAGAGTGCATGTCTGCCTATTATTGAATCAAAATCCACTTTAGATCAAAATCGCAAGTTATTACAAGCACTCAATGATAGTTTAAAGTGGATTTTGAAGTGTAGCTTGATGCTAACTGTACCTCTAATTATATTTGAAGATGTATTCTTGTAAGCATCATAGATCTGCATTTCTGGTGTGGAACCAAACTTTATCTTAATTTAATGCCATATACGAGACACATATATGAGCGTGCAGGCGTGAATTAGCAGGCAGCGATCAATTCGCGCTCACCATTTGTCTGCGATTCGCATCACTTTTCCGCATCTCGCTCAGTTTCAAAGGGCCTTCACTTAATTATTCAGATGGGATTGGGATTATAAAAAGATGTGGGCATGTGGTCTGAATAGACAACACTTTTTCTGACTATTTTTTTCTTGTGTCAGACTTTAAAGGTGTCACAAACTGGAGTGAGAGAGGCAAGTAAGGTAAGTGAACGTGCTCTTTAATTACAAATCCATAAATCATCACATGATGAGTACAGGCACAAGCAGTCTCAAAAAGGTACAGAACTGGAGTAATATTCAATTACTTTCCTTAGAATAGCTGAATGGATGGAGCACAACAGTCCAGATTCAAGAGCATCCCAGAGAATGAAAGTAATCCAAAAGGGTACTCTAGAAAGGGCGCAACAGGCAGGTGCGCAACCTTGAAACCAGTCAGTGAGGGAATGAAATGAATGGTCTTTTATGTGTTGAAGGAAAGTGGCTGCAGCAGGTGGTGGTAATTAATGACAAGGGACAGGTGAGGGAATGTGAAAGATTATGGGTAATGAAGTCCATGGGGAAACACACAGGAGAATCAGGCAGGGGAACACAGGACCGTGACAACAGGGTTAAAGTTGCGATATAAGTAGGTAGCGATAAATCATTTATTCCACATTGTGCCCTAGATCAGAGGGAAATGGATTATTAAAAAAACGTAAAAATGTAGGAGGGGACTTGGTGCAGTAAACACTCTTTAAAATAAAAGGTGCTTCAAAAGGTTCTTCAAGCGATGCCATCGAAGAACCATTTTTGGTTCCACAAAGAACCATCTCTTTCTTACCTTTTTATAATCTGAAGAACCTTCTTTCGCCACGAAGAACCTTTTTTTGAAACCGAAAGGTTCGTCTTGAGTTTTGAAGGTTCTTTATGAAACCATTTAGACAAAAAGGTTCTTCTATGGCATTGTTAAGCACCTTTATTTTTAAGAGTGTACATCGGTTGCTGACTGGATGGAGGCAGATCTGAATGTGAGCTTGCAGTCAGTTGTAAGAAAGGGCAGAGTTTACTAAATGACTGGAGAAGTCTGACATACGTCACTAAAGAGAAGCTTGTTATTTCACTGGAAGATCGAGTTATGACATTATTAAGAATTGTAAGCTCAATTTATTTATTTATTTTTTTTACAAATGAAACATGCATGGATTAATCGTTCACAAGATCAAGATCAAGAAGATGCATTTTTAAAACAGATAGGATGAATTTCCTTTTAATGCAGACTTTAAGGAGAGGATCTTCTGAGGAAATTGCGGGAATTGAATCTCCTAATTGATTCAGTTAATTTTTTTCTATTTGACAGTCTACAGGAGTAAAATAAAGTATTATTTTACCCAGAAAGTCGGCAGATGTACCAGGCAGCGCAACAAACTAAATTTAGTTTTAGTTTAACAATTCAACAAAGGTCAAAATAAATAAGGAGAAGCGATCTGGAAAAATAATACACCACAAATCACGGACTTGATTTCTCAGAAGAACCTTGAAAAACTGCCAAAGCACTGTAGATAATTTGCACAGTAATTTTCACCAAGGTTATGTGAGAAAAACACTATTCGATTTGGATGAGCTTAAAAGTACATCTGCAAAAAATTTTAAGAAAAACTAGACTAATTTGAATAGGTCTTTAGCTTATTAGGAAACACAAGGTAGCAGTGTAGTGCAGCTCTTCTAGCAAGCTCAAACAGGTCTGCTGGAACAGGGGGGCTGCACACCTGTACCAATCAAAACAGGACACACTCCAAGAAGCTTTGTTCTTCCCAATCTAGTTCAGTGGATCTGCACCACAGCATTCTGAAACCAAAACTTGAATTCCAAAACCTTCAGGACTATCAAGTTCTATAAAATTTTGGATACTGAAACAGCACAGCCAGAGTTACATAATGTGACTTCCCATTTTCCTGATAATAATGAGAGTCTGCCTGCGCCCTTGTCATTCTACACCGCAGCGGTGGAATGCTCCAGAAGGGCAGGCAGGCCTGCTGATGAGGTGCAGATGTGGCGTTCGGGCCACATGCTCATTCCCGCCTCTCCCGCCTGTCAGATCATAGTAGCTCTGTACTCCGTACACAAAGCACATTGTACGCCGTGACTCATTCATCCACGTTTCCAGTAACCATCTCTCCATTTAATTTCCTTTTCAAAATAGGAAGGATGGAGCAATCCATTTTTCTTTCCAAGAAATGCCTATTTTGGGATTGAACGTTGGTGATAGGAATGGAACAAGTACATCTTATAAATTAGAAAATCTTGATGCAAATCAAATGATAAATGTGTCATTATAAAACAGTTCAAAACTGAACTGCAATTAAGACAATTTAATTATCTGCAATTAAAGTCAGCTTAAAAAAGTTTACTACTTTTTTAATGTATTGTGTATGATTTATTGGTGCAAGTTATTCTAAAACATGTCATCAAATTATGATAATCTCTAAAACAATTCTCCTTTTTGGCCAAAGTCACCAGGCCATCTTGGCTTTCAACTTCTTCCCTCCAAGCCCCTGGATCCATTAGAACCTCTCAATCAATTCCTGATGGATTGAATGAAGTCCCATACTACACATTTTTCTTGTAAAAAATTCCATTCACTTGGAAGCATTTCACATTAAGGAAGTAAAGAATACCATTTCATGACTTTTAAGACCCCATGAAGTCGCTTTACAAGAGCAGCGTTCTTTCCTATGTTGACATATTTCCTACTGAAACTAGAAGCAGGACATTTTAAAGGATTTGTTCCTTAAATAAAATAAAAGACTTCAGTTACATCAAAGCCATGAACCATGATTTGCTAGTGAGATACTAGAGAGCATCTGATCTAGTGTTGTCAAAAGACCCGGCACTTCGGTACCAAGTCGGTACTAAAAAAATTAAAACGTTACGCTACAAGGTTTTTTTAAGTACCGGTGGTACAGAGTAGCCGGTCAACCCGGTTCTTGATGCGCTATCCAAAAGGTGCTCAGATGCGCTCTCTTCATAAAAGCACTGAGACGGGCACATCAAAAGAGGAAACACACAAACTAACAAACCTTTAAAGACACCCATATCAAAGTGAAAGAGTTCAAGCGGTAAGTTGTAGTTTTAATTTTTAATAGTTAGATCAGTGTTTTCCCATACATTGATTTATTTGTGGCGGCCCGCCACAGTATCAAAACGGACCGCCACAAATAGATTTTCCAAAAGGTTTTGACTTCGTTGAATAAATATGAGCACTGCACGTGTCAAAGTCAAAACCCGGTGCGGGTGTTTTTATATCACTGTATTTCTGAAGGAAACCGACTCTCTTCAGAAAATTATGGATGTCATTTCATCTTGCCTGTAATGCCTGATAAAGCAGCGTTTGAGCGCAGAGCTGCTTTGTGTACAGCCGTTACTGGGGAAACCTCTGTTTCTCCCGCTTTAAAGCACCTCCTGCTGTCAGAGAATGAATTTGCATATGTATGCGCCACAAATAGAGTGCAAGTCTGTGGGAAACACCGCTTCTGTTATGATATTATTCAAAATTTTAATTTGAATGTCGGATTGAAATGAACGATGTTATTAGAGTAGTTAATCGTTAGCATAAGCGTGGTTAACGCTAATATAATGAGCATTAGAAAGAAGTTTCTTTATTAACTATTTAATTGCTCCTCTACTTTTAATATTGTACAAAATTTAGCTGTAAAATTACTTGTACAATATTTACTATTTTACACACCAAGGCTTTTACAGGAATTGCGCATCTAAAATATGCGTGGTAGATAATGTACAAATGGTAACATTGTTTGTGTCATGCAGTCAGAAAGCATTCGGCCTTTTTTTTTTAGTTAGTTAGTTGTTATTCTTGGTTGAATAACTCTAGAAGGTTTTAAAAGCTTTTTAAAATTAAATATGTACACAGTTTTGATTAAATGAAAGTATAGTCAAATTTTAGTTTTGCTTTGATACTGAAACTGGTATTGAGAACCGTGGATTTTCACTGGTATTGGTACCGAATACTGAAATTTTGGTACCGTGACAACACTATCTTATCAACAAATATCTTTGTAGCACAGGGGTTAGTCAACAATATGTTTGGTCAGTTTTTCCCCATTAATGAACACTATAATTTTAAACGTGTACTGTTTCACAAGTTTGGTCAGTAAGATAGTTTTTTCTCCGTAAATAGAGCAAAGGGACAGGAGAGACATGTTAATTAACACAAAACATTCGATTTCAAATAAATGCTGTTCTTTTGAACTTTCTATTCATCAAAGAATCCTGAAAAATATGTTTTATGGTTTCCACAAAAATATTAAGCAGCACAACTATTTGCAACATTGATAATAATAAGAAATGTTTCTTTATCAGCAAATTAGACAGATTTCTGAAGTATCACGTGACACTGAAGACTGGTGTAATGATGCTGAAAATTCAGCTTTGCCATCACCGAAATAAATTGCATTTTAAAATATAATAAAATATAAAAGAGTTTTTAAAGTGTACAAATATTTCACAATACTACTGTTTTTACTGTATTTTTGATCAAATAAATGCAGCCTTGCCAAGCATACGAGACTTCTTTAAAAAAAAATTTACCGGCCCCCAACATTTGAACGTTAGTGTTTGTCTGCTAAATTCAGTCAACATTACAGAGCACACTAGCATACAGATAACCTCAAACACTAAAAGCCAATAAAAATCTCATTTAGATTTCAGCAGGTCTTTAACACATTTTCATCACAATCCACTGCAACAGCTTTTACTCCTCTGAAATCAAGGGAGTTTTATTTGGCAAACTGCATCCCCGTTACATTTCAGCTTGTCTTAATGAAGGACTGACTGGAGCACAATGTGGCAGGCAGTGGGCAGGAACGCTCCGTACATGTTTTCATTACAAAAACAGCAGAGGAGGGACTTCAGGAGAGGACTGTTTTTTTTTTTGACCAGACTACAGATGGAGGAAAACAGCAGAGCGGAATGGAAAGAGGGCTGGCAAATGTGACCTAATGGACTGCAGACTTCACATGTGACCCAAACATTGGATCTCTCTGCTCAGTATACACTGTTGCTCTCCACACAGCGCGGGTGGTCCTGTATCATCACAATGACCTAACGTGAGGCATTAAAGCTATCTTCGCTGCTGTAAAGACTGGGTTAGACCGGCATGAATTTCCATGATTTTTTATGCTGGAGATGCTGTTCAGATATCATGATCTTTCTTGTGAAGTTGGTTGAGCTGGTTAAAGTTTAGTTCACTGAAAAATGAAAATTGTCATAATTTACTAACAGCATTTGTTCCAAAACCCTAAGACTTTCTTCCATCCCAAATGCAAATGCAAATTTTATAAAAACCGGAGAGATTTCTGTCCATCTATCAACCAAAACTTTGATGCATTATAACGTTCATGAAGAAGAAACCCATATAATTTGAGCAGTTTGAGCATGTTAAAGAGGTCATATAACGTTGCAAAAAAATATATATTTGGTGTATTTGGTGTATTCAGTGAGCAGTTTAAAGTCAAAAACCATTAGTTCCACAACTGTTACATTTATTGTTGTTTCGCCTCTATTGCCCCGCCTTTCGGAAACACGTATTTTTACAAAGCTCATTGTTTTGAAAAGCGAGGTGTGCTCTGATTGGCTGGCTATCTAGTGCATTGTGATTGGCCGAATACCGCAAGCGAATAGTGCCGGATGTTTACCCCCTGACCAGGTTTCAGGAAACCTTGCCGCGGAAATGCGCTGCACCACTCTAATATTTGGGTTGTTACACTGTACCGTTCTGGAACGGTGGTTGTTAAATAAATGTACCACTGATTTCTCGTGTTGTTCCTCTTTTGGAAGGCAAACCAACGTCGTGCTTTCAACAATGAACACACAGCGGCTCCACGATATGGCGCCAGCAGAACACTACTCAGCAAGAAGAAAGTTACGCCTCTTTCTTGAGTATTCAATTGGTGGTGTTATGCAAATCTTCCCACACAGTAGGGCTTGCATAGACTAGTCGAGTAGCCGAGCGATCGACTACTTCAACCACTAGTTGGCGCTGTCAGAAACAATCGACTACTCGAGCAAGCATTAACCATAATGCATGCACAAAGTTTGCAAATACAACGTGAATTTTAGGATTACAATATTGCGTGTATCTGTTACTTTCTATGACTTTCTCTATGTTGCATGTAAAATTTAAATATGTAATGTAATAATTAGGGGTTTGCCCGAAGCCGAATACCTTATTCGGAAAGACGCGGATAATGGCTTCAAAACGAATAACGGATAAGGAATAATTCTAATAAGGAATAATATTCGGTTGAGGCTGGCACAGTTTTTTCCCCCCCCCCTGTTTGTTGGCGAGATAACCGGGGAGCCAGGGGATCAGCGCAAGGATTATAACCAGACCTCTAAAGTCACGCAATAATAAGTGTGTGAAGTGAATGAATGTAAACTTTATGAATGAAAAGAGCGCATATTAAGCATCTCTCAGAAATCAGAGCTTGGCAAGAGTATATCACAAAATAACACATCATACATGTTCTATTATTTGTGTGTATTTAAAAGGCAATGATTTAAACCTTGTATGATATGATACACAAATGAATGGAATAAACAGCGCTCACCAATCAAACAGCCGTGCTGCGCATCTCAGTCTCTTAAAAACCAAACCAGCTCTCTCTCAATAGTATATGCTAATAATCATCTAAGATACAGATACATTTTCTACTAGGCCTACATGTTTACTTCTTTATCTTTTGCTGGTTTGCGTGGCACATGCACATTTGTTTAGTGAAGTTCAAAAAAAGACTCGCTTAAAGAATTCTGCGTAATGAAAATGTGCGCTTTGAATTAATTCAGTCGTGTTCAAATGATCACTAAACGTTTGTCATGACATCTCTCTGCTTGTATGATAAATATATTTTTAGAAATTAATAATTATTTTAGTTTAACACAGCATACTTGTCCAGTGATAACTATGAAAAAAAGATAGTCATAACGGTCTTATCAAGAAACTGTACGAAGTTCCGTCTGGTTTTATCCGAATACAGATACGAATAATTTTGTGATTGTTACAGATACAAATACAGATGCAAATACTGGCTGTTACATGAAAATTTAAATATGTAATGTCAAACATAATTATAAAGTTTTGACAATTTACGTATGTTATGTAATTGTTGCATTAGGCTATGAATTACTAAACGTTTATTGATAAGAACTATTTCATGTCTTTTCATTTACAGCATGAACCACGAGTAGTCGAGTATTTTTAAAATAAGAAATCGACTCGCAGAAATCAGTAGTCGTGCAACCCCACCACACAGTGACGTAGATTTGTGGGGGCGTGTTTGAACTAGGCGTTTTAGGAAGGCGTGGATGAGTGTTCACTTTTATAAAGAATATCTCTTTGGGTTTGAGACTTTAATCTTTGCGACTTTACGGATCTTCTGTATGCACGAAAAAATATCTTAATTTGTGTTCCAAAATGAACTAATGGTTTTGGTTCAACATGAGGGTGAGTAAAGGAAGGCAGAATTTTTTGATGAACTACAGTAACTATTCGAAATCAGTCCATCCCAAATCATTTTAGGAGGCAACAAACAAATGTTTCAATGGCCAGCTAGCAGACTACGCTTGAAGAAATGCAAGGGAGTAGCTTTGCTTGATTTCAAAACATTTCAAATATGCAGGGGAGCAGAACCAAAATAACTCTAAACCAATAACAAAACTGCTGGTAAGATTAATTAAGTTCATTATGTTGCAAGGTTGAAGGTTCAAGACTTTTTTAAACACTTGATTATGAAAGTTAATACAGCCTGCTTTAGTGAGGAATGGACAACCAAGTCTGAACCTGTGCTCCTACACATAAGGTTACGCATTGCTTTTGATGGGGTACATAGATAAGACGTGGGTGCTTATATTATTAGGAGAAAGGTTTGCCTCCCCCATTCTGTCTCTATGGCAACCGGCCCATAAAAACCTGCGATGCCCCCGTTGGCCGACCTCCCCACATCACTAGTGATCTAGGCACTCGGCCAAACATTTCAACCTGCAAAAACGCTGTCGCCAAGGGCTAACATCGATTCATGAATAAAGGTAAAGGATGTTGGTTTCACAGGACTCAGAGGGGCATGTGGCTCTGCATGAGGGGCTTTATTTATAGTTCATCTAAACGCTCTGGAGGAGGATCCAGGGCAGAACGGGAGTAAAGTATAACTCACGAATGACAGAGGTATTCTCAAGAAATATTTAACAGAAAAATCTAACCCAAATGCTGATATATACACATGCACACAACTGCATGCTAAGGTACACTTGCAAACACAAACATAAGCATGCACAAAGACCTGGGAGCCAAAGATTTTGACACACTGGACTGAATTTGTGTTTTTCCAATATCTTAAAGTATTTTGAGGCTAAAAAAGACAAAAAATATAAAATATAAAATGTAATATATTTATCTGCTAAATTATCAATTTAATGACTATTTGTTTTAGCCTTTTTTAGCCTCAAAAAACATATTATAAATACATGCTAATACCAGTGTTTCTACAGGAAACCACTGTGCATTAGAGCCAGAAAGCCTATAAGAGTGCGTTTCCTCTTCTGCTGTCAAATGTTCAACTTGAAGACCCTAAAGAAAACTTCCTGTGCTGATGTGGAGCATTTTTTGGACACAAGTAAGTAAGGTTTATGTAAGCTGTACCTGGAAGTTGCCGACCATGATGAGTCCTGCAGCACAGATCCAGCCGGTGGAGAGACTTGCTGTGTTTAACACGCAGTTCTGGTGCTTCTCTATCACATGGGCATAGCGCAGCAACACAATCACCATTACTGAGAGTGGGAAGAAAAAAAAATCTGTTATTTTATAAAGAAACACAACAATTAAATTTGCAAAAAGCACAAATTTAAAAGACACTGAATATATATATATATCAATGCAAAATTCCTAATGAAAAGCCTAGCAGCCTTCAACAATGCGGTCTTTAAATACAAAACAGTTTGTGTCAACCATCTGGATAGTCCACAACAGTCACTAAGACATGCCCTGTCAAATGTTACAACAACATTTTGCAGTTTTGCAACATTCAAGATTTCTAAAATATGAGTTCATATTTACGTTCATATTTGGCAGAAACTGTTAACCAAAGTTAATTTAAGGTATACAATGTTAGTGGTATAAACAGGGTCCAAAAGTAATACTCAAGTAAAAATTGGCTTTGGCGAGTAGAAACATGAGAGTTAGTGATGCATGCTCTACAAAACAATTGGAAAAATCTGTTTTGACTTGCCCTCATCTTCTAATGACTTCAAATTCTCATTGGGAAATCTTCCACTGACGTACATGTAGGATGATATCTATGAGGCATATCTAATTTATTTTCCTTTAGAAAATATTCATTCCATAAGCCACTAGTGCAAGCCAAACAGTGAAGCATCTTAATGTATATGTGACAGGCACAGTTTCACAGAGAGACTGGTTCGCTCATCTTAAGCGACCCAGAGACCACAGTGTTGTTGTTTTAATTATATGTTTTTAAAATCTGCACAGAAACAGCTAAATCGTCCCGTTATCATAATGCCAAAAATATATAAGCCTATATCAATCCATTCTCCAAACCACTTGTCCTCTTTAGTGTCACAGGGATGTTAAAGCTTATATAGCCTATTTATTTTACAATAATATAACTTTTACTTTTTTTCATACATTTTTTTTAAAGAAGTCTCCTATGCTCACCAAGGCTGCATTTATTTGATGAAAAATACAGTAAAAACTGTAAAATGTAAATATTATTACAATTTTCAAATCTCTTTTTCTATTTAATAAAAAAAAAAATATTTCTTCCTGTGATGCACAAGCTGATTGTTAGCATCATACTCCATTGCTTCAGTCATCACATTGATCCTTCAAAATCACTTTAACCGTGCTGAATTGGCTTGCTAGAATATTTTCTCACGAAATCTTTTGTAACATTATAAATTTAATGCATCTTACCTGAATGAAACCATGAATTTCTTAAAAACAAAAAAATATTGCTTTTAAAATCCAGCTTAAGCTATAATTTGAAGTACAGGAACAAAGTTAATTTGCTCTCCTTAGGTTGTTTTATCAGTTGTTTGTACAAATAAGATGGCATACAGTATGTCAGGGTTTCTCAACCTTTTGCCTACTGCGACCCACTTTTTTTTGTATGCCAGTCATACGACCCACTAAAGCTGGAAATAAATAAATAACTGAAATGCCTCTTTAGACCTAGGCTACACCATATATGCTTATAATTAATTTCACAAAAACTGTCATAATTAACCGATTATGAGGCCCCTGTTTATTTTATTTTATTTTATTTATTTATTAACTCACATTAATGTGACATTTGAGACTGCCGCTCTGAAATGATGATATTCAGATGCGGTGGAATTCGGGAAAGGGTGAATCCAGTGAATCCATATTTAACATAGTCTGGGTTGTACTTGCATTGTTTACATTTTGCTGCCTTTGAAGTGGAAGGAGTTTCTGAATCTTCTGCTTTTTTTCTTTTAAAAAACTGATGCATTTTGTCAAGCTAACAGGCCGTGGCTGTGTATAGTAGGTCTGGCATAGCAATGCATTGCAATCTCCTGCGCCATTGTTACCAAGCAACGGGGTAAACAGCTGCTAGCGTGTGTAACATTACTTAAAGAGAGTAGGACCTTGTCCAATAAGAGACGTTCGCGGCAGCGATAAATTATTGTGATGGGCAGTTTAGAAACAGCGTTAGAAAGTTACGACAATAATGATTCAACATGCGACATTCGAAAATACGATTCGTTGGAGGTCACTGTTTCAATGAGCCTTTTGTGAAGTGCACTTACTGTGCCGGTGTAACACCGAGAACACAGAGAAAGTCTCGCGACCCCCTACGGAATGATCCTCGACCCACTAGTGGGTCGCGACCCACTGGTTGAGAAACACTGCTATAATGTCCCATCGACTATTAGGTTAACCTACAAAATGAGACAGAAGAAGGATATATCTTTACTCATTTCCACACAGCTGGCCCTCATACTCGCCGATGGTCAGACTCACTCTGACAAAACATTATTTCCAGTATTCATTGGACAAAAAAGTAATGTTTTCCTGAAAAAGTTAAAGGCTGGCCAATTGGAAATATGAATGAGAGGAGTGGATTAAAAGAGGGCTTTCATGGTGAGATCTCTAAACATAAGTCAGCTTGTTCAATCGGCTCAACGGTTTTTAACTGCTTGTTAATGCTTACAGGGAAAACTGACTGAGGCAGATGTGGCCCGTAAGAGTGGCAAAGTGAGGGGGGGGGGGGGAACAGACAATAAACCACCCCTCCTTTCTCAGCCCAATCCACCTCCCAGAATACTCCTAGTCAACATTAAAGCTGTCATGACACGATTACTTATAGTACTGAAACACTGCATGAAGGACCAGCATGAATTTACATGCTAGTTAGTGCTGGTTTTGCTTACGGACCACTATAGCCATGTTTCTAAGCAGTATGATTCAAGCCAACCAGCATGGTGAAGCTGGATGATCAAGAAAGTCTTGCTGATTAAGCTAGATCAAGAGCTCATTGAGGACCAGCATCCAAAACAAAACATATGCAGGTGACCTTCTATGCTGGTCTTTTCAGCATTCTACATATAAGAGGCTATATGTAACTTTTGCAGTAGTAACTAATTTGTAACTAGTAACTACGATGTTCGATACAGCATGGTGTTCGATACAGCAAGTGACAAGCATGGAAAAACAAACAACATGTCTACAGGCGAAGGAAATTAACTCTGTTTAATAAAATCCAGCTGAAATGGCACAGCAGCAACAGAAATTGTGGCGCGTAATGGTTGTTTACTGCATTAGACTACACTGTCAGCTGCAGTCTTCCTTCCCAAGCATCTACCGTTGACATTTCCCTCATGAATGGGCCCTCAGTGGATACGGGTACAGGAACAGCACAGACAGCAATCTGCAAATGGCTAAATATATCTGATCCGCTGACTAACTTTAAACTTTATCTTCTTGTGCTCTGGACAACCCCAGAATCCCATTCTTCTAAATGGGTGTAACGAAAAGGTAAAAAAAGGTTGAGGTCTTTCCAACTGCCTGTCTGTGTACATGGTTGTGTGTAGGTGTGTTTGGAAGCACTGTTTTCTGGAAATACGTTCCGTAGGGCGCAAGACAGGGGCCTCAAAAAACACATGGTTCCCAATGGACATGGGCAATTATTATACCTGCTGAGTAACTACACCACACTTCACAGACAAACAAAGCTGTGTTCAACTTCAATCAAACTCACTTTATATTAATGGCAATGTTTAGCCTGAAAATGTGCCTCTCTTGAGCTAGGTATTTCAGATTCTGAAAAGTCAAGGCAAGTAATACGCCTTGAGCGTGTCATTGGTCTGGCGTCAACATGACAGGGTGAGAGAACCCTAGGAATGCCAGACAGCACGCTTGCAAACTAAGGTTGTGCACTATTTAGAGCTGAATTGAAGGATGCAGAATTGAAATTCGAATTTGAAATAAAAGAAAGTAGATTTGAAATTAAATAAACAGTTGTATAACTATTTTATAAAGGTTTGTAAAGCCAAACTTTGAATGTTGGCTTGACAAAGACTTTTTGCCCCCCCAAAAAAAGCCTTGAAGTTTGAAGATTCGCAGACAGACTGAACTTTGAGTTAATTTCTTTGCATTTTAATTCAATACAATTTCCTCTTCCTGTTATTCCAATCAGTGTAATTCTAGTATATACTATAATAGTATGTCTGAATATTTCAAATTTTATTTTTATATTTTCAGGTTTTATTTAAATTTTATGTGCTTCTGTCATTTTTTTGTTTATTTTATTGTTTTTATTTTTTAATTTTTATTTTTTTTTTTTATTTTTAATTTATTTTATTTTTAATTAGCAATTTCAGTTCATTTAGTAATTTCAAGACTTCAACTTAAAGTTATTTTATTTCAGTTAGTTGCAAAGGAACGTTTCAAATCTTTGGTTTTTAAGTTATTCATCTAATATTCAGCTAAATCAGCGCACATACAGAATCTCAGTCACGTAATCTCCTCTAATTTCTGTGTATCTCTACTCCGAGAAGGTTTCAGTTTGTAAGGGGTGAAATGTGGCGGAAATACTGTAGCCCAAACACATTAGCGAGATGACACCTGTGT
This sequence comes from Sinocyclocheilus anophthalmus, assembly GCA_018155175.1. Lineage (NCBI taxonomy): Eukaryota > Metazoa > Chordata > Actinopteri > Cypriniformes > Cyprinidae > Sinocyclocheilus > Sinocyclocheilus anophthalmus. Next base: position 62,399 of record JADLZN010011946.1, on the reverse strand, counting down.
ATTTATGGATCATGGGTTTTCACCTTGGTGAAAAACAGGAGATAAAATTAAACAACAGCCCTGTCACAAGGTCTTCGGGAGCCTGAACTAACTTTGGTCAGTTCCTGCTGCGAACTCTCTCCACCCTGTTTCCCATCTGTTAGAGCGCTACAGTGCTGAGAGATGTTTCCTCTAGTGCATGCTGACATCAAAAGAGCTCTTGAAAGCTCAGATTTGGGAACACTGAGCATTATATAAGCCACAAGAAAACAATGCAGTCACCGCTGGTCACCCTTGATCGAATGTTCAGCATGCCTTTTTATCGTAGTGTTTTATAAACTTTTTAGTGTAAACAACGGCATTAATATCCTATTGTCCTGGAACGGTGATGCAATCAATCACGTAGCATTCAAGGAGGTTTTGTTTGATAGTCGTGTTATATAAAACACACTTTCAAAAACTATTCAAAATTCAAGTATCTTGTATTGTTGGATGAACAACAGTAATTTCCTTGTGCAAACAGGCAGAGCCCGAATCTCCCAGCAGGAGAACACTCTCACTTCTCGTTACACTGGGTGTGGGATTGAACACAACAATACAGCCCTTCAGCTCTCAGCATGAACACTGCCACCAGGCCCAGACGCTCAGGTCAGAGGTCACACTGAACCAATGATTCTTTACAAGTCTCTCCTCTCACGGACCTGCTGTATAGTTTGCACTCGACTGTAACCGACAGCATCTGCATGAAGTATAGCTCTGCTCACACAGAACACAGCTGAATTTATGTCCAGGGAACACCATGAACAAGTCTTAAAATTAAGATGTTTTGTAATCCGATATAGCTCAAATATCTAAATGTTAGCTATTAACATTGGTATTTAAAGAGGATTTCTGTTCTTCTGCTTGCCCTCTGGTCATTGTTTTTGCTGTGATGTGATTCAAATTCAATTCAGATAATTTCTGAAGATGATTCATCCTTCCTGAACAGCAACTCACTTGGTGTCTGATGACAGTGTTTGGTAATGTGCAGTGACTGCATCGACCGCTCAGTTTTATAAATGCTTGAACGCACATACCCACTCAGCTTTTTTTGAGTTGTGAAATATCAAAGTTACATGTAAACAACTGCTTTTCCGGGCAAGTTTAGAGAATGAGCAGTGTGTATTGTCTGCATTTAGATGATAATGTCTTCCCCTAAAAATCTGACATGAGTGAACATAAACACATGCGTTATGTTGAAGATAGCTGGCCTTGTATAGTTAGTGGTGATATTACACAAATGCAAACACACTAAGCCTGTGGTTTCCTGAGCTGATTGCTGCCCAGACAGTGAATCACTGTGCTACAGATGGGAATCATTTACAGAGTGAACTACAGATTAATCTGAAATTCCAAAATCAAAATAAAGTTGAAATGCTGTAAATGAGGAAAAAGGAAGTACACGCTTAAAGGTGAAGTGTGCAATCTGCACATTTTAAAATACTTTCTCCTATCCCAGCTTAACATGCAGATAAATATGTAAACTATCTGCAGGTTGATTTCCCCAAAAAGTGTAAACACTGATCTGACACTGATTTATTTTTTTTTGAGCATCCTAATTAGCACGACACAGCAAGTTTTAGAGTGGCGCTTTCTGTTTACAGATAGATGAATGTGATTTTTTTGAGGCTAAGGATTTTTCATATAGCCACTATGTGAAATTAAATGCAAATACAAACTAAAATGAATAGAATGTACACTGCTGTTCAAAAGTTTGCCCATAAGTTATATAATAATAGAATAGAAAATAATACCTTTATTCTGAATTAAGGATGCATTAAACTGATCAAAAACGACATTTATGATGTTACAAAATCCATTTCAAATAAAAGCTGTTCTTTCGAACTTTCTATTCATAAAAGAATCCTGAAAAAGAGTATTTTTCATAGAGTAAAAATATTAAGCAGCACAACGGTTTTCAACATTGATAATAATAATAATAAGAAGAAATGTTTCTTGAGCAGTAAATCATCATATTAGAATGATTTCTGAAGGACACCGAAGACTGGAGTAATGATGTTGAAAATTCAGCATATATTCAAATAGAAAACAGCTATTTTAAATTTCAATTAAATTTCACAATATTACAGTTTTTACTCTATTTTTGATTAAATAAGTGCAGCCTTGGTGAGCATAACAGACTACTTTCTTTTAGAGAAGTCTTACCAACTTTTAAACTGTAGTGTAAGTGGGAGATGTGCATTGTAAACTCACCCATAAAGGATCCGGTGCTGCAGATGAGGCTGAAGAAGCAGCTCTCTGGAGGAAGTGTGCCGCATTTACTGCAGATCAGAACATCAGAGCAAAGGTTAGATGCCCAGGGTTCTCACCACATGAATAAACACACATACATAGATGCACATTCCAAAGCAAAGAGTCCTGAGGGATGAACTCCCATTGGCAGCTGACTAAAACAGGCCTGTTTTGCTCTTGGGAGCACACTGGCAGCTAGGGCTGTCACGATTATGAAATTTGGCTGACAATTAATTGTTTAAAAATAGTCACGGTTATTGCGATTAATTTTCTGTTTTAGGGCTTTGGCGATTATGACAATTAAATTTTTTTTTTTATGGCTTTCATTATAGAATTGATTAATTTAAGGGTTCATTAAAGAATTATGATGTTATCTTTTAATCTTTTTGAGTTATTATTCTGCAGTGCAAATTACATAGAGTATTCCAAATTCTAAGAATCGGCCAATACCGATCCAACACCAGCGCTACTTTTTTTCTACACCACTACAGAAAATCAATACTGTGTTTGTGGAACTAATGGTCACTCTTTTAAACCCTTTGTTAAACGCAATCCACTAAATACTCACTTCCTCATTACGGAGAAAAAATACATATGAATAAAAATATATAAGTTATGAAATTAAACTAGCTGACTGTATAGTTTAGCAGCAAAAACAATATCTTGAAGAAAAAATCTTTGACAATTTATTTTAAACATGTTTATTCTGTTAACTATTTGTATTCGTACAAAATACATTCATGAATATAAGATAGAAATCATGAGAAAAAGAAAGGCTTCTAATAATCTTTCTGTTTGTGATAATTCCTTCCTTCCTTAAACTGTAGCTTAATCATTATAACAATTATTTAAATGAGGAAGATATCATCTTGGAGAGCAGTTGTTTAACCGTGCTGACGTGCTGTTTGAATACTGAGTGGAGAATGACTGACAGCTGCAGCAGAAGGCATATTAGTTTTCTGTAAACCTATCTGTCCCTCAAATTAAATTGGAATGGGCTTCAGATGATATAAGCAGGGCTCCAGACTGCGACCATTTTTTCTACCTGTGCGACAAAATTTTATGTGCGGTCGCACTGGCGCGACCACCGCATTGGTTAACTCATAAGCCCTGCAATTTCTGTTGCATATGAGAAACATCAAAGGGCAAACTAAACTGAAAGCATAATGAAACAGCCCTTAGAGAGTATACTCGCCACGTCAGCACGAGCGCGAAGCTGCGCGCAGCAAAAATTACGCACATATTGAGGAAAAGATGGATGGTTTTCAAGCGAAAGTCAAGTAAAAGACCGCTTCTTAAACCAGAGAAGGTGAACATGCTGGTATTCTTGTGGGGGGATAAAACATGCAAGCACAGTTAGTTTTACTTTTTTTTTTGTTTTCATTTTTGAAAAACTTATCTTTGCTGTTTACCTCACATTACGCTATGGAGGTTCTCTTTTATTTATTTATTTGATTCCTCAGTGTTTACTAAACGTTCTGTAATTTATTAGTCGGTATATAATACAGCATGTGGTGTGTGCCATGCCTCATCTTATTCGTTTTTGTTTAAACGTTTCGTAAGCTAGTTTGTCATTGTATTTTACTGATTTATTGTTGTTGTGCTTTTTAATTAAGAATAACAATGAGGCCATCTTTTGTTTTAGTCTTTAAAAAAATTAAAGGTGTGTAGATGTATTTAAGCAAAACAGTGACAACAAGATCACGAATTCGAAAGTGAAAGCATCCGAAGCCCGCGGCTTAACACAGCAAAAGAGAAACTCATATTCACAAAATTCTAATCACAAATACTACTACTAATGATAAAGAACGGGTTGAATGTTAACCACTTTCATTTCCATATAACTATAAACTATGATAAAAGTTCATCAGCATGCATTGAATGTTGTAACGCAAAAAAAATAAAAAAATTAATATTGCGACCAAATCATGTGCTCGTCCAGCTGAGAAAGTTAGTTGCAAAAGAGCGACCAGTGGGAAGAATGAGTCTGGAGCCCAGGCTATACAGTGCATGAAGAGCCCAGGCTATACAGTGCATGAAGAGCAAACTGGTGCTCTTCTGCTTCTTTTGGTGTATGACTCCCCCTTGTCTCGTATAAAAAAGCACAATAATCGCGGTTGGTTAGATCAAATAATCGCGATTAGATGGTTATTTAATTATCGTGACAGGCCTACTGGCAGCTGTGTGTTATGGGGATGGAGCTAGAAGAGGGCTTGAGGACCCTTAGCTTTTCTCACACAGCTGTCACTCTGTATGGGAAATGACAAAAGATAAGCAAAAATAGGGCCTTTACCAAAGAAAAACGGAGTAAGTATTTCACCATGAAAGGAAATCTTCCTTATAAACACACAGGTAATCATTCCTGAAGGCCATTTCAGCTTTATATAACATATCACTGTGGTATGAAGCCTATAAAAGGAGATGCAGCTGAAAATAAATGGAGTAAACAAACCTAAATTTACAGCCAATCAGCTGAAAATTGTTGAGAACGACAGGCTACACTCTTTAAAATAAAGGTGCTTCAAAAGGTTCTTCAAGCGATGCCATAGAAGAACCATTTTTGGTTCCACAAAGAACCATTCAGTCAAAGGTTCTTTAAAGAACCATCACTTTCTTACCTTTTTGTAATCTGAAGAACCTTCTTTCGCCACGAAGAACCTTTTGTGAAACAGAAAGGTTCTTCAGAGGTTAAAGGTTCTTTATGGAACCATTTAGACAAAAAGGTTCTTCTATGGCATCGTGAAGAACCTTTATTTTTAAGAGTGTACCTACTACGTAGCTCATTGGATTCTTTGCCTTAAAGGGACATTCAAAAATGTAAATTATCTCATCATTTAATCACCCTCATGGGTTTCTAAACCTGTATGGCTTTCTTTCCTCTGAAGGTAGATTGCATATTCCTGTCTTTTCCAAACAAACACTTTTATAGTGACAACAGTTGTTAAGATTTAAAAAATGACAAAAAAAGCACCATAATAGTCTCATTAAAAGTGATACATTTGACTTCTGAAACCATATGACGGACGAGGGACACACTAAAATTGAATAATTATTCATTGAAAATCACATTCAACTTGTCTACAACTTGCCATTGTATTCAAAAAAATATTTTGTTACATATTAGAAAGTACGTGTTTTGGCCATGTCATAACTGTAAATTAACTGTAAGACCAAATGCCATGTTCTCCTAATAAATATTCTCTGAACCAAACTCAGCTTTCCAAAACCATGTAATAAGTTCCTGCCAAAGGAGCCTCTACTGAATTAAATATAGCTATGCTTTCTATTAATAAATCACTGAGGTGTTCAGCTCTATAATGATAAGTTGGAAATGTGTGTGCTGTTCCAAGTGTGATTGTCTGTTGATCTGACCTTTCACCCACTTTAGAGCACCTCTGGGCTGAGAACCGCAGACTATGGTGGGTAGCAGTCAAAATAAACCCTCACACAAACACACACGTCACACAAACACACACCACAAACACACACCACACACACACACACACAGACTGCTGGTAGTAGAAATGCAGATCATTGACACACCCAAAGGGACACATAAAAAGACTTAACATATAACTCAAGTTCATACTCAATAAACCACACAGCTCAGAAGGCAAAGGAGACAGACGGTCTATTGAACAGCTCGGGTCAAAGATCCCACAAGTTATTCCAGAATCCACATTATATGCATTGTCAGATTTCCCTTTGATGATAAAATGCCTAGAAGAGTCAAATAAATGAACAACATGCTTTGGCTAAAACCATCTCAATGTCCTTGCCCCTTTTGTCAGTTTGGTTTCGTTTTCTCCTCAGTAATTTGGGAAATTCCTTTGTGTGGTTAACAAGTTACAGCTCCTCTAAGTGTTTTTCTCTCAGCAGGAAAAATATCTTTTAAAGGTGAAATATCTTGTTTCGTAAGGTTGCCATGTAGGTCACATTTTTAGATTCCCGTTTCTCCCCCTGACCCCATCTCGGTCTTCAGATTGAGGAAAATAGAAATGACATGCATGCAGAGGAAGGGAAGGGGTCATGGCATGAACAATGTGCTGACACAGACCACTGCCTCAGGTAGAGAGGCAGGCTGAGAACAACACTTCCCAGGAATAAGGTGCACTCTGGTGTTCAATTACTTTTTTCAAAGCATTAGAAACACAAATTCCATATATTTGAGAACTATTAGAAAGTTTAGAAACTATTATACAGGGTTAGTGTAGTTAACTATAACTAAAACTAAGTGGTGGGCCATCAGGGCCAGCAAAGCCTTCTCTGCTGGCCTAAACAATATCAGAATCACTGACTTAGTTTTAATATATTTTCCATTAATGTGTATTTAATTATTTCCAATAGTCTATTCTCTTCATTTCATAGTTTTTCTCTTGGTTGCGCTGCTTCCAGTAGTCTATTTTTATATTAGAGCTTTTGTCAAATCATATTTCAGCAATCATGTCTTGATGAGAAATCTTCCTCGAGGCCTTCGAATCAACAGTGCGGGCAATGAAACAATTGCTTTTACCAATCAGATTTAGACTGTAAATCTAAATACAGTAGTAAATGACTGCGAAAAACAACGGGTCTGTGATAAAGATGAAAAAACACTAGAGTATGTTAGGATCATCTTAATTTAATTTTATTCTGATGTTATTTGCAAGATATAAAGCTACATTTAATTTTCCATAAAAATATCTAAGGAGCGCTTAGTTTCCGAGTCAAGCTGTATTAACCGACCTTTTCCTCCCGGCCATCATAAAATCCCCTCAAAATTCTAAATAAAAATCAAAAAATATTATTAAACAAAAATATATTACATTGATTTTCCTTGGAAAAAAGCAAAGTTACATTTCAAGGCTTCGGTCACTTTTGACCGTGAAGGTGCCAAGTGTGACCCCTAAACGAAGAGGCCCAGAGGGTTAAGAGGTGGATTAATTGATGTAGGACACCACTAAAGGCCCAGGTGTGAAATACATGGCCCGCCACCGTTAAAACTAAACCTAAAACCCATCAAAAAATATTTTCATTGCTCGAAATAATGTTATATAAACACTGTAAAATTGTAAACTGGAATAAAATGAAATATACAGTGGGGGAAAAAAGTATTTAGTCAGCCACCAATTGTGCAAGTTCTCCCACTTAAAAAGATGAGAGAGGCCTGTAATTTTCATCATATGTATACCTCAACTTGAGAGACAAAATGAGAAAAAAAAATCCAGAAACTCACATTTTGTAGGATTTTTAAAGAATTTATTATGGTGGAAAATAAGTATTTGGTCAATAACAAAATTTCATCTCAATACGTTGTTATATACCCTTTGTTGGCAATGACAGAGGTCAAACGTTTTCTGTAAGTCTTCACAAGGTTTTCACACACTGTTGCTGGTATTTTGGCCCATTCCTCCATGCAGATCTCCTCTAGAGCAGTAATGTTTTGGGGCTGTCGCTGGGCAACACGGATTTTCAACACCCTCCAAAGATTTTCTATGGGTTTGAGATCTGGAGACTGGCTAGGCCACTCCAGGACCTTGAAAAGCTTCTTACGAAGCCACTCCTTCGTTACCCGGGCGGTGTGTTTGGGATCATTGCCATGCTGAAAGACCCAGCCACGTTTCATCTTCAATGCCCTTTCTGATGGAAGGAGGTTTTCACTCAAAATCTCCCGATACATGGCCCCATTCATTCTTTCGTTTACACGGATCAGTCGTTCTGGTCCCTTTGCAGAAAAACAGCCCTAAAGCATGATGTTTCCACCCCCATGCTTCACAGTAGGTATGGTGTTCTTTGGATGCAACTCAGCATTCTTTCTCCTCCAAACACGACAAGTTGAGTTTTTAACCAAAAATTTCTATTTTGGTTTCATCTGACCATAGACATTCTCCCAATCCTCTTCTGGATCATCTAAATGCTCTCTAGCAAACTTCAGACGGGCCTGGACATGTACTGGCTTAAGCAGGGTGACACGTCTGGCACTGCAGGATTTGATTCCTGGCGGCGCAGTGTGTTACTGATGGTAGCCTTTGTTACTTTGGTCCCAGCTCTCTGCAGGTCATTCACTAGGTCCCCCCGTGTGGTTCTGGGATTTTTGCTCACAGTTCTTGTGATCATTTTGACCCCACGGGGTGAGATCTTGCGTGGAGCCCCAGATCGAGGTAGATTATCAGTGGTCTTGTATGTCTTTTATTTTCTAATAATTGCTCCCACAGTTATTTTTCTTCACACCAAGCTGCTTACCTATTTTAGATTCAGTCTTCCCAGCCTGGTGCATGTCTACAATTTTGTTTCTGGTGTTCTTTGACAGCTCTTTGGTCTTGGCCATGGTGGAGTTTGGAGTGTGACTGTTTGAGGTTGTGGACAGGTGTCTTTTATACTGATAACGAGTTCAAACAGATGCCATTAATACAGATAACCAGTGGAGGACAGAGGAGCCTCTTAAAGAAGAAGTTACAGGTCTGTGAGAGCCGGAAATCTTGCTTGTTTGTAGGTGACCAAAAAATTTTACCGAGGAATTTACCAATTAATTCTTTAAAAAAAAAAATTTCTCATTTTGTCTCTCATAGTTGAGGTATACCTATGATGAAAATTACAGGCCTCTCTCATCTTTTTAAGTGGGAGAACTTGCACAATTGGTGGCTGACTAAATACTTTTTTGCCCCACTGTATATAAAAAATGTTTTATATTTTTAACTGTTAAAAAACTTACTATAACTGAAGTCAGAAAGAGCTTTATTACCAAGTATGTTTACTCACACAAGGAATTTGACTACCATTGCAGAAGAAAGGTGAAACTGTTTAACGGAAGTTAAAATGAAAACAGAAAGTATAAAAATAGAAATTTATCAAAATAATAATAAAAAAATATAATGGCATCAAATTGTAGTGGTGCCTGCATTTTTAAAGCTCAAGCATTCAACCGTCACTGCATGAAAAAAATTGCAAAATATTTTTCTCGAATTAATGCAAAGCATACATTTAAACTACAAATTTACCTTTAGTCCCAAACTAGCCATCCCCTACTGAATGCTAGCTTTATTTAAGCTAAATCTACAACCCTGTTACCCATTGGCATTGTTTTTTTTCTGTTATTTCATACAGACCTTATGAGAGGAACATTTTCCAGAGTACAGCACAGAGTTGGTCCCCTCTGCATTGGCAGATCCACCTCACATGACTGGTTATACATCCTGTAAGTAAACAAATACACAGACTAAACAGTTAAAACAGAGCCAAAATGAGTCCATCAAGTCTCTGGGAGACTACTTTGAGATTTGCCCACTAGCCATAAATAATAATCAATCATACCAGACAGATCTGAGTGCATTCAGTAGGACAGCTGCATCTGTCTGTGAATTTGGTTACACGCCGCTGCATTCCTACTGTACACTGGATAATACGACCAGAGTTAAAACTCACTTCCAGTATAAACATGTTTTGACAGTCACCATAACTTCGATTCATACTACACTAGGGTTGTTAAAAGTACCGACTTCTTCACCGAACGCTTACACGGCTACACACAGATACCGAAGTCTGTAATTTTGGCAACCCTATACCACTTCATGCAGAACTCAATGCAAACATAATGTGGCTAGTCTGACTACACATCACTACTAAAGCAAACACATACCGCTCTACAGGACTAATGCTCCTCCCTCCTAGAGAAAAAATAATAATGAAAGACCACTGTTGTTTCCAGAGTGTAAATCTCAAGAATGCAAAGCACTTTAAAAGGTGGGCCACATTTCATTAAACAGACTGAATTTGATCTTGTTTGCTCAGCTTCAGCTCCACTAGTCACTGTTAGTAAAATAAAATATTTAACTTGCTCTACATATGACACCTAATCAGAAAGTACACGTTTTTCACTGATATTCTGAAACGGTGGGTTTTATTCATCAGTCATGCTAATGATGAGTAATCATCTGCGACTGCCTCTGCTCACGGACCCACACAAAGATGCCATTATCACTGCTTTAAATAATTAAAGTACATTGTGCCACCTCCCAAAGCCCAACAGCAGCGCTAACATTTAAGTTACCCTAGACACCGCTATGCTCCATATGCCAATGTTTGGCTAAAGCTCTCAAGGTATAAAGCACAAGTTAACCTGCGATTAACAATGAAAATGAACAGGATTAAATTCCTCACTGGCTGACACGTCCTTGAGCCAAATAAAGTTAATGAGAAGGAATTCGGACACTCGTTCAATATCTCATATCAAATACATTACTCATTAGAGCAGATGACGCCAGAAGAAGTGTAGGTGATACAAAGTCACGAGGTCGCTCTCTGATGTGCACAATTTAAAAAGGTGTTTTCAGTAAATGATTAATAGCCTCAAAGCACATGCACCAAATGTTTTGAAAAGACGAAAATATGCACATTTTAGTTACCAACACAGTTTTTATAAACACAGAAAAATAAAAATACTAACAAAAAATTATACATATTTTTAAAAATTGAAATTTCTTTAAAAAAAAAAAGTCTTCATTTTGAATGGTTTTACATTTCTGTGCATTACAGAATTCAACATTATTTTAATGTTAAATATTTACTCTATTTAATCATTAAATTACATATATTTTATAAAATAAATAGTTTTAAAATCCAATAATAGATTGGATATATCTTCCCAGTTGTCTCCACAGGACAGACATGCTGATTATACAAGGCCATGGCATACCTGGAAAAATAGAAATTATGAAATATTAGCCACATTATCAGTAAAAGTCAGAGCAAAAGTTTTTAAAGGAGGATTCAAGCTTGTATTTCATTCCTATTTGCAAAGACAAATTTGTCTAATTTAAAAAGGAATTTTTTAACCTTTATTGTCGCATTGGGACTGCAAAGGAAACATTTGCTAACATTAGCTAATGTTTCAGCTAACAAGAACTAACAATAAACAATATATTTTTACAGCATTTATTAACCTTTGTTAATGCTTGTTAATAAAAATGATTGTGCATGTTTGTTCACAGTGCATTAACTGATGTTAACAGATGCACATTTTGATCTTAAAAAAGGTATTAGTAAATGTTGAGATTAACAAAGATTAATAAAGGTTAAATAAATGCTGTAGAAGTATTGTTAATTATTAGTCCATGTCGACTAATGTAGTTAACTAATTAAAACTTACTGTAAAGTGTTACCATTGCATCTGTACACAATAAACATAATCTTGACAAAATGGACATAAATCAAAATAAAAACATAATGACCTAAAAAAAAATCTATTTTTGAATGCAGCCATGATTCTGTCAAAATTAAAACCATTTCAAATCAATGTTTCAAGTCAAGCTGACCACAAAACCAATTTATACACACTGATGTCTGAGATTACACAAAGAGACACAGTAGGCCCAAGACTTAGAGGTATGAAACATGTAAAATCTTGCACGTTACTATATCATTATGCATGACGCTTATGGATAGACAGAAAGAGCTATCAAAAATATGCTGTGGTGTCCTATAATACTGCAACAGGCTGAGCATTCACTGATAAAACCAGAGGTTGATGTCCTTTTGACATGTTTTCTGCGAGCACAGAACCAAAAACCGGAGAGCACTCGAAATTTAGTCAACATGACCGGTACATCTTCAGCTTAAATTGGCATTATGTGTCATTCTTTACTCACGCTAATGCAACAAGGCCAACGCACTCCTGATCCAGTCACATCGACCCTCAGGAGATGTCAATGAACACAGGACCATCAGATAGCGGTCAAAGTAAACGTTTGCCCACAGATTTTAACAGAATCTGACGAAAGAGCATCTCCAAGCAAAGCAAAAGTTGCTTACAAATGAACAATCAGACAAGAAAAGTACTCTGTGGAAGCTAAACACACACTGCACCTGCCACTGGATACCATCTCTGTCCGTCTTTCTCTCATGCGGATCTCACTGTTGACATACACACTAGGGCTGGGTGGTATATTATTGTCAGGAATGTGTTCCTGTTTTATTGTGTTTCTGTCCCCATGTGCTCCCCGTGACCCAGTTTCTCCCTTGTTCGATTGTGTTAATTTGATTCAGGTGTGTCTTGTCTATTACCCTCGTTTAGTTTAGTATTTAAAGTGTTGTCTGTTCTATGGTTCATTTGTCCAGTGTTATACGTCTATTGGTGCTACGTGTGTCTCCAGCCTGCCTTGTGTTACTCTTTGGTTTGTTCGTTAAAGACTGTTATTCCTGCTACTCCTACATCTCCGTGTTCCTCGCTCCTACAACCAAAAAGTACGCAACCGTGTTTGTATGATGTATCGATATATTTTTAATAGGCAATATTGTGTGAGGCAGTACCATTTATATACATCTTCAGCAGTTTGATTGGAGCACATCTGAATAATAGCAGAAGACGCAGAGTGAGCTGCTGCGGGGGAAGTGAATAATCCAATTTGTCCTAAACATGAGACATGCTTTATATTAAGGACTTTAAAATAACTTGCAAGATATACTAGTTAACACGTATAGTTTAAAGCGGTTGCCCTGTCAGATGCTCTGCCAGACTCATGTGCTGCTGACAGACAGGTTACTTCCCTGATAGCACACGTATATCACGGAGATGTCTATTTGACGTCTGCATTTACATCAGCAAGACATTTTTTTTGTGTTTGCTCATCTGCAATATGTCTATAGGACATTTCCTATTAGATGTCAAATAGACGTTTAGAAAATGTCTTTAAGATGTTTATGATATGTAAAACTGACATCTTAAAGACGTCTATCAGATGTGTGTACACAGCAGATGCTTTCCAGAGCGATCTTTAGCACACATCTTGCAGACGTACGTGTGCTATCTGGGTTGCTTTGTTTAATGCATTTGAGATGTGCTGTTTTCCTCAATTAACTTTTCACATGTATATTCTCCATCTGTAAATGTTGAAAAGTCATGGAAACTGTCTGTTTGGCTGTCAGGAGCCTTCTTTTGCGATTCTCCTCTAAACTTCACTATACTTCATGAACGAGCGCCACTGCGCGCATGCACGCCAAACAGATGGAGCACAATATCCTCATAATGGTGTCCGTATAGAATTTAACCTCAAGTAATTTATTTTGTATGATAGTCGATCGTACTGCTGGGTAAAAATCTATCTTCTCATTGTGATCAGCTCATTTTTTACGAAAAGATATCGATGCTCAACTCCCCAGAATCGATTAGTCTGAGCCGTTTTCAGTTTAATGGCGGAACATTGAAGCGCACGCTCCCATCCAATACATCGCAATAAAGCATTGTGCTTTGTACGTTTAATATAACAAAGTCCAGATTAAATTTAATGTCCGATTGTATTGCAGTATACAGACATTGCCCGTTGGCCGTGGTTTTTTAAAATGGAATTGAACGATCGTGGCGCCTCGATCAACAGATGCAGCAGCGCGTAGCGCACGTGAACCGATCATCTCCTCCACATTAAAACCAGTTTCAGCACAAAATAAACATGAAAACATCCGAAGGCAAGGAAAGAAGAGTACAAGCTTTACATCATATTCTGGTCTATGTCTCCGCAATCATGTTTCACTCTGTGCAAAGGACGTCAAATAACAGCTTTGTAACTCATGTGAACTCACTTTTACCTCAAAAGCACATTTGTGACCATAAACCGCGTTAGTCGCAAAAAATAAACTCTACGAGAGCATTTCAGCTAATTATGCACCATATTACCATCATTATCATTTTTTTTAACCGGCTTAATGCTTTAATTTGATTTATATTCTTTATGAATTATATATTCTATATTAAAGTTTTTAATAATTTCATATTATTCTTATATTATATTTCAATTTTTATAATTTATATTTTTTTTATTGTATATTTTATATTATTTTATATGATTTTTTTTTTTAGAATTTTTTAATTTAATATTTTATATTCTAATTTTATTTATATTTTTTAAAGTGTTTATTGATAGCTTTTTTTTTTATTTATATATATATATATATATTATTATTTTATTTTTTTTATTTATTTTTTTAGATATTTATATTATTATTATAATTTTTTTTTTGTATTTATTTTATTTTTTTTGCGTTTTTATTTTATTGTTTTATATATTTATTTCTTATTAACTATAATTTTTTTTACTGTTCTTTAATGTTTTATTTATGTTTGAATAAATCTGTCCAAGTTTTTATGACAGCCACTATTTAAATGTGTATATTTAAAAAATAACTAACTGAAGTAATTGTAACTTAATTAATTATAAAACTTCATTCAATGCAATTTACCAGTTGTATCAGCACAATCAGTCAATTTTACGCTTCAATGTTATAATGTATACCAACGACTCTCTTATATTTACAGCATTAGTTGAGAGATTTGTCTCCAAATATCGAGTATTGGAATCGGGAATCGAATCGTTATCGAATTGAAATTGCAGCTTTGTATGAGAATCGATCGCAGCAATTGTAAATTTTGTCAAAAAACCCGCCCTAGCAGATGCATAATGGGGTAATCAAAATATAATGCAATTAATCTATGCTCTTGTGTTTACTTTCATTTTTAGTTAGTGAATTTAACTTCTGTTTTAAAAATCATTATTTTTGTTTTTAGATTGTAATATTACAATATTAGAATGTAAAGGATAGCTCCTATATGTCCAATGTAGAGCTACCTTTTTCCTATCCTTGTTTCATTGCGTTTAATATACATTGTTCCATTGGCCACATTGGCCAGATGTTTTATGTATAATTTTATAGAAAATGTATAGAAATTAAATAGCCATGCATTTCGCCAACAATAACAGAATCTATTCTTTTGCCTATCACCAACAATTTGCATTTGTCTAGCGTAATGCATCTGACGAGCACAAGTGAATTAGATGGCTAAGCAAGCAATTATGTTTTGTTTTTCATCTCAAGTAAATGTGTTGTGGGTGTGTGTGTGTGTCCACAAAGACGATCCACCTGACCTTGCACTACACTTAGCACTACGCTGAGAGGAATTCCATTTGGTAAACAAACATAATGCCATCTGCCATGGCCGGTGTTGTGAATAATCATGCACCTTACCAGTTCACTCTGAACCATCAAAGAGAGGCACACAGCTCTTCCTCAGAAACACAGTCTGCGATACAGAGTAACCCTGCTCCCGCTCAGATACCCCAGCCCATCTGCTTATAGGGTTAGATCTCTGCCACAATTCTGTGCGCGAAAGATCATGTTTTGAGCGCACAAAAGTGCATTTTGCAGGCATGTGATCTGAGTTTTGTGGAGAAAATGTTAGTTTCCCAAAGAAAAAAGTATTTTGAGCATATTTGAGTATATTTTCGCACTGAAATCTTGGATGTGTGCAGACCTTCTCTTTTGCGCGTGCAACGTTTCACTAGCTTGCTTCCTTGATGCCCCCCCTCAGTGCTCTCTAAATGCCAACAACTCGCTTAACACAACCCAGCATTACAATATGCCACAATTCCAGCCAAATTCTATAAAGCGCTAATTCCGATTGGCTGCCTTGACACCATCCAACATTCCTTGCATTGCGGACGACAGTGGACTAGGGAAAATACAGGCAAGCATGTTATTATGCAATTGAATATTCTGATTATATTTGTTTTCCAAGCACATTTTATTAACCATTCCAAACAACAACCTCTTAATAAACTACTATTAATCTTTTATTAATCACATTATAAACCATTGATTATTGTTCAGAAGGCGAAGGTGAAAAACCCTTATATTCAGGTGTGCAACTTAGAAGTCAGTTTTCTTCACGATAAAAGTTTCGGAAATGGACTAAAAATTCCTCTCCCAAAACTACTGCCAATTCTGGAAGATAATCACTGTAAAAATCCATGAACCAAATTTGTAAGGGCAAAAAATATTGAAGCTGAGCTAATTTAAATTGCTTGCTTAGTTTTGAGAGACAATCATTAAGTCCCGCTGTATTGTATTAACATTACTAGTTTTCTAAATTTTTGACCAATTAAATAATTTTAGTTGAATGGACCATAAAACTTTCAGTAAAGGTTGAGCCAACTAAAAAAAAAAAAACAATTCAGATAACACTTTGAAGTCAGAAATTGACAATGTAAAATTTCTGTGAAACTTGTTACTAAATAATAATTAGTTGAAACAGCTTGACATTTTTTACAGTGTCTTAAACAGTGGTACAAGAGGATGTTGTCGTCCTGTCAATCCACTCTCAACTACGGTCATACAGCCTAATAGATAATACACATATAGGAGAGAAATACTCCAGTATATAAAATAACTGATACATACTAAATGCAGATTAAATAATATTTAGATAATACAATAAATAATAAGATTATAAGAAATATTTCAGAAATAAATATAGAAATACATCATAAATTAGAAATACATAAGTCATAATAAATAATTACGTAAATGCTGAATAAATCAATAAATAAAGTGCCGAAATACATAAGTAAATAAATAAAGAATTAATTAAATGCTTAAATAAATAAATGCAGATATGCATAAATGAATGAATGCATAAATAAATAATTGTCAAAACTGTCATTTTTAATTGTGCTATTTTTGTACCATTTGTGTTATACTAATTTTTTTTCTACATTTATTTATGTATTTATACATTAACTTATGCATTTCTGCTTTTATTTATTTTTTACATATATTTATGCATTCCTACATTTATTTATTTCTGTGTCCGTATGTTAATAAGGTAGGCGGTACTAACCTCTCTCAATGCAGGATTGGTCAATTAGGCAAACCAGTCAGATCAACCGTCAAGACGAGATAGTTAGCCTTCTAACTATGGCTTCGAATGGGAGACCACTTGCTGAACTGTTGCGGGATGTAGCTGACACGCAAGACCTGTTTGATGCGCGTGATCGCGCTTTATGTTTCTCTATGGTCTAACGTTACACAGGCCCGTACAATCACTGTCAAAAATAGCGAATGAGTCACAGTACACAACCACTGTAACAAGTGTGCATGTAGGTATCAGTTATAATGCACACCTTTTAGATTTTTGATATTAAAATAAACTGTCAAATCATATGTAAATATTGCTGTTTTTTTCTTTCGTTACAGTTGGTTGTGTTACTGTGAGTCATTCTCCTCAAATGCTATTGAAGTTAGAAAAGTGTATACCAATGTCGTATGTAACTTTAGAGACGGTCCCTAGATTTGCGACTATCGAATGCCGGGAAATTACACGTCTGGCCATTCCGTTGGGTCGTTTGTTAAGTCACAGATACTGTACGGACAATAAAGCTCAGTTTTGTATGTATCTTGCTCTGTTAAATGGAAAAAGTGACTATGTAGGTCATACTGGATTAACACCATGCATCTCCTGTCAGCGGGAAAGCCTGGCCCTAAATTGTACTCTAACAAACACACAAAATCTTGTATCTGTAAACTGTCGTGGCAGTAGATTTTGGAATCCAACTCTGACAAAAAAAACAGAATCACATGCAATACTTTTAAATTACGCACGAGTAAATTAAAATGACACACAAATGCTTTGATTTACTTACGATTATTTTTGACAGTGATTTTACGGGCCTGTGTAACGTTAGACCATAGATAAACATAAAGCGCGATCATGCGCATCAAAAAGGTCTTGCGTGTCAGCTACATCCCGCAACAGTTCAGCAAGTGCTCTCCCATTCCAAGCCATAGTTAGAAGGCTAACTATCTCGTCTTGACAGTTGATCTGACTGGTTTGCCTAATTGACCAATCCTGCATTGAGAGAGGTTAGGACCGCCTACCTTATTAACATACGGACACAGAAATAAATAAACGTAGAAATGTAGGAATGCATAAATATATGTAAAAATAAATAAAAGCAGAAATGCATGTTAATGTATAAATACATAAATAAATGTAGAAAAAAAATTTGTATAACAAATGGTACAAAAATAGCACAATTAAAAATTACAGTTTGACAATATTTATGCATTCATTCATGTAGGCATATCTGCATTATTATTTAAGCATTTATTTATTTATTTATTCATTTATGTGTTTCTGCATTTATTTATTGATTTATTTCAGCATTTAATTAATTATTTATTTATTTACTTATGTATTTCTACATTATGTATTTCTATATTTATTTATTCATATATTTATTTCTTCATTTATTAATTTATGTATTTCTACATTTATTTATGTATTTCTACATTTATGTATTTCTATATTTATTTCTTCATTTATTTATTTATGTATTTCTACATTTATTTATGTATTTCTATATTTATTTCTTCATATATTTATTTCTTCATTTATTCATTTATTTCTACATTTATTTATTATTTAATCGGCATGAGTATTTATTTATTTATTTATACTTAAGTAATTTCTCGTCCTCCATAATGACATATAATATATTACAATATAGCTATATATATGACAGCTTGGACTTCTGGAGACTCCAGGCAATGGCAGTCCTGGAAAATGGTGGCGCTGGAGACTAAATGTTTCCTGATGGTTTTACACCTAATTCTTCACCTTAATTCTTCATTCCTTTGCAGTTAACATGCATCTTTTCTTCTCCACATATTTTTGACTGACTCTGCTGACCCACTGAGCATTTTGCTGTCCAATGGTCATTAACGTTGCAATTTATAGTATTGTTCATAGTTTTTAATATTTCTCATGGGCATTTAATAATTTTTTTTGATTTTCAGTCCGAGTTAAATCCCTTTTTGGCTCATTCATTAAAAATTATATATCAATTATAAATGATTAAATACAAGATTAATAGTAGTTATTGAGATTTATGTCGTTTGGAATTGGTCAAATGTGCTTGGAAAAAAATATGATCAGAATATCAACTTGCATAATAATTATGCATACACGGTATTTTTCATCTTCTGCTGTCAAAAAAAGCAAAAAAAGGCCTCTGACACTAGCTTGCTCTATTTCTTTTCTATTCTAACAGTTTAAAAGAAAGAGGCGAGGACCAAGGATGAGTGCTTCAATGTAAGAAACATGTTTTAATGAACCGTCTTGAATCTAATTGCTTACATCTTTTTACGAACAACATTTTAAACAGATGGCAGACTCCATCGGTGTCCATACCCCCTCCATTCAACATCATGTACTCCAGTCTTTCACAAAGACACCTTGTGCAGCGCGTCCACAGCAGGTATATGTAAGTGTGAGAAATTAATCCGGTCCAATCAAACCAAACCTGATCTGATTGGAAAATTAGGCTACATCCCCAACCAGAGAGGCACAATGCTAATATTTCCAAACATTTTATCACAACTACTGAGGACTCAGATCTAGCACTGACAGTTTCAGCTGTTACCGTGCACAGGCTTTAATATATAAAGCCTTTGTTATGAATAAATATTCTCAGTGTTGTTTGCATAAACAATGTGTTCAACGTTGCAGGGAACAGCACATATTTGTAGGACTATTCAAGCCCGTGTGACATTACCATAAACAACAGCCTCAACGTATAGGAATAACGTCCAAGTGGAAACACTGGCTTGGAAACTTATCCTTTCCTAAATGGAAACTTTTTTTTACAATGTACCCTGAATAATTTAAACAACTGTTCCACTGGGGTGTAACTGGGGGATACATACTACTCAAACTGCTAACAACTGAGTGTTTTAACTAACAAAACTTACATGTTGAAACAATTCAGTGTGAGAACACACCAAACCGTTTCATTTGTGCTTTAAACTGTTAGTTGTTGTTGATTTTGGAAACGTTAACTCATTTCTTTTATAGGTCATCATTAGAGGTTTCATTTTCAGAAAACATGCCCTTTCTTGCACAGATAATGGAAGAAAAAGTCTCTTGAACGGGACACGTTTAGTCCATGTTGTTTTGGGAATTTCTCCCAGACCGTCACTACAGGAGTCATGGAAAGAAGAAACCAAACATTCTCTCTCTGGCATAGTAAATGAGAAGGTGCTGATGCTGCTCTAAGTTGCCCTCCTCTGTTTTACTCTCTCCTCTCCTCACACAGGCTTTATGTAACCACCTCAGTGACTTCAAACTCAAGGCTCTACAGGGGAGGAAGGGGATCTTGGACTCCCCGTAGAAACAGGGCGTCTGCAAGCATTTCACAGGAAGGAAGTAGGAACAAGCAACGTGACACCAGCATAGCACTGCACCTTCAAGCAAATAAAACCACATAAAAGGTATTCCACATCCACTTGATCACAGTCTTCCAACAACTGTGATCACACATGACGTCAAAAACCTGATTTCCTTAAAATGTACTCTTCAGTCAATCACATGCCGGTTCATGCACAGCTCTCTTCCTGAACACCAAGGGCTTTCTCTAGATTTCTGTACCATGACAACTTTACTAATAATGACCTCAAAGTCTTCAACATTTTTCAAGCAAGTTCAGGTGAGTCAGTTATTCAGCAGATAGCCCACTCC
This sequence comes from Sinocyclocheilus anophthalmus, assembly GCA_018155175.1. Taxonomy (NCBI): domain Eukaryota; kingdom Metazoa; phylum Chordata; class Actinopteri; order Cypriniformes; family Cyprinidae; genus Sinocyclocheilus; species Sinocyclocheilus anophthalmus. The sequence continues at coordinate 41,809 of JADLZN010011946.1, read as the reverse complement.
TCACAGAGAAAGTTCAGGAATTTGAATATAAATGGTACTGAAAAAGGCTCATGATTTAATACTTGCACAAACAATACACCTTTCCATAACAAATTATGTTACATTGAAAACTGCATGATTCAGAAGCAGCTTTGAGGTGTCCCAAAAAAATTAACCTAGAGACATTTGTGGTAAAGATAGAATATGTGTACTATAAAAACCATTTCAATGCAGGCCAGACCTAAAACGGTGATATATTTGCATAAAATGGCTTCAGCATATTGTACATGTGCCCAGCTAATATGGAAGGCTCTCAGAATTTGAACTCAAAGTTATGACCAAATGTTCAAATGTTAAAAATGATTTAATAATGTTCCCAAAACATTACCACAAAAACATTATTTATACATCATTCATGGAACTTTTTTCCTGAAATGTTTTAGTTAGATGATCGTCTAATGTTTTTTTAAATGTTACTGCTTGTTTCAAATTGTTCAAAGAACAATCAAAAGTAACGTTACCATAATGTTTGCAAAATTATAAAATGGAATGTTCCCTTAACATTTGCAAAACAAAAACCAAAAAATGTGAACACATTTTAAAAAACTGGACATTTTAAATGTCCAGAGAACATTCAGAAATAAAGTTTTTATAACTTAATGGGAATGTTAGCAAAACATCCTTTTTTGTTAGCTGGGTACTGGTTACATCATACTATAGACCAATTTGGAGTAGACGTCACAGTTACGTCACTTGCAGCTGCGCGCGCATTGTGGTGGCAGAAAACCACTGGGAACAAGTGGAGGGAAACGGGTAAATTCCATAGAATAATCGAAAAAATTTATTGTTGTGCTTTTGGATGTCAGAATCGGAACGGAAATCATTTTTATATAATACTGTTGTCAGAGACGCCATTTGAAGCTGAACGCAGACGTTTAAATGGACAAACTATGGATGAAACGTGCTATGATTACCCTACTTTTAAAGCATAAATTTGATTTAAAAAATAGGTCTATATAATATTCATATAGAGCACATATTGTTTTAGCCCTACAATTGAAATACATGCATGAAATACTATTAAACCTATAACATTTTACGTAACATTTAACTGTATTATATCACAATTCTGACTTTTTTTTTTCTCGCAAGTGCAAGTTTATATCTCCTAGTTCGGACTTTATAACTTGATTCAACTCAACAATTGCGAGTTTGTCAATTCTGAAGAAAAAAAATGCCAGAAGTGTGGGATTATAAACTCATGATTCTGAACCGAGGGGAAAAGAGTTGACGAGTTGATTTTTCTTATCAGAAGTGTGAGATATAATCTCGGAATTGCAAGAAAAAAGTCAGAATTTGTAAATATAATCTCAAATTTACCTTTTTTATTATTTTATTCCATGGCCTCCATAGACTGCTACTTGAAAACTGTCATTTTCTGCCACCAGATAGACTCCGCCAACAAAAAACATCATCAACTGTTTGCAAACACTGATTGGCTATAAAACATCTTTGAACAAAAAGCTACATCATTTATTCTTTAAGCCAGGGGTGCCCAAACTCGGTCCTGGAGGGCCGGTGTCCTGCAGAGTTTAGCTCCTACTTGCCTCAACACACCTGCCTGGAAGTTTCTACTATGCCTAATAAGAGCTTCATTAGCTGCTTCAGGTGTGTCTAATTGGGGTTGGAGCTAAACTCTGCAGGACACCGGCCCTCCAGGACAGAGTTTGGGCACCCCTGTTCTAGACCATAAAGTTGCAAAATTACCTTCTATAAACTGTTGAATTGGTGTGAATCCAGTTAAAAATAAAACTAGGTTGAAAGTTATGTAATCTTAAATCAAAGCATCCATGACATCTGCACGTTTTATGCATAGTTATGGATCCAGAGCATGATCGTTTCATATGATATGACATAAAATGGACTCACACAACCCATATTCCAGTGATGGTCAGAGCTGGGAGGCTGACAGGTAATATCATCCACAGAGACATCTCCAGCACACGGTCCTCTACTGCTCCCCTCAAAACAGCCACTTCTTTCGCCTTCGCCGGCCTGTCTCCCTCTGCTCGTCAATGTGCATTTATACTTGTTGCATGACCCCAAACTGGCTTATCTTAAAGATCATATCTGCAATATAAAATAAATCATCTTTTCAATGACAAAAACATGATAAACAGTTCCCTAGACTGTTACCTGGCATTTTGGACATAATGATATTGTACTATTGCACAATGCTGTTTGCCAAGCTGTGAAATTTACATTATTTTACACACATTTATACTCTTTTTTACATATGCATTATTATGTACTATATTAGTTTATATTTTTGATTCTGTCTATTCTCTTCTCTGGACCTGCAGAAACAACATTTCGTTGCCTGCAATAACTGCTGCATGTCTGGCTGGTGTGTATTTGAATAAAAATAAACTTGACTGTGATTGAAAACTGTAATAAGCATACGTACATCCTTTTGGTAACAAGGCAAAATGGCCGATTGAAGTTGTCAGTTTAACGTAATTGTAACAGCCGTGTGTGTAGTGTAGAGTGTGGACACTGTGTCTCACCTTCCCCCTGTGATAGGGGACAGCAGACGCGTCTCCCACCTTTGTTAGACCCTCAGACAGAGCGCAGGCTGTTCAGGAACGGACTGCATCAATCACCAGTAACCGCTACAGGCTTCTCGTTAATCCTCAAGCGTCCAAATGACAGCGGCCGTGTAAAGTTTCTTCGTTCTCGGTGTTTTCGGCAGATTTGCGGAGCCTCGCTCCTTTCTGACGGTCAGCGCTGTCTGTCTCGTTTGGGTGGTTGGGGGGGTCCCGCGGCGCCGTGTGGCTGAACGCGCACTTAAAAACGTCCAGCTGTTCGCACAGCTCCGCCTCCCGACACAACACACACACGCACACACACTCACAGCAACATTCTGATACAGTGCACACAATATTTGTAATTTTGAAGTGAAACGATGTACAAAAAGCACTATAGAGACAGAGATTTTTTTTTTTAAATGTGTTTACGTAGTGTAGCCTACACGGAAACAAAAATAGATCTAGGTACGATATGTAAAAGAGAGAAAAAGCATTTAATTTACAGTAAACATCTATATTACATTCAACATGTGGTTTTATAGTGAAGTGTATTTTTATGTAGGCATGTCGTTTTATGATTAAAACTTCGCATCATCTATTAACCTCACAACGTAAAAAAAAAAAAAAGGACGTTCCCTTCCCAAAATAGTTATTTAATAGGTTTAAAGGAATAGTTCACTCAAAAGTAAAAATTCTGTCATTAATTACTCTCCTTCATGTCGTTTCAAACCCGTAAGACCGTCGTTCATCTTCGGAACACAAATTAAGATATTTTTGATGGAATCTGAGAGCTGTCTGACCCGGCATAGACAGCAACGCAACTGAAATGTTCCCAAGTCCTAGAAACGCAGCAAGGAGATCGGTAAAATAATCCATGTGACATCAGGGCTTCAACCGTAATTTAACGAAGCTACACAAATAGTTTTTGTACGCAAAAGAAAGAAAGAAAAAACTTTATTCAACAGGTTCGTCTCCTCCGTATCACCCTGTAACGCCATTTTGGAGAGTATCAGCTGGACTAAACAACGAATGCTGTTCTGTGTCAGCCGCATCAAGCCTACTCCTAAACCTAACAATACTAGAGGGTGCTAATCTGGCAGGGTGCAAATTTTGGCACTACACCGGATCTGTTTCCTACGTTGTTGTGATTTGATCTGAATGAAAACAGCATATCCGTGTGACGCAGCTAACACAGAACAGCATACGCTGTTTACGTCCAGCTTATACTCTCCAAAATGGCGCTACAGGAACGAATTGTTGAATAAAGACAACAAACTTGTTGTTTTTTTTTTTCTTTTGCGCACAAAAAAAAGTATTCTCGTAGCTTCGTAAATTTATGGTTGAACCCCTGATGTCACATGGTTTATTTTAAAGATCTCCTTGCTACGTTTCTGGACTTGGGAACATTTCAGTTGTGTTGCTGTCTATGCAGGTCAGAAAGCTCTCGGATTCCATCAAAAAATATCTTAATTTGTGTTACGAAAATGAAAGAAAGTCTTATTGGTTTGAAACGACACGAGGGTGAGTAAATAAAGATGTTTTATTTTGGGGTGAACTGTCCCTTTAAGCTGATATTCACCAAAAATTTTTATTTTGTTTATCTGCTTACCCCCAGGGCATCCAAGATGTAGGTTACTTTGTTTCTTCAGTAGAACACAAAGTATGATATTTAGGTCCAGCTGTTGCAGTCTGTCAGTCGTTTAATGCATGGCAATGGTAACAAAATCAATGAGAGTAAAAAGCATGCACAGACAAATCCAAATTAAATCCTGCTGCTCGTGACGACACATTGATGTCCTAAGACACGAAACGATCGGTCTGTGCAATAAACTGAACAGTATTTATATAATTTTTTTTACCTTTAATACAACACTATGTCCAATGTCGTTTTGGGGCGCAAACACAGGCATCCGGTGCGAGTGTGTACACGCTCTGGTGTATTTACGTTAATGGTGTGTTTGATATCCAGCCGAATGAGCAATCAACCTAACTCAGGCGAGCAGGCTCAGAAGTTGAATATGTGGAAAGTCACCCACTCTCCGAATGATTCGTGCTGAGAACGTAAACTTTTTAGTTTCCAGATCGTTTGAAACATCCGGTAAGCGCAAGTAGTCCCATTTTGGATTAGCCGTCGACCTACAATTTTTTGTGTACTGTGTAAACATGAAGTGCTGTATATGTGTGGAGAGATCACTTTCCGGCGCTGCGTAAACGACGCCGAGCGCGTACACACCTCACGCATCGGATGCCGTGCGTGCGCCCAAAGACAGTTAGACATAGTGCTGTATTAGAGGTAAAATATGATATAAATACTGTTCGGTTTCTGGCACAAACCGATCGTTTCGTGTCTTAGGACATCAATGTGTCGTCACGAGCCGCAGGGTTTCATTTGGGGGGGGGGTGGGGGGGGGGGGATATTATTGTCTTTGGCATGTTATCTCAATTAAGTTACTGATACTTTTGATTTGCATTCTTAATTGACATCTGGGATAATACACATCCCTGACACTTTTCCAGCCATCTTCAAATGGATTCATGTTACTTAATGTTAACTAAAATTCAACTTCCACTCAAATTGTTATGCTGATAATATAATTTGTAATAATAATAATAAAAAATTAGCATTAAAGGAATAGGAAAGAATGCAAAATGTAAGTGTTTTCACTTTGATCAGTGTCTTGAATAATAATGATCAACTTGTCATCTTGTCATCTTCAAGTCAGAAACTGCTTATTTTCCTTTCAAACTTATTTTACACCAGAAGGTTTCTGTTTAGAGGAAACTATGTTGTCTTGAAAAACTGGGCAATGTGTGCAATGCTTTTTTTTTAGGCCTCAGACATCATTGCATCAAAGTTGAGCTACCTCTGTAGTAAACCATTACAAGTGATAGAATAGGTTAGCTAAACAATCTTGAATGAACATATGATTATCATTATAATATGTATGTCTTGAAAAGCTGCTAAAGTGTTTGTACATCCCTATGTTTTGTTCTGCTAGACAAGATATGATATGTATGATGTACTTATATTAGAGTTTTAGTACATTCTGATAGGAGTTCCCCTCTGATTAGATGTGCTACTGGTGGTGTAATGTTCAATGCATTGCTTATCTTGTCTAAAAAGTATTTTTTATCAGACAAGCATCACAGCTGACACCATCATCCTACTGCAGGGTTCGTCAGATTTTCAGAATAGCTGTTACCAAAACGTATTCTGTCCACACAACAGCCAAACAAACCTCAACAATAAATATGGTCTGTAATTAAATACAGTTTCTATTTCTACAATTTGTCATAGCAACAACCAATCTGAAGAAAACACGATTTCACAGCTGTTCTATGCTGAGACAGTACCTCAATCCACTGCTGCATAATAGCAAGCCTAATCAGTGTTTCTTCTTTCTTTGTTCTTTTGATGTTCTGACGTAACAAGTTGACGCTATGTGCAAATTATGAAAATAATATTCATGGATAAGAGCATGTGGTCAAAGGAATTAATGATGTGAGTCAGACTTGTGAATGTAGATATTGATTGTGAAAAGTTTGTCTCATTTGAACATATAAATATTTCTTAAGCCTGACAATGATGACTTAGTCATATCGGTTATTGTAATACATTTTAAAATGTGTTCATGTGTCAAATAAAACAATGCAAAATACAAAACACAAGAGTTGCTTACCGCGATTTTATTAAGAAAAGAGTATTACAAATCTCTCATTTTCAAAAACATTGGAATGGCTCCGTCTAGTGGATGTCTTTTGAATAAAAACAGAAGGCCATTACAAAGAGTTATGTAGTTATGTCTAGAATTCTTACTTTTTTGTGTAACATAGCACACAAAATATACCTAGTGTCTGTGTTTCTGATGAGGGTCGGAGTGTTGGTCTAGAGCAGTGTTTCTTAACCCTGGTCCTAAGCGCCCCCCAACACTGCACATTTTGTATGTCTCCCTTATCTGACACCCTTTTCAGGTCTTGGAGTTTCTTTTAATGAGCTAATGAGTTGAATCAGGTGTGTTTGATTAGGGAGACACACAAAATGTGCAGTGCTGGGGGGCGCCCAGGACCAGGGTTGAGAAACACTGGTCTAGAGTATTTTGAACCAAGAGACAACCAAGTAAATAAAATCAATGAGCTAATTTATGCATTACACATGAAAAAATATCAGTGTTTTACTATTTTTAAGATCACCCACTGCTGATAGTGAAAAGTGATGGTTATATAATATATATGGCCTAAACATCAGAATGAGTATCAGTGGTTCATATTTTAGATGCCCAAAAAGGGAAGGAAAGTAACTCACTTCCTGTTCACACTGAATTGACTAAAATGATAAAAAAGATACGATAAATATGGAAGAACCACATTCTGATCAACCAACCATTTTACTCTATATTTACAGTTGTACTGTAGTCCCGTATCCCCAGACTCCAAGGCCAGGGTAAAGGGGCTCAGTAAATTTAGCTTGAACCTTGTGCAAGAGCTTCATTGTGTCAGACACACTGTAAAATGCCACTGTTCCAGCCTCGTAATCTACATACACCCCTATCCTGGAAGAACTGGGGACAGGTAGTATAGTTGTTCTTTTGCTGTTATGTACAAAAGAGTACTTGGATTTAGAGCAGTACAAACTCCAAGACTTGTCATTCCCCCCAAAGCTGCCAGCATTGTAATTTCCTTTTCTCTGAATCCCCCTGTAAGTCACAGCGATGTCTATTTCTGTGCCACTCCAGTCCACTTCCCAGTAGTAGCGACCGCTGGCCAGCCCCTCCTTACACAGCACCTGCTGCCAATATTTGAAGTGATCGGGATGCTCCGGGTACGGCTTTGGCTCATTGCTCATCCGCACCACTGTGTTTCTGTCTGACAGGTGCAGGTTTGGGTGGGCTGTTGAAGGATCCATTGATAGCTGACAGGAATCTAAATTGAAAAGTGGTGTTATTAAATTAATCAACATAAAAAATGTATTTACATGTATATGAAATGATTGTCTCACTATTGATTATATGCAGAGTTCGGGGTGATTCATGTATGCTATATGGGGGTTATTCATATGTGTTATATGTGCAGCAGCAGTATTTCTTACATGCTTACAGCAGCATGCTGTGGACGTATTGGCAGTAGCAAGTCTCGGTACTTGCTCTGCCGCAGCAGCAGCAGCGGTAGCAGATATATTCAGGTCAAAGATGGCTTTCTTTGCATTGTCAAAATTGTGAGGGGCTAATGTCACCTTGGACAAGTCTTCATATCCAGAAGGAGCAGAAAGAGACTGCCAGCTCTGGGGGGAAATAACCAGATGTGTTATTTTATCTGTAGAGAACTGTTTAGTGAAAATGCAAATGCTTTATGGGCCACAGCGCGTTTTTAAGAATACCTGTAAGAAATGGATATGATGGTCGGATTGGGACAGCTGCTCCAAGTCATTGTGTTTCTTTCTCAGTAATGTAATCTCCTCCTTCAGCCTGGCCAGGTGTCCCTCTGCACATGTCAGCAGAAGGGTTTCCTGGGCTCGGATCATCTCCTTCACTTCTTCATACCTCCTCTCTAGTGCCTGCAGCAGTTCAGCGAAAAAATGCTCATTTTCATCCAGTACATTCTGAGATTAATGCTATAATGAGAAAAATACTATGGATGAGATAGGGACTGTTATTCTCATTTATCTTTTACCAGTCAAATGTTACCTCACATTTAAGAGATGGAACAGATGCAATGCACCATTCTAATATTTAATGAACTGGTAAGCAAGAAACAGCATAGTGAGCTAATTTAACACTTTGCAGTGATGCCATAGCCAAGAACCTTTTGGGGTTCCCTAAAGAACCTTTTAGTGAACAGCTCTTAAAAGAGCCATTTATTAGAATTTATCTAAAGAATCTTTTTCCACTATAAAGAACCTTTTGTGGAATGGAAAGGTTCCATGGATGTTAAAGATTCCATATGAAATCACTGATGCCAATAAAGATTAAATATCATGAACTAACAATTTTACTGTATGTAACAATCATTTAATTTATAAACCTATTCATGTTTATTCATGATACTTTCATTAATGTTCATTTGTACATCCTAAAATGTTAAAAATGCATTAGGATAGGGTTATTCTCAAAAAAAATTTTCAACAGAACCCCTTTGACCAAATATTTTTACTTGAAGAATCACCTGAGATTATAAGGTAGTATTTCAATAATTGAACAACACATTTGTTCACAGTTCTCGATGTTGTTTAATGGTCAAATGGCATGCAGGTAAACAAATCTAATAGTTCTTTCTTTTCTTTTTTGTTAGTAAAGGCTCTATTTTGATGGTTTTATTTTAAAATTAAATTTTTATGATTTAATTAATTATTAGCTTTTCATTAAAATCACAAACCCCCTGCAGTTTCTTCTCAAACCACATTGTGGGGGGAAAAAAAAAAAAAACCCCCCCCTGACCTAATGCATTAACTAATTACAACAAAAGAACCTTACTGTAGCATCAGTTTATTTAACTTGAGTGATTAAGTAACAAATATGAACAGAAAATTCTTCCAAATCATTTTCTAAAATCCTCACTTTTAGGGAGGCCACTGCCTGCCTGAGATCTTGCCATTACTTTATTCTTTCTTCAATTTTCTGCTGTAAGCTATCAGTATAGCCCCAAGCTGTTTCTGTTGAAAAAAATCTTTTTTTCACATTGCACATTATTATTCGTTAGTTTGGGTTAAACAAATCATTTTTGCTTGGTTGGAACAGCAGCTACGCTATTTATGTTTGTATTTGTTTCTCTGTTTTTGTCACGGGATTGACAGGATTTACACAAGCTTCAGTCTGGATCCAGAACACCTGAGAAGAGATGATGCAACTCCTCAGAGGACCTCAGATGATGCCAACCCTGAAACAACATACAGAACTACCACATTTTGCTATAAGTTTGATTGCATCATATAATAATTGCTGTTAATATTATTCATCGTCTGTTTTATTACGTCTTATATTGATTTTTCCGTACTGCTGGTTCGTCTGGTCAGAGGAGAACTGCCCCCCGACTGAGCCTGGTTTCTCCCAAGGTTTTTTCCCATTCTGTCACCGATGGAGTTTTGAATCTTTGGTGCTGTCGCCTCTGGCTTGCTTAGTTCGGGACACTTAATTTCCAGCGATATCGTTGACATGATTGCAAAGATATTATTTAAACTGAGCTGGATGTTGACATCACTGAATTCAATGATGAACTGTCTTTAACTGAAAAATGAGTGTTTACTATTGTCATTTTGCATTATTGACACTATTTTCCTAATTAATGCTGTTCAGTTGCTTTGTCACAATCTGTATTGTTAAAAGCGCTATATAAATAAAGGTGACTTGACTTGACATTGGTGAGACATTGATCGGTTAGTCTTCTTACTGTGTGAAAGCACTGAATTTATTAACGATCATGATTTAGTTGCACTGAATAGCATTCTTCATGACAGTCAATGTTCTCTCTGCTGACAAGCTCACCTGCTTTTCTGTCCTTTCGGCAGCTACTGAAACAATATCATGGTTTTTGTGTTCCTCCATGATACACAAAACACAAACGCATGCTAGGTCAGAACGGCAGAAAACCTCCAAGAGTTTATCATGTTCCGCACAGATCTTCTAACTCAGTTGCCCTATTGCCACCACCAGTTTGTTTTTCATGAGAACTGGATACTCATAATGAGCCTGGATGTGTCTCACAAAATGAGATTAAGCACATAAGACACGACTTCACTGCCTTGTTCTTCTTAGCCAGACAAAAATCACACAGCACTTCTCTAGAGCTGTTCCAGCTGCTGTATCTTCCAGACCGCCAGGGTTTCTCCAGAGTGCTGTAACGGCTTTGGTTTGCTGTACTGCTCCGAGACATGTTTAAACTCTCTTGGCATAATCCAAAGACAAGCGGTAAAGTGTAGTTTCAATGAAACTGTACTGACATATCCATTATATAGAGGAATGTGAAGCATGTGTGATAAACCAATTTACCAGGTTAGGGTGACACCTCCTGAATAGGTGTGACAGCTGATGTCAGAACAACGAGAAAAGCAAATATGTAAATGTTGTAACATAAACATTGTAAACACCTGTTACACACACAAGGCAATTGTGTTGATGGTGAACCATATGGAGAAGTAAAAGTCTGTGGTTTCAGCTGTAAATACAGAGTTCTGGCATGAAACTCTAGATGGCGCAGGTAGGTCTAACTCAATCTGACCTGATGACTTCATTATCGCATGGCACAACTAAATTGGTTCTCTCCTGTATCGGTAGCCAATGAGCTCGCTGCTCAGCATTCCAATAAATGACAAGTGCAGGGGTGGCGAACTCCGGTCCTGGAGAGCCGCAGCCCTGCAGAGTTCAGCTCCAACCCTAATTAAAACTCACCGGCCTGTACTTTCTAGTAACCCTTCAGACCTTGATTAGCTTGTTCAGGTGTGTTTGATTAGGGTTGAAGCAAAACTCTGCAAAGTTGCGGCTCTCCAGGACTGACGTTCGCCCCCCCTGGACTAGTGCTTGCCATAGCAGTTGCAGCTTGCTTCAGAACAGTGAAATCAACTTCTAAGATAAGTGAATGCTCTTCTAATCCATATCGCTGTGTGTAATGCGTAGTCTGCCTAATTGGATTAAAAAATTAGCAACCATAATCAAGTTTAAACTAAGTGTCATGTTAGCAGTTTGCAAGGAGCAAACATTAAGCATATTATCTGCAGCATTTAGCATCTGTGTTTATACAGCTGGAGCAAAACGCAGTTTAGAGCATATATAATCACTCTGAGGACACGCCGATACTAACGTACATGAAATAAGTTAAATGAAATAAGCATTCTTGTGTATACATTTCAACGGGGGTTCACCATATACAGTACATCAGCGATTATCCCAGTGTTCACGTTCATTAATAGGTTGATGTTTTCATTGTGATGAGTGTGTGTTTGATTTCAGCTGCACGCAGTGTCAGAAGCACGCGCTTATCGCAGTTGTTTTGCCTGGCGACACTAAAAATCACTATCTACGGCTGTAATAGTTAGTTCCGACTCCGAGTGAAATGCATTATGGGTAGTGTAGTTTGGAGAAATTTGCTTGTGTGATTTGTGCTATCGTGTGTTGTGTAATTCAGAAAACAGAGAAAGAACATTTCTATTCTGCTTTTATTTCAGTTCATTCAGGTCAGTCCACCATGGGGTTTTTTGCACTGTAACTTTGACAACTTTTATCTGCACAAGAAAGTAAAATGGCATGCATCGACTAACTTTGTCCATCTCATCATTGCACAAACACGAATTAACGAGCTGTTACGCTGCCGCTGGGACTGATGAAGAGGAGAAAGTAACAGCAGTTATCAAATGACTAAATTATGATATTTGCTCAGGTGGGTGCTGGGGTCTTATCTATCGTATTGCAATGTATTCCTTTGTTAATTAAACATTCCCATAGTGCGCGTCTAATTATTGTTAAGCCGGTCGGCGTGGTAGCCAAGGCTCACATAGTCATAGCCCACTAGTGTTAAGCCGGTCTGCGTGGTAGCCAAGGCTCACATAGTCATAGGCCACTAGTGTTAAGCCGGTCGGCGTGGTAACCAAGGCTCACATAGCCATAAGCCACTAGCTTAAGCCAGTCGGCGTGGTAGCCAAGGCTCACATAGCCATAGGCCACTAGCTTAAGCCGTCGGAGTGGTAGCCAAGGCTCACATAGTCATAGGTCGCTAGTGTTAAGCCGGTCTGCGTGGTAGCCAAGGCTCACATAGTCATAGGTCGCTAGTGTTAAGCCGGTCTGCGTGGTAGCCCAGGCACACATATTCGTAGGCCATTATTGTTAAGCCGGTCTGCGTGGTAGCCAAGGCTCACATAGTCATAGGTCGCTAGTGTTAAGCCGGTCTGCGTGGTAGCCAAGGCTCACATAGTCATAGGCCGCTAGTGTTAAGCTTGTCAACGTGGTAGCCAAGGCTCACATAGTCAAAGGCCACTAGTGTTAACCGTCCTTCTTGTAGCCCAGGTGTAACACCCCCTGAGAAAACAGGGAGAAATAATCACACGAGTGATGCTGCGATGTTTCCTCAGTGAGAACATTTACTCGTATTTTTATTCAACACACTTAACTCACATTTACAACACACCGGTTACAATTTCTTTGTGTTGCAAATAATATTAATCTAGAACCATATGCAACATTTCCCTGAAACATTTCTCATTCTCTTTCCCACTAACAGTAAATACAATATTAATGTTAAGTATACTCTTTTACAAAACTCACAAGTTACAAAATAACCATTATGGAATATAATACAAAATACATGTGTGCTGTTAAGTTTTACAGTATGGGGGGAAATCTATTACACAGCCATGCGTTAGGCCCGGCCGCCACATGCTTCGCTCGAAGTGAAACTTTACCCTTTCTCGTTCACGATTACAAACACATACTCTTAATATTTAAACCCATTTTAGAAATGCATTATAATCATTCCAGTGATCTGATACCTGAGAAAACAGGGAGAAATAATCACACGAGTGATGCTGCGATGTTTCCTCAGTGAGAACATTTACTCGTATGAGAAAACTCTCGCGATCTCGCCTGAGAAAATGAGTCGAGACATTAGCACTTGATCCCAGACTAATGGATCAGGCCTCTTTTGTCAATCACCGCCTATTCGAACTACCTTGTAATAAACGCAACAGAATAAACAAATTGATTAATTGACCATTTCCCCATTTCATTTCCACCTCTTCCAAACACAATTAATGTTAAAACGAAATTACTTTACATTAAACAAATTATTGAACAAATTGAAATATGGCTTTGCATATTTAAAAGAATTATGACCGTATTAACTTTGTCTTAATGTTCATGTCTGCAGGGTAGTATAATTAATACTATTAAATACTACCGGTTACACAGGCACATATAGATAAAAAATAGCCAAAAAAATCAAAAAAACAAAATTGGGGGCTTTCCCCATGGCTCTTCGGAGCAGCAGCAGTACATATGTCTTGGTGATAGATCTGCTTGTTGGGGGGTGTTTTGTTATTGTTTTGGCTTGTATTGTCCCTTCAATGTCTCCTGCTTTGTGGGGGGTTATTTCATGTATGTTATATTTGCAGCAGCTATATTTCTTACATGCTTACAGCAGCATGTTGAGGGTGTATTGGCAGTAGCAAGTCTCGGTACTTGCTCTGCCGCAGCAGCAGCAGCATAGCGGATCTAATCCGCCAAGACCAAATACATTAACATTGTCATGTACATTACAATGCCAAAATAACAATAATACAGAGTTCTGGCATGAAACTCTAGATGGTGTAGTCCGATAGGTCTAACTCGATCTGACATAATGACATTATTATCACATGGCACAGCTGATTGGTACTTTTCTGTAACGGTAGCCATTGCTCGCTGCTCAACATTCAAATATATTACTAGTGATAGCCGTAGCAGTTGCAGCTTGCTTCAAAAAACCCTCCACCTACCCCAGCTCCACCTGTATAGATCTGCAACAGGTGATCACGGAGGCGAGAGGGGGGTTTATTTCATTTATGTTATATTTTGCACGAGCAATAGTTCCTTACATGCCACAGCAGCATGGTGTGGCCGATTGGCCGTACAGTCCTCGGTACTGTGCTCCTGCCTCAGCACACGTAGCAGATCTAGTCTGCCAAGACCAAATACATTAACTTTGTCATGTACATTACCATGCCAATCCCTCCGAGAGTTGTCATGACAGAAATGTTTTTATAATGTCAGGTTCAAAAAAGTTAATGCTGTGTAAGTTTCCTCTGCCGATTAATGAAAACATGATTTCTCTATATAAACTGTTGCACAACCGAAAAAATTTACACTTCAATTCATGTCCACATGCAACTGCTTAAGTATTTTTTTAATTTGAAAAAAAAAAAATTATATATTTGCATATTGTCATGGTCTAGGTGTGTGGAGGTAGGCAGGATGACAAGGATTCAAAAGAAGAATATTTAATGTGGCGACAACAAGGCAGAGACAGGCACACACTAGGGGTAACATTCACACTAACCGACAAACTAGAATACAAGAGACATGAACTAATATAGGGCAGATAACGAGGAGCAGACAGGTGAACACAATGATTTATTAACTAATAATTATGGCTAAACCAACAACAGTGTACTAACCCCCACATCCCCGGGTTGTTACATAACTCCCCCTCCCTGAATGTGCATCCTCGCACCGTAGAAAAACAGAGGAGGGGCAGAGGGGGACAAGGCAGTGGATGTGAGATGGTGACAGGGGAAGGCAAGCAGAGCAGAGAGGTGGAGGTTTCGGCGGAGGACGGACCTCCAAGAGGAGGACAGCGAAACAGAGTCCCGGGAGTGGACGATGGACCGGAGCCAGGATACTAACCTTAGGGAACCGGGGTAGGAGGTGTCAGTGGGACCCTGGCCACAGCTATAATAGCGGCCCACGGTGGAGCCGACGGAGGGAGGGGCCATGGAGGAGGAATGTCCACCGACTCCAGGGGCCGACCAACGGCGGCGGAGCAAGTGGAGGAGGAGCCCGAGCCGGAGAGCCAGGGTGGATTCAGATGTATCCTGGGCCAGGGTGGAGTCGAGGGCTCTGGCGACCAAGTCGGAGATCCAGATATCTGCGGCGGAGCGACTGAGGACCAAGGTGGAGATGGCGGGAGGAAGGAGCCCAATGAGCCGTATGACAGAGTGACGGACGCAGCCAATATGAGAGGAGTCCAGATGCTGGCGGTCACGCCCAAAAAAAAACCAAGTCGGATCGGAGGTGTAGCAGGTAGCATGGTCGTGACTGATGGCTTAACGGTGGAGCGAGGGAGCTAGAGGCGAGTGGCGAGGATCGGAGGTGTAGCACATGGGGGGGGTCTACGGAACCGATTGCCGAGTCCAGGCCGCGTAGGTGGAGGGCGAGGAGACTCCGACCATGTTTCCGCTTGAGGAGGCCTGAGCGGGTGTGAGGGCGTTCATTGTTGAGGACGTTGCACTGTAGAGAGCTCTTTTCGAGAGTCCCCTCCTGGGCTAAACAAACATCATGAGCCCTTCCGGGTCTTAACGAAACACAGGAGCCCTTCCTGGGCTTAATGAGGAATTAGGAGCCCTTCCTGGGCTGGACTGTGGATCAGGAGCCCTTCCTGGGCTTAATTAGAATCAGAACCCTTCCTGTTCTATAACGTAACACAGAGCCCATCCTGGCTGGACGTGTTGATCCCGAGGTCTCTCCCTCCGCGTTTTGCACTGGGGACCACCCTCCATTTCCCTCACCCGAAGCCTTGATTGCAGAAGTCGAGCTCCCCTGCCACACTCCCCCCGCCACAGGCATGCCCCTCTGGGGGCACTGTCGCTGGCTCTTGCACCTGGTCTGACGGGTTGGGCTCAACTTCCAGGGTGATCCTCTGCTCAGTAGCTTGGCTTTGCTCTGGCTCGCGGATCGCTGCGGGAAATGTCTCTCCGTCATTGGTGGGCTCAGGCTTATGCTCCGTACCATGGTGAGATGGTGGGCTGGGCTCAGGGTCCTTAGTGGGGCTGGTGTCGTCGTCAGCGATGCCCACAGTTAGCTTGGACTTGCAGGACACCAGCACCCACTCGACAAAGGTGGTGAAGCTCTCTCGAGGACCATCCCCAGACAACTACGCTCGTGTGGTGGCGTTAAGTCCAACCTGGTAGAACGTGCAGAGGCAGTTGTCCGGGTAGTGCGTGAGGTGAACCAGGGACCAGAAGGTCATGTGTGTGGTCCCAGAAGCATTCTCCCTCTCAAGCTGAGAGTTGTAGGCCGTAATCCACGAAATAAAAACTGACAAAAACTGGAAAAAACTAACGAGGGGAAAGACGCCGCTATACTGCACTTTTGGGTCGGTTATTCTGTCACGGTCCAGGTGTGTGGAGGCAGGCAGGATGACGAGGACGACAAGGATTCAAAAGAAGGATATTTAATGTAGCGACAACAAGGCAGAGACAGACACACACTCGGGGTAACATTCACAATAACCGACAATACTAGAATACACGAGACAGGAACTTATAGGGCAGATAACGAGGGGCAGACAGGTGAACACAATGAGGTTATTAACTAATAATTGAACGGGCTAAACCAACAACAGGGGAAGAAACCACAACAAACAGTCCACAGGGGTGTTACACATATCTACATCAAAGCTCAGAAAAAAAATTTAATTTACACAAAATGTAAGCATCCAAGTCTAAAATGTGTAACAGGTGAGAATCACAGTAAATTCTTCACATTATTCTTTAAGTATCATCATATCATCAATACAATGTACATGACATCGGAAAGGCCAAACATTTTTTATTTACATTTCATATGAGCTATTATCTATTTTCAGAGAGAGAGAGAGAGCTGTGAAACTCCTAATGCGTAATCAAGTGAAAAAGAGCAAACTACAGTCCAAAGGTTGGAAATTCAGTCACAGGGTCATCATGCACTAAAGGAGGAACTTTTCTGCTGCTATTTATAGAATATTACTTAATAAATCCACACATCAGTGTTTCCAGTAACACTTTTATGAGTAGTTAGGCTTGAATTTATTTGACCACAAAATAACAATAGTGTTTAATATAGTTTTGTTCAGACTGTATTCTCAATTATTCATGTGTGCATGCAACTTTCACTGCTCACCTTTGTTTCAAGAGAGAAGTGCATGCCAAGAGGAGCTGAAAGCCCTCTGTGTGCAGTATCCACTACAAATTGAACATTACAGTTTGTCTTGTGAAAAATGACTGACTATAAAACAAAACATTATTTACATTATTTGTTTAAATTGAAGCATCAGTTTATTTGATTTCACATTACACACATTCACATACATATTTGCTTAGATTAATGCTTTAAAATAGCTTTCCTGAGGCGTATCCAGAATCTCATGTTACTCAAAGGGTCTCTGCTCCATTTTAGGTATGTGTTCTTTTTCAGATGCTTATGAAGTCCAAACACTTTCTTAGTCTTCCTCTCTTCCACATCTTCCAGAATGATGATGATGATGTTGGCATTGCGCTCCATCATAAAGCGAGACTGAGCTAACTCAAACTCAAATCGACACCAGGCACTATCAATGAAGTGTTGAGACACGACCACAATGATTTTACGACTGCCCATTATTCCTTCATCGATAATGTTGGAGGCGATGGACTTCCCTGCTTGAAAGTCCCGCATATGCAGGCAAAGCTGAATAGGTGGAACACCATTCTCCAGATTCTCCATCAGTTCATTCATGACCCAGACTTCATCATAGCTGGAGAAAATCACAAATGCGTCATAGGAACAGTCTTGTTGTCCAGGTGATCTGTAGCCTCTCAGTAAAATACAGCAATACTGAAGATAAAACTGGAACCTATAAACCAAGAGTGATAAAAGAACTACTATTGTAACAAAACATACCGATAAAACCATTGTGAGTCTTTTCTTGTGCACACAGCTGTCAGTGTCAAAGTCTGTTGCTCTCAAATCTGAGCTTAGTGAAATGGTTTTACAGAAAATATTTTCCAGTTGCTTCAAAATGTTCTGATTTTGGATAATCCACGAAATAAAATCTGTCTGGGAGCAGGAGCAATCGATGGGGTTAGAGGACAAATCAAAATCTGAAAGGTTTGTGGGCAAATTTTGGAGAACTTGAAGTGGGATGCTAGTAATGCTGTTTTTATCGACATAAAGTGATGTAAGAAGATTCAGCTCTGGTTGGGCCAGAAAATCCAAAATCATCAACTTGTTTCGACTTAAACATAAATGCCGTATTTTCTGTGTGCCAATAAAAGTTCTCCTGGAGATTTCTTCAATGCCACAGTGTGAGATATCAAGAACCTCCAAGCCTGTTAGATTTTGTATGAGATAAGTCAATGCATCACCATGAAAACTGTTTCCCGCCATTTTAAGCACAGTCAGATTGTTCAAGTTCTGAAAAAACATTTGTCTTGTGAAAGTAATACTTGTGTAAGAAATATCCAAATACTTTAAATTTTTCAGACCATGTAAAAATCCAAAGTAAAAAACTAGGACTAGTTTTGTACGATGGAGGTCCAATACTTCAAGCAAGTCTAATCCAGAAAATGGCTTATCGGTCAGCCCTATCTCCGAGTTTCGACTAAAATTCATGTAACGAATATTTGGTGTCCTTTGAAAAAATGCGGAACAGCAGTCCTTCATAATCAAAAAGTTTCCACTCAAATCTACAAACTGAAGAAGAGGCAAATCAGTGATTCCATTAAAGGTCATGGGCATATTATTCTTCACCACTAGTTTTTCTAAGCTAGGTATGTGTGAAATCAATGGTACAACAGATAATAAAGTGGGGCCTAAATACAGCTCCTTAAGATGGTGAAATGGAATATATTCCATGCTTTTGAAATATCCTCTTTTCACTGTGATTTTTGTGGCATTGATCATACAGTGGAACAAGTGCATTTCAGAGTCAGACCATTCTTTCAGAACAAAATATATTTCATTGAAATTAACTGAGCAAAGACCATCAAGATAACTCGCATCTGACACCTTGACTTTCCATTGCATTCTGTAACTACCAATGAACAACTTATCCACACTAAGACCAGCAAGAGCTTCTAGACACTCCTTTTGTGCATTTAATGAAACAAAGGCAGATTGTATGTGAAATTCGTTTAGATAAATGCCTTTGAAAGTTCCTGGTTCAATGTGTAATAATGGATTCATAGAGAGAATCAAAGTTATGTTTCTGCCGATCTCTCGCAACACAACTGTGTCATTGGATTTGATGATGGAGATATTATTGGCATGTAGATCAAGTAAACTGAAGTCCTTGAAGTTGCTCATGAATGAAGGGAGAGACATAGACTGGATGTTATTTGTCCCGACTCTAAGCTCCTGCAGCTTGGTTAGGTTATTCATTTGAAGCTGT
Organism: Sinocyclocheilus anophthalmus; assembly: GCA_018155175.1. Classification (NCBI taxonomy): domain Eukaryota; kingdom Metazoa; phylum Chordata; class Actinopteri; order Cypriniformes; family Cyprinidae; genus Sinocyclocheilus; species Sinocyclocheilus anophthalmus. The sequence goes on along the minus strand of JADLZN010011946.1, from coordinate 22,382 downwards.
AAGGATGAGAGACCAGTATCCACAAGAACTAGTCTTTGTAGATTATGTAAAGAATTCAAGCCTCCAGGTCCAAAGTATGTAATAGGGTTTCCAGTGAGAATCAAAGTAGTCAAATTCTTCACATTGTAGAAAGTATCATTTTCAATGTGCTTGATGTGGCATCTGAAAGGCAAAAAGATTAAAAGTGAGTACATTTGAAAAATGGCTAACATGTTTAAATTGTAACACATAATGATTCATGATTGTTCATTTACCTTGTGAGATCCAAGACTTCTAAATTCAACAATACAGGAAATACACACTTATGTAAAGAGCTCACGAAATTGAAACTGAAATCCAGAGACGTCACAGTGAAGGGAAGACTGCTGGGAATATGAGTCAAATTTCTCCCAGAACATGAGTACTCCATATTCTTTATTATCTAGAAATGAAAGAAAGACACAGGAAATGACCATTTTTGCTTTTTACTTCAACTTACATTTGGTATTTTTTTATTTTTACAACCGATGTGTTCTGTCTGAGAGACACCAGGGCCTTTTTACTTTACTAATAGATGGATAGATAGATAGATAGATAGATAGATAGATAGATAGATAGATATAGATAAAGAGTAAAGTCAAGCTCTGAAAAGTGCATTTCTACATACTATGAAATTTCCCTTCCCTTGAAAAACAAGGTTAATTAGGAAATTACTAATATATAACATAATATAATACTTCATATTATAATATTTTGTTTTCTGGGACATTGAAAAAATAAAAATCTCAAGAGAACATGAGTCAAATTAATACAAAAGTTCAGAAGCCCTGCATGTTAATAATACTTTATCTTACTATAATAATATCAATAACACTACTACAAAATACTACTATACTAATTATTGAGCCTGCATAAACAAACAGTATTCAAAACATGTAAAACATATATATGAACTATATTATGAGCTGTTCTTACCGTGGTACATTCGTGTCCTTTTCCAGCATTCACCAAAATTAAGATTAAGCATAAGAAAATCATCCATTCCACAAATGGCATGATCATTGTTAGAAATGATCTTGCGTGAGATCGATGAAAAACTTGACGTGACAAAGAACAAACTGCTGGACAGGAGATTCTAGATCCTACAGCAAACTGAATCTAGTGACTTTTCTGTCACTAGATCTTGAATATTACTTAAATTCACACATCGGTGAGTGTTAAGCTGTTTCAATTTATATCACATTTGACATAAATCAGATTTTTCTCTGTTGTCTTAGTATTGCATGTGTGTAAACATCTCTCACTTCTCCTTTTTGTTTTAAAAGGGAAGTTATTAATTTGCAACGTGCATTCCCATGATGCATAGAAAGCCCTATATTTGCAGTTTTTCAAAGGAGCTCTGCCTTAGGAAAATGGTTTAACACAACATAAAATGCAATAATTCTTCTTTAATATTGTGGTTGAAAATGAGGCACAAGTTTATTTATTTAAAACATATACGCAATATATGTAAAGTTTGTGGCAATAATAGCTTTCCTGAGGCATATCCAGAATCTCATGTTACTCAAAGGGTCTCTGCTCCATTTTAGGTATGTGTTCTTTTTCAGATGCTTATGAAGTCCAAACACTTTCTTAGTCTTCCTCTCTTCCACATCTTCCAGAATGATGATGATGATGTTGGCATTGCGCTCCATCATAAAGCGAGACTGAGCTAATTCAAACTCAAATCGACACCAGGCACTATCAATGAAGTGTTGAGACACGACCACAATGATTTTACGACTGCCCATTATTCCTTCATCGATAATGTTGGAGGCGATGGACTTCCCTTCTTGAAAGTCCCGCATATGCAGGCAAAGCTGAATAGGTGGAACACCATTCTCCAGATTCTCCATCAGTTCATTCATGACCCAGACTTCATCATAGCTGGAGAAAATCACAAATGCGTCATAGGAACAGTCTTGTTGTCCAGGTGATCTGTAGCCTCTCAGTAAAATACAGCAATACTGAAGATAAAACTGGAACCTATAAACCAAGAGTGATAAAAGAACTACTATTGTAACAAAACATACCGATAAAACCATTGTGAGTCTTTTCTTGTGCACACAGCTGTCAGTGTCAAAGTCTGTTGCTCTAAAATCTGAGCTTAGTGAAATGTTTTTACAGAAAATATTTTCCAGTTGCTTCAAAATGTTCTGATTTTGGATAATCCACGAAATAAAATCTGTCTGGGAGCAGGAGCAATCGATGGGGTTAGAGGACAAATCAAAATCTGAAAGGTTTGTGGGCAAATTTTGGAGAACATGAAGTGGGATGCTAGTAATGCTGTTTTTATCGACATAAAGGGATGTTAGTTGTTTCAGGTTTGGGAGGGCCAGAAAATCTATAGTCATTAAATGGTTACCTCTGAGATTCAAAAGTCTAAGCCTTTGAAGATTTTTGAATGAGCTTGGATGTAAATCTACCACATGACCATATGACATGTCAAGGTGCTCTAGAAAAGTGAGATTATTAAATAAATATCTTGCTACATCACCCTGAAAATTATTGCTGGCCATTTTAAGAATTTTAAGATTACTCAGCCCATAAAAGCAATATATGTTAACAAAGATGATACTTGAATAAGAAACATCCAAATACCTCAAATACTTTAAGTTAGAGAAAAGCAAAAGGTATTCCATACCTACAACCCTTGTATGATGGAAATCTAGAATCTCAAGGGAATCAAGTCCATCAAATGGTCTTACAGAAAGAGCGATTTGTGGATTTAGACTCAAATTTAAATACCTCAATTGAGGGGTCCCAGAAAAAAATGAGCAGCATGATGTTGATGTAATTTGGTTTGAACTCAGATCCACACACTGAAGCTTAGGCATGTCTATGAAGTCTGGAATTTGGGTTGCAACATTGTCTGTAAATACTAGTTTTTCTAAAGTATGGAGATGTGAAAGTTGCTTACCTGGCACAGTATCTAATTGATTGGAAATCAAATACAGCTCCTTGATTTCATGAAATGGCACATTTGCTATTTCACGAATTATCCCACCCTTCGCAGCTAAAATTGTGGCGTTTATCATACAGCGAAAGATATTAACTGGCACATCATGCTTTTCTTTCATGTAATAATATACCTCATGAAAATTAATAAAGCAAAGACCATCTAAATAGTTTGCATCCGATGACATAATCTTGTAATCACACCTGTACTTTCCAAACATTAGCCTTTTGACATTAAGACCATATAAAGCTTTAAGACCAACTTTCTGAGCAGCAGATGAAACAAAGGCAGATCGGATGTCCATTTCACTGAGATAAATGTCTTTGAAAGCTCCTGGTTCAGTGTATAATAACGGATTCATAGAGAGAATCAAAGTCATGTTTCTGAAGATCTCTCACAGCACAGCAGTGTGATCAGTTTTGATGATGGATATATTATTGGCATGTAGATCAAGTAAACTGAAGTCCTTGAAGGTGCTCATGAATGAAGGGAGAGACATAGACTGGATGTTATTTGTCCCGACTCTAAGCTCCTGCAGCTTGGTTAGGTTATTCATTTGAAGCTATAAGGATGAGAGACCAGCATCCACAAGAACTAGTCTTTGTAGATTATGTAAAGAACTCAAGCATCCAGGTCCAAAGTATGTAATAGGGTTTCCAGTGAGAATCAAAGTAGTCAAATTCTTCTCATTGTAGAAAGTATTATTTTCAATGTGCTTGATGTGGCATCTGAAAACAAATACATTTAATATAATTTATAGAGCAACACATTACACAACATATTTAGATGGCAACAATATTGCTTACCTTGACAGATCAAGGACTCGTAGAAAAGACAAAACCGGGAAAACAGTCTTCTGTAAGCGTTTCAAAACATTAAAACTGAAATCCAGAGTTTGAATAGAGGAAGGAATACTGGGTGGTATACAGCTGAGGTTTCTTCCCATGCACGAGTAGTGCTGATTCTCAGTAATCTAAATGAATGAATTAACTAATGGAAATTCTCAAATTTCCCAACAGTAATAAAAAAAAAAACCGGTTATGAATAACACAGATTTCAATAGAAAAAAACATCAACTTACTTTTGTACATGATTCTCCAGCACTAATGGAAAAATAAATCATGAAAGCACTTACAGTGAAGAAATTGATCTTGAGTGATCTCAACCGGTCATAAAAATGTGAGCCAGCCTTGGTAGAGGTAATTAATTATGAGGAACAAATGCCATGGTTTTCAACAATGGGGAACTATGGTCAAAAGGATGTCATAGGGAAGTAGGCTTGTGCTTGTAGATCTAGAGGCTTGTAGATCTTGAATGAAGAAGTACCTTTCTGAATAGATGAATTGTAATACAAAAACTAATTTCCTCTACAATTATACATAATATAAATATAAAAAAAACATATTAAGCATATTATTTTTATGTATTATCTTAATTATGAATACACTGGTTTGTAGTGCAAACAGTTTTACCATTTACTGCACGTTGTTATTCTTCTCGTTATTTCCCTATAGCAGCTAATGAACCGGAAGTCTTGCCCATTGGCTTACTTCCGCGTTGAAGAACAAGGTGGATACACTATTACTTAACACTACCATTGCAAAATAACTGATACCAATTGATATCTAAACCAGTTTGAACTGTGGGGGCTAAAACTGATCTCGAGCCAGTGTTTAATTAGGTAGGCTTAAAATCAGATTGGATTGCAGTGAAAGTGAAGTGAAAGGTTGCAGGTTTATGTCCCATAGTGGCAGTATTGTCATTTTGTACACCAATGTTTTTTTCATGGATGCTATAGCCTAACATATAAATGCTAAAAAGGAATTTTGACTATACAGATAAAACTTAAGTATTGTATTAGTATGAACATAGACTTCATTTACAACAAACAATACTGTTATATTGTCAAAAGCATTATTGTAGTTGCTTGAGTCTTGCCACTGGCCCACTGCATTTACATACATTTTTGACCAACGGAAGTCCTCAGCGTTATCACATTTATCATTACTATATCATTTTTCACTGTTTCAAAACTAAATTTTAACTTGATAGCATGGCTCCAACACCCTTCATGAAAAATTACTTATATTCTGGGTCTCAGAGACCCGAGGTATGTAAGGGATAATGTACTGTACATCCAGCCGGTTGTTATCACAGATCGAGGTATAACATACCTTGCATGTGGTGACTGTCCAATCAGAATCAAGTATTCCACAGAGCCGTGTAATAAAAAAAACATTAATAAATACAATTAATTTTCATTTTCAATACTATGATACAGTATATTCAGATGCACTGTAAATTGCATTCATTGGATAAATTAGTCATGCAATAATCAACGGAAATTGTGCACATCTTTTAAACAAAATGAACTTAATAGCATGAATTCAGTCATTATTTTTTCCCAAACAAACAGCACTAAGTTTGCCTATCATTATAATTTGCACAGAGAGAAGACATGTTTAAACTGAAAAGAGTGACAATGAGCGACTTGGATAATGTACAGTCAGTCGATCGGTCATTAGGCTACCAGACAGCAGGGCCGGGTCTAGGTGGGGCAATGCCCCCCCAGATTCTCCTTGTGCCCCCCAAAAATGTCCAGCCAAAAAAATAAAATAAAATAAAATAAAAAAAGCTTACACTATTAATTTGCACTAAATAAGGATTTATCTAAATAAGGATCAATCACTTTGTTCAAAGGAAAAATTGACAATTATGCACAATGACATTTGAACTCATAGCCACAAAATCTTATTATAAATAATAATAAAAAGCTAACTGTAACATCCAAGCAGAAAACACAACAGTGCATTTCTGTTCAGTGTTGTATAAAATTGCCTTTATTACAATCACAATCACCTGCTTGCCTGTAAGCCTACCTAATATATCCTATTTTAAATAAACTGTATACTGAATTTGTTTTTGTGTGAGTGTGTCTTTTCCTTCATTAGCCTTCATTGGCATGAACGGCTCGATTAGTTCCTGTATCAAATGACGCCCCTCCTTCTGAAATAACGAACTGTGCTGTGTTTGGTTGGCTGGGCCAGTGTGTGCTGTGCTTGGTTAGCTGGGCCGGTGTGTGCTGTGATTGGATAGCTGGGTCAGTGTGTGCTGTGATTGGTTAGCTGGGCCAGTGTGTGCTGTGATTGGTTAGCTGGGCCAGTGTGTGTTGTGATTGGTTAGCTGGGCCAGTGTGTGCTGTGATTGGTTAGCTGGGCCAGTGTGTGCTGTGATTGGTTAGCTGGGCCAGTGTGTGTTGTGATTGTTTAGCTGGGCCAGTGTGTGTTGTGATTGTTAGCTGGGCCAGTGTGTGCTGTGAACGGTTAGCTGGGCCAGTGTGATTTAGCTCCACTTGCCCTGGTCGGAAATCCACCGCCCCTTACCCATAAAAACCCCATAGCCGCCTGCCCGCTTCAAGTGTAAATATTATTGAGTCAATTATCAATTAAACCCGATGATTTAACCACTCTAAGTTCGTCTGCTTGGGAATCTAGCATGTCTCTGACATAGTGATAACACTCTTTGCTTAGTTTGCCAGATGCCCGTTCCTACGGACTTCCCCGGCCAGATTTTAATATTGCCTCAAAATCCAGGTTTTGCTGTTTGCACCCAGTTCAGAGGTCGATCATGTGTGATTTCATGAGACTATATAGAGCAGATGGCTCCTTATGCTTTCGAATAGCTTTTGCACCTACTTTGGTGTCTTTTTTTTTTTATCGGTGCACAACGACGCTTCAAGTCAAACGAACGAACAAACACGTGCGCATATTTGCATCGTTTTAAACGTTCCCTGTAGATCTCACCGTCTCACGCGCAGCCACACGATTGGTCGATTATATACAATACCTGCATGTTATTGGACAAACGTGTCCCGTATGAACGGTGCATATGGCCACCTTACTCGTTGCCTTCTCTAGTGCAGATCAACCAGGTCTCGTCCCATTCGTCGGTCATCATCACAAATCCCGGAAAATATGTGTTGTAGTCCAAACGAGTTGTTCGTTGTAGTTTTTGAAAAGTGATTTTAGTTAAATAAAATATCTCCTTTTGAAGTGACTTTGAGCTTTGTAACTTTGCAGATCTTTTTTTATGCTCAAACAGCAACATTACAGACTAACTAAAGTTGAAAAAGTGAAAAAGCATAATAGGACCCCTTTAAATGTTTTCTTTATAACGGTTATGGGAGGACGCTTAATTCACTGCGTTGCGTCCTTATTCTGTACTATTCTGCTTGCCTGTAGCCTACATATATTTTTTATTATCTGTATACAGGATTTGGTGTTCGTCCATTATAAGCCGCATTAAGAGTTTTCTTTATAATGGTTTTCTATAGTAAGAAAATGCATGCAATTCAGCGCATTGCCTTTATATTCTAGGCTCATCTGCTTGTTAAGTACACTTTTTTATGATTGTCTTCGTCCATATAGCTAAGCCACATTAAGTGTTTTATTTAAGCTAACGGTTTTCTATGAGGGAGATGGCAATGCTTAATGTGAAACTTTAACCGTTGCACTCATTCTGGGCTATTGTTTGTCTGTAAATAGGCTATTTATAAATGAGCTGTGCTGCACCTGCAGGACTTGCACGTCCATGTCTGTCAACGAACATTTCCGTCAGTAATTTCATTTACAAATGATGTATAATTAATAATTATATATAATTTGTTGTACATATCTATTCATATGTGTAAATAGTAATAATAATAACGGAATAAGCAGGCTAATCAGTCAAAATTGTAATGTTTTTAATAAAGGTGTGTATTCTGTAGCCTAATGTTAACAGATAAATTATATCTTGTTATTAAGAACTTGTGGGAGAATATAGGACAGAAGTCAAACATTTATGGCAAATTCATATCTTGTTCAATTATTTGACCGAACTGACAAATTACATGAAAAATGACATTAAAAATCACTGACTAAATGTAAAGGACACTTCAATGTATAAAAAAAATAAAACATAACATAATTAAAGCGCATATACTATATTAGAACTGCATCGCATATAATTAAATCGTAGTGTTTGTGAATTCACAACTATGCTTAATTATTTTAAATGGGTTTAATATATCATGCAGCCTTGGGAAACGGTCTAATAATGTGTTTTATGGATTCTCGTCCGTGAAATGCGCCACTTCCGACGCAGCAAAATGAAGTCGAGGATTAAAAAAAAAAAAAAAGTCGAATAGTCGAATAAAATCGACGAATCGCGACAGCCCTAAATATTATATCATAATATTATATATCCAGTGTTATACAAAAAACTATGTATTGTATTTATAAATGAGGACATTCATAAATGTCGTGTAATGGAGGTTTTCATAGCTTTGATAAGTGAAAGTGCAAAGTGAGGTGTCATACTCGGAATTAGTGCTCTGCCTTTATCCCATCCAAAGTGCACACACACAGCAGTGAACACTTGATTCGCTTAATATTGTCTACACGCATATTTAACATTTCTGCACTCACACAGACACAAAATGCAAGACTGAAAATTGAGTAGCCTAAATAAAAGTAAACTATGAATATATTACCCTAGAAAGTGCTGCCCTACCACAATTTCTGAAAACTTCACTGGTGCTCGCCTCACCATCACTGTGACCACTGCTGTTAAATATTCCTCACTTCTTCTGTTTGTCCGACACCGAGGTGCACCATGAGTGACGGATACGCATCCCGGGAATCCCATTCCATGTGCTTTCATTTTTTATTTTTTTTTATTTGTAATCAACACCTCTCTGAGACCTGTTTTTGTCAGATCTCCACTGTTATTGTTCGATCAGTTACATATTTTATTTGCATGTGCATTTTATTGTATTTAAACCTCCATTAAGTTTAAAGTTGATCCATAATCGAGATTTAAATCTGAGTTTAAAGTTATGGTGCAACAGGATTAAAGTTAATCTTAAATATAACTTAAATCAAAATCAAAATGATGGGTTAAAAATGTAAAACTGCTTATTTTTAAAGGTTTAAAGTTTGATGCAACAGAATTATTAGATAAACCTTGATTTAATCTAGATTTTAAAATGAATCATTGTAAACCATTTAGCTATAATTTGAAGAAGAAATGCACATTAGGCCTAATGTCTGAAGTGGGCAAGCGGCAATAGGCCTAATGATCATTTAAAATATAATTTGAAGAAGTGTTTCTTTCACAAAATGAGTATTGTATATATAACTATAAAATATAGGCTACTCAATTTTTCTCCCTCTTCACCAGGCACTCATGCATTTAAATGAATGAATTCATGTGTTGTAAATCAGTCTGTAGGCCTATAGCGCATATAGCCCCTAAATTTAGCGATCAACTATACATATTATAAACTTAACATTTAACATACAACATTTTTTTTCTATTAAATTATTTTGTCTTTGTTGCTCTTAGTTATAAAGGATGGTAGCACAGCATTTTTGAATGATTGTCTTCATGAGTTTGTCTGCATCCATATTGCATGTTTCCTCTCACTTGCAAAGTATGTTTGCAGTTATTTCTTCTAGTTCTTTCAAAGTAGTTCTTTCTGCGTTTCCGCTCACATGTTTTTAAACCTGTTTTTATTGAGGTTCCAAATAATGGCTCATTGGCTTCGATATAACACATATGCATATATTCTTATGCACACATGCAAGGTATGTTGCAGCTGTTATTTCTATGAAATTATGTTGTCTTTGCTATTCTGTTACTAATAAAATAGTTTTTTTCACTGCTTATCCTATTTTGGCACAATCCCTAAATTGAACTTGAGTAGTTTTACTAAGGGCACCCATCTCACATGAAATTGAACTATGTCAAATATTCTACCTGCCTTCCTGATATAACTAATCATAATTAATCATAATATACACTAATTTGGGCAACGAGCACTAATTAATTGTTTAAGACTTGAAGCTAAAAGTTGAGGACTTGTCTGTCTTGACTCGAGAGTTTAATGCAAAGACTCGAGACTTACTTGTGATTTGCAAAACAATGACTTGGTCCCACCTCTGCTCTCATCAAACAGCAATACTGAAGTCTTCTGATGGTCGTCTGAATTTTAACACTGTGAGACGCAAGATGTCGCCAATTACCTACTCTAGTTGCGTTTGTATGATAAGAAAACGAGAGAGACCGCATGTGCTGATATGAGACACAGGAAAGCAGGGCCGGAATAAGAGATCGGTTTCCGTTTGGCGAACTCTGACCTGCCAATTTGCATATAGCACTGAGCCAGTTAAACAGACGAGGATGTAAGCTTCCGAATTAAACATTTTTACAACATGCAAAATAATTAAGATTCAGCAAAGGAATTTTCTCGTGCTGCAATCATTCTAAGAAAAGATCATGTGCAAAATCTTGTATGGAAAACTCCCAACCAAGGACAAACCACGTTAGTCAGGATGGAAGAAAATCCTATGACATAAATCTGTTTGCACAATCGTTGTAAGCATGTTTGTTTCAAAAGGGAAGTTCTGAGATATATTAACAAGAAGAGCAGAAAAGCCCATTGTTTGCAGTATCTACAACTAACAATGGCATCTTTGCCAGAAATGGTTGAATACAACATAAAAAGCAATTAAATTCTTCTTTTAATTCATGGTTGAAAACTGAGGCACCAGATTATTTAATCAAAATAACTGTAGGACCCAAAATGTAAAGATTATTTCACCACCAGGGCGATGTGCACTCCGGTGAGTAAGTGTAGGTCACTTGTTCACATCAAGTGATATTAACCTTCCCTTGAAGTTGTATTAGACAGGTACGGGTGGCGGGAACATATGGTTCTTACCATAGCTTCTTCATATGTTTTATTGAATGTTTTTTTTTTAATGTCCTGTTGTGTTTAATAAATTATCAAGTCAAGAAACAGACATAGGTGTTGACATTTGTTTATTCCAACCTGTGACTCAAGAACAATTTACCACCTTGTCCTGGCTTATTGGAAAGCCACTACACACAATTATCAGGTCAAAGCTGTTGTGAAATAACTGGAAAGCTACTGATAAACTCTCTGAGGGATACACAAGAATTATCACACAAGAATCAAAATCCTTGAAGGTGCTTTTAAGGAGACACGGACTGAATGTTATTTGTCCCGACTCTAAGCTCCTGCAGCTTGGTTAGGTTATTCATTTGAAGCTGTAAGGATGAGAGACCAGTATCCACAAGAACTAGTCTTTGTAGATTATGTAAAGAACTCAAGCATCCAGGTTCAAAGTATGTAATAGGGTTTCCAGTGAGAATCAAAGTAGTCAAATTCTTCACATTGTAGAAAGTATTATTTTCAATGTGCTCGATTTGGCATCTGAAAACAAATACATACATTTGATATAATGTATAGAGCAACACATTATACAACATATTTAGATGGTAACAATATTGATTACCTTGACAGATCAAGGACTCGCAAAAAAATTGAAAACTGGGAAAACAGTCTTCTTTAAGTGTTTCAAACCATTAAAACTGAAATCCAGAGTTTCAATGGAGGAAGGAATACTGGATGGCATGTAGCTGAGGTTTCTTCCCATGCCTGAGTAACGTTTATAAAAAATAACAATCCTCAATTTTAACATTTATTAAAAAAAAAGTAACAATAAATAATAGTTAATTCAGAAACTTTACTTTAGTACACCATTCTCCAGCCACAATAGAAAAAATTATTGACTAACTAATAGTGAAGAAATTCATCTTTACTCTTCTCATCAAGATTTTCTCAACCTCTCATAAAATAAGCCAGACTAGTTTGAGGTCATTGAATACGAGGAACTAATGCCATGGTTTTAAACAATGAGGAATTTTGGCTGAAAATACATGAAGAGAAGTAATCTTGAATAAGCAATTCATTTCCAAAAACATTTTAAAAGACTTTAAATAAGTTTCATAAAGAAAATTACCTCTGCAATAATCAATCATGAATTGTTGAAACTGACATTTACACTACTAAATCTCCAGTAACCATGATCACCAACAGCATAGGAAACGTTTAACTGACTGCTCAGGACTTTGATTGAAAAATAATCTACTGGCCCTAATGTGAAAAGCAAGTAAAAAAAATCACAACAGTAATAAAAACAGCATTGAAAAACACATATTAAATACAGAAAACGTACTTTTGTGCATGATTCTCCACCACATATGGAAATATATATCATAAAAGCACTTAAAGTGAAGAAACTCAATTCGAGTCCTCTCATCAAGATGCTCTCAACCTGTAAAAAAAAAGCAAAAAAAACTGAGCCATCCTTGTTTGAGGTCATCGGAAATTTATTTTCAGAATACCTTAAATTAATTAACAATAAGAAACAATGTTTAAAAACAACTAAAACCAATTGAAAAATGTTTAGTAAAGAAAAAAATTACTAATTCATAAATTTCTACTATGCCAAAATGGCATTAATACTAATATGCCAGAATGACATGTATGCATCAAGTCATGTGCACGTGACACAGGGGATTTAAGTGTCAGTCATACTAAATTGAAATTCATTGCTCTCAAAAAGTTAAAGGCCTTAATTTTACAACAAATTCCCTTAAAGCAAGTCCACAAGACTTGCAGGATTTTCTTGCATCTTTTGCCGAACTCATTAACATTACAAGCTGGCCTGAATCTTGGGATGAATGGTAGCGTGCCAAAAAATACACTGACACATTGAGTTGATTTTTGTAGATTACCTTAAATAGAGAATACAAATAGTCCATTACAACAATATGAACACTGAAACATCAAAATATTAACTTATATTTGATTACTTTTAAATAATAAATAAGAGGTTGCAATTTAAGCTATACTTGAAACTTCCGCTATAAATTCTCCTTTAGTTTCTACAAGTTCTCATTTAGTTTTTTGCGTATCGCTTTCTTTCCAGATTCTCAATCATCTGAGCAAGAATTTATTTATTTATTTATTGCTTTAAATCTAACCCTTCCTCTGTCCAAGCATCACAGTACGCTCTTCTTTTTCCCTTATACTGGTCATCATGCACTTACAATACTGATTCTTCTGACGGTGGTCGATTTGACCATTGTGAGAAGCTGTGACGCTAATTGCCCCCATCTTCGTTGCTATTTTGCTATCCAAACTGAAGATTATAGTGTTGATCAACCAATCTGACGCCGCCAGGAATCGCTGCCCACGCGCTCAGAGTGGCTCGCTAATTGAGACGGTAGTGTTCCACAACCTGCGGCGAGGGCTGTGTTCCAGTCGCCAGTGAAACACCACTGCTTAAAAGAACGCCAGGTGACACATCTGCGGCGCGTTGCACGTGGACATCTGCATCTGAAAAGTCGGGTTGCACTGAACTTCCGCTCCACCAAACATCCCCCGAAGGAGAGGTTTTGCTTATATCGCAGGTAATAGTCAAGGGAGGAAAAGAACCCTTTTGGTGAGGTATGTAATGTTTTGTTTATTGCAACAAACACATCGGTTTCAACATAACATTTCAACATACATTCTCAGGGTTCTCTTCTGGCCGCCGCTGAGCGAGAACACGCTCTTTTGGCCGCTGGCTCATTGTCGTGCATGGACTGCGCCCTTTTCCTCCTGGCATGAACATCAGGAACGCTGCTCTTTTTTCTCTCCGGGCCGCACCTGCTGATGAGGGACCGGCTTTGCTCCGAAGCAGGATTTCTTGAACTGCCTCTGACGAAGCGGCGGCTTAGGCTTGCTGGTGGAGCACGACCAGCATATCCATCAGATCGCTGAGCTGATGATGATCTGGACCTTGACCTGGGGGGAGGAGCGTTAGATCGTTTGGGGAGGAGGTTCGTCAGCATCTTCGACTGCTTTAGTGCTTCTGTATACTTATCAGAAAAAACCTCCACCACGACACCAAAGAGACCCTGCGGGCTCACCGGGGTGTCGAGGAGCTTCTCTCACATGTCCATAAGCGTCAGCCACAGGTGACGATGCAGAACCACAAGGCTGCCCATATTGCGGCCTTTTTAGATGCGGCCAGGGCTAGATCAGCTGCTGTCCGCAATTTGTGGAGTGACTCTGGGTCTGGGCCTTCTTCGTCCAGGGACCTCAGCAGTCACGTCTAGAATACCTGCAGGATTGCCATCATGTGGAGGGCAGATGCTGTGTGTCCTGCAGAAATATATGCTTTTTCAGCGACGTGAGCTGTGGCTCGACATGGCTTAGAAGGCAATGAGGCGGTTTTCCAACCTCGGGACGGACATAGATGAGCCTCGACGGCATCCTCAACTGAAGGTGGTCACGCGTACCCTCTTTTCTCTGCCCCCACACCCCACACTGCCGTGAGAAGCTGAGTTCCTTGTGCATGGGCTTGGGCTGAGTGAGGAGAGCGCCATGAACGAGTAAGCTCCTTGTGGAGCTCAGGGAAGAAAGGGGCGGGTCGCTGTGGTGCGTTCACTTGGTGGCTCACGTCGAGGAATGACCTGTCCATTCAACGTTTAGACGGCTGTTCAGGGGATGCCCAGTCCAACTACAAATCTGCTACAGCTTCCTTAGCAATTCCTCGCAGGCTCTGCAATCCGATCCTTCAATTGCTGCCTCAGCATGGGTGCAGGCCAGGCACAGCACACAATCCTCGTGTGCATCTGGAAAGTCGACGGGCCCGCCACACATGCGGCAAAGAGACATCTTCGAAGTAGGTAATCCTTGTAATCCGCCGGAACGCAAGAGGGGATCGCTATCCGCGTCGTCCACTCTAGTCGCGCAGATCAACGGCAAAATCAGGCTCCAGGTGAAGGAGAAAGATTCTGAGGTATTCTGGCACCCGACATAGCTTATATAGTGGCTGAGCCAGTCAATCAGGTGAATGCTCGGACACCATTGGCTATTGCAAAGCAATAGAGTGATTCAATCAGGCTTCAGCATTTCGAGGAAAAGGGTTTCCCCATACGTAATGCAGAGAAACCCGACTCGATAAGGGAACAACAGCTAAGTAGTCCCTCTAGAGTAGATTATTTTTGATAACAAGCTAAATATGTTTGCTGCGTAAATCAGATGGACTTATTGAAAATGCAAATTCATTCTCTGCCAGCAGGAGGTGCTTTAAAGCGGGAGAAATAGAGGTTTCCCCAGTAGGCTGTACAAAAAGCAGCGCTGAGCTCACAAATGCTACTTTATCAGGCATATAACATGCAAGCTGAAATGAAAATGACATCGAAAATTTACTAAAGATAGTCTTCCTTCAGAAATAAAGTGTTATATAAAAAAACCGGGCCTCGTTTTGATTTTTAAACGTGCAATATGTGCTCATGTTTATTCAACGAAGCCTTATGGAAAATCGGTCAGTTTTGATATTGTGGCGAGCGCCACAAATAAATAAATGTATGGGAAACACATACCACAGCACAACCACCTGAACCCAACTTCAGTCTACTCATCACCTTAACCTTAAATTTAGACCGGAAGTTAACTTCGGGCCAGGTGCGTGCGCCCGATGAAACCACCTATATGACAATCTCTGCTCTGACCTGCCAGAGACCGTCAAACAGATAAGGATATAAATGTCAGATTCACCTCTGAATTCAATGAACGCAGAAACTTTAAGCAGTATGGTTTGCAGTTTTGTGGGGTCTGTAAGTAATTTCACATGCCGTGGCGTGACTGTCTTTACTCAAATGAGCAGAGATTATTCAGAAATATTTGAGAGCAAACGACCAATCAGAAACAAGTATTCAAGAGAGCTTTGTTATAATTCTAATAACTCGGTGCAGGACTGGTTCACACATTTACAACTTTTAGAACATTACATTGCTTGAGGTTAGTAAAATGCAGGTTTTTGCACAGAAACGTGGCAACGGCACAAAAATGTAGTGCGCTTGACCCAATTAAATGTTTTTCCTGCATGCACCAGATTCAGCAAAAGAATTTACCTGTGATGCAATGATTGTAAGATAAGATCCTGTGTAAAATCTATGGAAGACTCCCACAAAGAACAGCATTGGTCAGGATGGGGGAAATTCAGCTACAAAATCATCGTACAGTAAACTAGGTACTTTTCCATTAACACATCACTGGGTGTGGAGCTTGAATCTCTTTAACTGTAACACACATTTGACAGATCTGTTTACAATATTGTTAGCTCTTTCGTGTTTTTTTTCAAAGGGGAAGTTATTCAATTATGAAGTGCATTCTCAAGAAGAGTTGAAAGCCCATGGTTTACAGTATCTAGGCTACTAACAATGGCATCTTTGCCAAAAATAGTTGAATACAGCATAAAATGCAATAATGCAATAAAATGGTTTAAATCTGTGATTCAAAAATGAGGCCTAACTTTATTTAATAAGAATGCACACAATTATCATATTAAAGCTGTTACGAAACGTAACATGACTGGAAAACTGTACTGACAAACTATCCAAGGGACTATGCTTTTCAAAAAAAAATAAAAAATTAAATAAACATTATTGGTTTGTGGCAATAATAGCTTTCCTGAGGCGTGTCCAGAATCTCATGTTACTCAAAGGGTCTCTGCTCCATTTTAGGTATGTGTTCTTTTTCAGATGCTTATGAAGTCCAAACACTTTCTTAGTCTTCCTCTCTTCCACATCTTCCAGAATGATGATGATGATGTTGGCATTGCGCTCCATCATAAAGCGAGACTGAGCTAATTCAAACTCAAATCGACACCAGGCACTATCAATGAAGTGTTGAGACACGACCACAATGATTTTACGACTGCCCATTATTCCTTCATCGATAATGTTGGAGGCGATGGACTTCCCTGCTTGAAAGTCCCGCATATGCAGGCAAAGCTGAATAGGTGGAACACCATTCTCCAGATTCTCCATCAGTTCATTCATGACCCAGACTTCATCATAGCTGGAGAAAATCACAAATGCATCATAGGAACATTCTTGTTGACCAGGTGATCTATAGCCTCTCAGTAGAATACAGCAATACTGAAGATAAAACTGGAACCTATAAACCAAGAGTGATAAAAGAACTACTATTGTAACAAAACATACCGATAAAACCATTGTGAGTCTTTTCTTGTGCACACAGCTGTCAGTGTCAAAGTCTGTTGCTCTAAAATCTGAGCTTAGTGAAATGGTTTTACAGAAAATATTTTCCGGTTGCTTCAAAATGTTCTGATTTTGGATAATCCACAAAATAAAATCTGTCTGGTAGCAAGAGCAATCGATGGGGTTAGAAGACAAATCAAAATCTGAAAGGTTTGTGGGCAAATTTTGGAGAACATGAAGTGGGATGCTAGTAATGCTGTTTTTATCGACATAAAGGGATGTTAGTTGTTTCAGGTTTGGGAGGGCCAGAAAATCTATAGTCATCAAATGGTTACCTCTGAGATTCAAAAGTTTAAGCCTTTGAAATTTTTGACTGAGCTTGGATGTAAATCTACTCTACCCCACGCCATGTCAAGGTCTCTAGAAAAGTGAGATTATTATAATATCTTGCTACATCAACCTGAAATTAAATTGCCGCCCGCCAATCTTGAACATTAAGATCTTCAGTCCAAAAGCTGAATAGGTTATAAGGGATTCTTGAAAAAAAAAAAAAAAAAAAAAATAAGAACTCCAACTCCCTCAAATATTTTAAGTTGGACAAAACTGAAATGTATCCGACGCGTACAACAGTTGAATGGTGGAAATCTAAAATCTCAAGGGAATCAAGTCCATCAAATCCTCCTACATCAAGACCCATTTCTGCATTTCGACTGAAATTCAAATATCTGATTTGAGGGGTGCCAGACAAAAGTGTGGTGCAGCATTGTTTTAATGTAATTCGGTTAGAACTTAAATCCAAATACTGAAGCTTAGGCATGTCTATGAAGGCATCAGCCCAAATAGGTGCACTGTTGTGTGTAATTACTAGTTTTTCTAAAGTATGGAGATGTGAAAGCTGTTTACCTGGCAAAGTACTTAACTTAATGGAAACCAAGTAAAGCTCCTTGATTTCACGAAAATGTACATACTCCATTTCATCGATTAGACCTCCGATTACTGCTACATTTGTGGCATTAATCATACAGCGAAAGACAGAAATTGGCTTACTAGGCTTTTCCATGATGTAATAATATACCTCCTGGAAATATATAGAGCACAGACCATCTAAAAAGTCAGTATCTGAAAATTGAAATCTGAAACTGTCCTTGTGCTTTCCAAATTTCAGCCTTTTGACATTAAGACCGTATAGAGCTTTAAGACCCAACTTTCTGAGCAGCAAATGAAATAAAGACAGATTGGATGTCCAGTTCTCAGAGAAGAATGCCTTTGAAAGCTCCTGGTTCAATATATAATAAGGGATTCCAAGAGAGAATCAGTCATGTTTCTGCTGATCTCTCGCAACACAGCAGTGTGATCAGTTTTGATGATGGATATATTATTGGCATGTAGATCAAGTAAACTGAAGTCCTTGAAGGTGCTTTTAAGGAGACACGGACTGATTGTTATTTGTCCCGACTCTAAGCTCCTGCAGCTTGGTTAGGTTATTCATTTGAAGCTGTAAGGATGAGAGACCAGCATCCACAAGAACTAGTCTTTGTAGATTATGTAAAGAACTCAAGCATCCAGGTTCAAAGTATGTAATAGGGTTTCCAGTGAGAATCAAAGTAGTCAAATTCTTCACATTGTAGAAAGTATCATTTTCAATGTGCTCGATTTGGCATCTGAAAACGAATACATTTAATATAATTTATAGAGCAACACATTACACAACATATTTAGATGTCAACAATATTGCTTACCTTGACAGATCAAGGACTCGTAGAAAAGACAAAACCGGGAAAACAGTCTTCTGTAAGCGTTTCAAAACATTAAAACTGAAATCCAGAGTTTGAATGGAGGAAGGAATACTGGGTGGTATACAGCTGAGGTTTCTTCCCATGCATGAGTAGTGCTGATTCTCAGTAACCTCCAGTTAAAAAAAAATTTAAATAAAAAAACTCAAATTTCACACACACAAAGTAATACTAAGGAAAATATTTAAAATTAGAAAACTTACTTTAGTACACAATTCTCCAGCCCCAATAGAAAAAAATATAATGAAAGAACTAATAATGAAGAAATTCATCTTTACTCTTCTCATCAAGATTTTCTCAACCTCTCATAAAATAAGCCAGACTAGTTTGAGGTCATTGAATACGAGGAACTAATGCCATGGTTTTAAACAATGAGGAATTTTGGCTGAAAATACATAAAGTAATCTTGAATAAGCAATTCATTTCCAAAAACATTTTAAAAGACTTTAAATAAAAGTTTCATAAAGAAAATTACCTCTGCAATAATCAATCATGAATTGTTGAAACCGACATTTACACTACTAAATCTCCAGTAACCATGATCAGCAACAACACAGGAAAAGTTTAACTGACTGCTCAGGACTTTGATAAATAATATACTGGCCTAAATGTAAAAAGCAAATCCACTATACCCGTTAAGAGAATATCTACACATGTAATCTCAATCATTGGAAACAAAACATATTTAAACCTAAAAGCAAGGCACACAGAAGGATGATGAACATACCAGCAGGTGGCCCTGCACACACATATAACACAAGGTCACTTCAGTCAGAAACTTGCATTTCCTGTTTACTTTGGTACCAGGATAACCTTACCAATAATGACTCTTCTAGTATGATCTGACCTTCAGATTTGAACAACAATCCTACAAATTAAATGTTAAATATTAAGTCACCAATAATGTATCTTCCTCGATGAGAGGATAAATACCATTTAAACAATGTTAAATACACTTTATACAGCAAACCTTGATGAAAGCAGACAGGTACTATAAAAACACTTTATGAACCTGTTGATAGTCAACAACCTTTATTTATCCATATATGTGAGCCACTTAAAGATGGGGGAATAGACAAATAGGACAAGAATTGACCGCTATAGAGGGCAATCAACATATGGATCAATGGCAATGTAACTTTCTTTAACCTCTATTCTACAAAGAGGCTTGTTGACAGACAAGTAAATTAAAAGACAGAAGTGTAAACATTCATGTACAGAGAAGCAAAAAAAAAGTCAGAAGTCAAATTAAAACATTGATTAGTACGTACAGAAACAAAAAGGAAGCAGGAGCCAAAACATTTTTTTTTTTCCTATTACTGCTCAGCATATATTTCTACATGGCATGCAATAAGGCACCTAACTAACACAATGAATAAACCTATGCTACGTGATGAAGCACAATTGTTATCCAATGAAAAAAACAAAAAAAAAAGTAGTTCTGATACAACGTTCACTCCCATAAAAACAGTATTCCTTTCATTTCCCTTTCAATTACCCAAACCTTATTAAAAAAATACATCAGTTTGTAAAAGACTTTCTCCATACACAGAACTGTAAATAGAAAGCACAAACCCATGGAATTAAAGGGGGGGGGATCAAAAATCAAACAAACTTCAAAAAAAGCAAGCTATATTTTGTATTTGCATTAAAGTATACACAATCTATTATTATTATTATTATTAATAAATGTTGATACTCTGCAAAATGTATCCAGAATACAACTAAATGCTATACATTGCTGTCTGACTTGAGCAATGACTGGGCAAATTTTAAAGGCGCAGTCAACCATTGGTAACATAGGTGGGTAGCAGGGAGAAGCACTGAAGACATTTAGGGGAATACTTAGGCTGTACCAAGTCCACTTATAACAAAAACGGCTGTACAATTCAGTTGTGTTGAAAACTGGCAACATGAAAAGTGAACGAAATTTCATAACAGAACAATGTATACATTATTTGATTTTGCTGGGTTTACCCTTTATGATCAAGATCTACTTTTCTCAACTTGACTCGATGTCCAAGATGACATTTCTTGCCCCTCACTTTTGTGCTGCTCTCAAGTTAACTTCCGGAAGTTAGTCAAGTTAATATGCTGTTTTAGGTTGTAGATTCTGTTGGTTTGTGGCATATAGGGTTTATGATAATTAATATAGCCTTAGACAAGCTTGTTCAAAACTAGTGTCATCTCCTGAAAGTACCATCCCACTTCACCTACAAGAGATGGATAAGACTAACTGGATCATACATAAAAAATGCTCAAATTTTTTCAGAAAAGAACAGCACACTACTCAACTATACAGCCATATAAAAGAAAATCAACAAATATTTACACATGATATCAGTTTCTCAACCTATTAATGATACAGAGATGGGGAAAAGATACAAACTAGGGGAGTGAATAGTTGTGTCTAGACCTATTTGCGTAATTATCTACCATTCAAAACCGACTTGACCTAATACTCAGTTCAAGATTGTGCCAGATTTCAATATACTTCCAGCTTAAAGCACAAGTCAGTGATGAAGTTTTGTCTACGGTTTTAATCACACACCATGTTCCAGAATGACATGTATGCATCTAGTCATGTGAACATTACACAGGGGATTTCAGTATCAATCATACCAAATTGAAATTCATTGCGCTTAAAAAGCCAAAGGATTTGATTTTACAAGTTTTCTCAGAGCAGGTCCACACCAACTTTCTGGATTTTCTTGCATCTTTTGCCAAAACCTTTAACATTACAAGCTGGCCTGAATCATGAAATGAATGGTAGCGCACCACTTGTGGGAGAGAAAAACAGGCTTACTGATCAATATGAATTCTGTGATGCCTAGACAGAGAAGACGAATGATTGAAACCCTTTCCACACTGAGCGCACCTATATGGTTTCTCACTCTGAAGGATTCTCTGTTTCAAGATGGTAGTGTGGGGGAATCCCTTTCCTGTTGCAATAGCACTATAAGTTGACTTATCCTCCAAATGAACCCGCTGGTGCCTTGCAAGAGAGGAGGGATGATTGAACCTCTTCCCACACTGAGCACAGGTGTAGGACTTTCCATCAGAATGAGTTCTCTGATGCCTGGATAGTGATGACGAATGATTGAAGCTCTTCTCACAATGGTTGCAGCTGTATGGCTTTTCACCTGTGTGCATTCCCCTTTTCAGCGTAGTATCGAAGGGGAAATCCTTATCGGCCTGGGCATACATCTTGGCCTCCAGGTGGACCTTGTGGTGTCGTGACAAGGAGGAAGAATGGTTGAAACCCTTGTCGCACTGAGAGCAGCGGTAGGGCTTTCCACCCTGATGGACCAGCTGATGCTTCTTGAGGTGGCGTTTCCTGACAAAGCTCTTCCGACACTGGGTGCACTTGTAGGGCTTCTCCCCTGAGTGGATTCTCTGATGCTCTCTCAACGTGGCTGCTGCTGCAAAACACTTTCCACACTGGGTGCATCTGTGCGGCTTTTCACCAGCATGAGTCTTCTGGTGCTGCTTGAGATTGGAAGCCGTCATAAAGCCTTTTCCACACTGAAGACAGGTAAAAGGCTTGTCGTGGGCATGCAGCTCTTGATGTTTTTTCAAATGACGTCTGCGCACAAAGCTTTTTCGACATTGGGTGCATTTGTAGGGTTTGTCATCCGAATGCATTTTCATGTGTTCCCGGAGAGTGATGGCAGCAGCGAAGCTTTTGCCACACTCTGAAC